>KK122320.1:524673-561435 GCA_000611955.2 Stegodyphus mimosarum
AAGCTTTACGATGTTGTTTATGGATTGTACTTCTGAGGAATAAAAGCAATCGATTATTTACCATGCGTTCCATTCATAAATACTTTAACAACTTAAAGGAATATATCTAGTTTAAATTACTGAATTAAAGCCAAAGAAATTATTACAAATAACTGATATTAAATGTAATGTTTATGAACAAAATAAATCAAAACGAAATGAAACAGAAGCAAGTGCAACAAGCATAAAAAAAGCGTCCATAGTATTGCAATCGTAAAGAGTCGTTAAGGCCTTCAGGACGAACAGGCTTGTGTAGAGTTGTTTATTTTTATTCGCCAGTATTTTCTCCCACGCCAACGGTACACTATTGAGCATGCGCAGTAAGCGAAATTCGTTAACATTGATCAACTCAATGTGCAGTTTGCCATTACGCGGTCGGGTACGGTTACAGTTACATATAGGGATCAATAACTGTATCGCAGGTATACCGGGACCGGGTCAAAATGTCGCCAAGTTTGGCGACGGTTGGCGATATATCGCGAAACTTGGCGACAAAAATTAGTCTCTAAAACCATTGCCAGCTTAGCCATATCTCGCCAATTTAGCCAGATGGCCATTTAACTGTTCCACTGTTTAACGGACTTGCCTCTGTAACCTTATTATTCGGGCAGTGGTTTGGTTTTCAATCGTTTCTTGTTACATCCATACGGAAGATACTAAAATTTCAAAAAAAAGATGTTTACATATATACAAAATTCGTAACAATAATGAAGATTTTAGATGGTTGTATGTTAAGGATATCTTCATTTTTTATTCCAAAAACAAATGATTAATATCTTAAATACTATCTGCCAGTTTCTACAGTATTTGTTCCATTTCCCATTTTTATTGTGTTTTTTATATTTTTAATTTACTAAACAAATATTTCATGTTATACTAGAACTTTTACATTTTAAAAATTGTAATATTAAACACTCGAAGCTACTTTGCACATGTAAATTTCTTTGCTTAAAAACCATTACTTTTATTATGCTGTAACAATGGATATTTTATGAGGTTGCTTAATTCTTAGCATGCATTGCAAATGCTAAGTTTTTAAATGGTAAATTCTGTATCATTTCGAATTCTGTTTTCTCACTATCGAAGAATTGGGCGATATTTTAGTCATTCATTTCACTCAGTTGTATTTCTAACCTTTTGTTTACTTTGCTTTTATGTTCTTCATTAATCTTTCGTTCATTGTTTAACCTCAATTTCTTTTGTTGTCCGTATTGTCAATGCTTTTTCTGTTTTCCTACTTTCGGTTTTTATGTCCAAGGTGATTGAAACAAAAGGAGCTTCTACTTAATTCCATTATTTTCTTACTAGAGAGCTCCGCCCCCTATTTCCTAACGTTCGTCAACCCCCGGAAATACGCTTCGCATGTTCTTACAGCTTCGCATGACTCGTCTTTTAAAAATACAAAAATTAATTGCGTTAACCTAACCAAGTATTGATACTCGTTCGAAGCAGCAATTGTAAAAAGATAAAAGCTGCATAATTCGCAAAAATCAAATGACAAAATTTAAGGAGTATAAACATCGAACGCCCTTAATTGGAAGATTAGGCTTTTGATAAAAGATTAATTTTTAAAATGTTAATTGAAATCGATTTTATAAAAACGACTGTCACAATCAATATACATACGTTTTTATTTGAAAAAAAAAATGATTTTCTTACGAGGAAAAATAAAATCATGTATTTACAGCGATTTAAAAAAGTGCCTGAGAAAGCATTTCCGTGTGGAGAAATCTGAAGCAATGTCACGTGAACTTAGGATAACTTCTTGCTGGTCAACTGTTAATTGAATTTTATGTTATATAGAGAAATAATGACAAATTAAAATGTTTGTTATTGTTTTTAAATGAATACAATTTTAACAAAACGAACATGCCAAAGTTTAAAACACTATTAATTAGCAGCAAGAATCGGCGTAATCTGTATAAATTTGCAGTATTATAATTTCGAAGGTTAAATAGAACCTTCCAAAATGAACTAACATTTGTTAAAAAAGGAAAAGCAAACAGTCAATACCTACATCCTTACACTCTGTGGTAGCTTATTAATTTTGTATTTAAATTTACAATCCATTTCCAGTTTGCATTATATGTAATTTTTGTTGTGATCCGCACGAACTGTGTAAAATCAAATAGCCGAGCGATAAAGCCGTTGAACACTGGCAGTTCGACATGAGTTCGATTCCTACCTAATTGGCTTGCTGTATAGACGTCTCGTGTTTTTCCTCATGTGTAACGTGGATACGAGCCAGTTTTCCTTAGAAAGTCCTCCACGAAGGCATCCTTCTACTTAAAGAGATAACTGTCGCCTGCTCTGCCACTGTCGAATAAATCAAATCAAACTTCTTTGTAACAATTTGCAATTTGATTCTGCAATACAGAAAAGGAGAGGTATAATGAGAGCTATGGTATTCCGAAGTGTATTAATTCCTTAGTAATAAATGCTATATTAATTGTATTTAAACCATTATACTAATTAATTGCATTAAAATGCACTAATCTGTTCTAGGAAATTTTATGAATGTTGTTAACAGTTTATGTTTAATTCTTATATTCCCTTGTTGCTGAATTTTGATGTTGTTCCCTTTCCACAGTTGCATTACACGCTTGTTAGAATCTTTCAAAAATTATTTTTGAAATAATTTAGTCCTGAAACTTGTGCCAAATTGCTTTACTTACTAAAGCTGTTATCACATCTACTACCTATCCTCAAGAGCGCATCGAAAGAAACATTTCCCGGAATATTAGCTTTCGGGATATTTGACTGGTTGACTTACTCGGAAACTAGTTGTTTTGGTAAAACGTACAACGCGCAAAGCTTCAAAGGGAGCATTTTTATTTGTGTTGCAAAATAACCGGCTTAGCTAGCTGGGATATCAGTTTCAACGAAACTATTTCGTCTAGAATGCCTCCAGTGTTCGAGAAGAAGCTCATTTCACGGAAAGGTACAGGTCACCAGCGGTCGACCAATAACCAGAATACTTATGGAGCACTCTATAAAATGGCCACTTCAAAGATTTTCAAGCCGACGCAGATACACACCTTAAATAGTATCCATACGCACAACAATGCCAACATCACGACAGAAGCCTTAAACACAACATCCTAGACCATGTGTTCCCACAGGACAACAGCGACGAAGACACCCCAGAGCAACGAGAATTAAGAACGTCCATTAATCCACCAAACACCCCAGATGACAGGCAGTTTACAAACAGTGAATTGCTGTAACTCGTCAAAACACTCAACAGTGCTAAGGCACCTGCCCCAGATGGGATTTCAAATCAAGTTTTCAAGCTAATCTGTAAAGTCAGCCCAGAAATACTCCTAAACCTTTGCAATAAATGCCTGAAATACAGCTGCTTTCCGGACTGCTTCAAGCACGGACAAATACAAACTGTGAACTTCGTCGCTGTTGTCCTGTGGGAACATTGGTAGTTTAGCCGAAGGCTACTTACTGTACGGACAAGGTTACTTTGTTTTCATGAGGTATCACTGACTTTTAGTTTAGCTCAAAAGCAGTTACTGCCTCTGTAATTTCTTTTTGTAATTTCTGTAAGGAAGTGACGTCAGCGTTGGGAAGAGCCTAATCTTGTTTGTCTACTGACTTTGATGACATAAACTGACGTCGATGACAGCCAGTTTCCCTTGGTGAGTCCATTACGAAGGCTTCACTCTTCTCAGCCCGATAGCCCTCGTGTGCTTTGCCGTAATTGGATAAGACAAACGGAACCATCCTTTACACTTTATATTGACTTGTTGGAAGTTTATTTGTTTTATTTGTTTATGGCAAAATATTCGAGCGCTATTTGCCAAAAGGGAGGGCTGCCTTCGTGGAAGACCTTTCTAAGGTAAACTGGCTCGTTTTCACGTTACACATAGGGAAAACCACGAAAACGCTCATGCAGTTAGCCCGTTCTCCGAAATTCGAACCCCAGACTGAACTACCACTGTTCAGCGATTTTAACGCTCGGCCGCTGATGGGCCGACTTGTTGGAAATGCTGTTTTTCGGAATGCAAAGCTTCGGCGCGAAAAGCCAACCTAGATTCGAACAGCGAATCTTCTAGCTGCTGCATGGACACGCTAACGACTTCTAGCTGCTAAGTGGACATGCTATCGACTTCTAGCTGCTAAGTGGACATGCTAACGACAAGAAGAGTGTGCATATGAGAATGTGAAATAATTCTTTAAATATTTAGTTTTTAACTCCCTATTTACCTAAATTAATCATTCATTACATACGTAGAATTATCTTTCTTAAAGCATGCAAAAGACATACATATTTACTTATTTTCTGGAGCTGGTTATCATAGTGCACATAAACCTTTTATAGGCTTGAGAATTTATTTGAAGAAAAGTGGAAGACCTTTTTTGTCAACTATTTATGAAGTCGTTTATATCCATTCGTTTTACTGATCATGGAATTCTGTTTCGAAGAAGAGTTAGAAAGTTTTTGTTAATTAACATTGAAAATTTTAAAGGTACTTTGCTTTATTACTTTTCTTTTCACAAATTTGTTGCATTTTGTCTATTGATAGCAGTTAATTTATATAACATTACTATATCCCCAGTTTAAACTTCTAGAAGATACGTTCTTATTGATGTAGCAAAATAGTTTGAGTGTGAGTTTTAGGCTTTGAAAACGCAATATAAATCTAAGGGATAGTTTTATCTTAAAACTCTTTAGAATTCTATTTAAATTTTTAACTGCTTTAATAACATATTTTATATAGGTTACTTGTGGTCTTCAGCCTCAAAACCAAGAAAATTTCACCACACTCGAGTACATGGTTTTCCAATTCAACATTACTTTCCATCACTGAATAAATAATGGATCATATTTTTAAGTTAAATCATATAAAAGACGATTTAATATCATTAGTTTAAATTCTGAATAATTTACATTATTTCCTTAAAACAAATTTAGAGTAAAATATTGTAATAATGAAAAAATAAATTATAGTACAGCAGGTTTGGTTTGTTTAATTACGGCGAAACCCTCGAGGGCTAAGGGGAGGGACGTCTTCGTAGAGGACTTTTTAAAGGAAACTGGCTCGAATACACGTCACACATGGGAAAAACCGCGGAAACGCCCATGCACTCAGCCGTTCGGCGAGATTCGAACTTCGAACCGAACTACCGGTGTTCACTGATTTATCGCTCGGTCATTGATGGGCCTGTAGTACTGTCGGCGCCGCTTAATGTGAATATGTTTGTTCACGGATATTTTAATAACAGAATGATTACATTAAATGGGGGGGGGAAGCCTTTTAAAACAGCAATGAAATTTAACTTAATTAATATAAATATAACTAGTAGAAGCGTGTAAATAGGCACTTTCACAGCACTTAATGCAAACCTTTTTTTTTTCCAAGAAAGAAGCGAGAAAGAAAAAGAAGACGAAATTTCATGAAGGAAACTTATTTCATATTTAATTGAAAATTAAACCTACGATCGTTAGAAAACTAAGAATCAACGGCAGTCCTAATAAAGAATTTTCTTTTTCTTTTGATTTCATAATTCGGGAATTTGCATAACTTAAACCTGAGAACCTTTATGATTATGCCAAATCTTTCAGAAAAGTATTGGAAATTTTCGTGTGTCTTTATATTTCTTTGTTATTAAGAAATTTAATTAATTAATTAATTAATTAATAATAGACTATTTTATTCAGTATATTGAAAAACTGCAGACAACAATATTGTTAGCTCAAAGGGCATTAGCCAGAAGGAATATTAACTTTTTTTGGCATAACGGTGAATCGCTTTTGAAATTGTTGCCACCAAATACTATCGCCCTGTATTATATTTAAGGAAATTAAATAATGAAGAATCTGCATAAATGTATATATGTTTCTCGCATTATGATAAAACAACGGTGCCTGAGCCATCAAATTTCGAATAACGTAATCCTTCACTCGAATAGGGGCATCTGAAAGTTCTAATTTGGAATTTGTTTTATTATCTATTTCATATTTTGCAAAACTTTAACGAATTTTTGATTAACAAACTCATCGATTTCATAATGAGCAGTGGCAACGTTCGGGGGAAAAAAAACATTTTTATCTTCGGCGCGCGAGACTGTGTATAGGAAATTCTAAAGCTATGCTCTTTTTAAATTGTGATATTGCTGTTGAATTGAATTGTATAGTTTAAGTGCGAAGAACATGATATTTAATAAATAAAGATGTAGAGACATTAGGTTATTTCGAAACAGGAGCGATGAAAAATGAGCAATGCCCTTGCCGGGACTCGAACCAAGGACCTTCTGAATACGCGCCGAGCGTGCTGACCACTACGCCACGAAGGCATGCCAAGAAGGCGGGAGAAATAACTTATATACTCCCCCTTTTAAAGGGCGACTGGTGTTAGGGGACTCAGTCTCCAAATCCTGGTGGTGGAGAATCATCATCTACCACCTTTTTTAGTTCGGGCGCCACTGTAGAGACATTAGGTTCTTTCGAAGCAGGTAAGGTGGAAAATGAGCAATGCCTTCACCTTCGAACCATGGAGCTCTCGCATACGCGCCAAGCGTGCTGACCACTACACCACGAAAGCATGCCAAGAAGGCGGGAGAAATACCTTGTAAAGGTAACACCAAAAAGCATTAAAAAAAAGCTCCTTTGTGCACAATATAAAAATCTGAATGCTTTCAAATTTTTTTTCTCTAATTAACAGTGTTGTAAAATTAAGAAACTGGTAAATGTTATATAGCATTCATGATAAAATATTTAACCTGTTCATTTACAACGAATCATTATTTTCAATGCTGAATACAATAATTTAATACTGTATGTAATAGATGTACTCAAAAGCTGCCTGCAATATGTGACAAAGTCAGAAAAGTGGAAAGCTAAGCAACACTTCATTTGAGCCCTATACTTGAAGTACGCACACACCAAGAAGTCATTCTCCAATAAATGCATGACAGTATGATTATGATTTAAAATGACAAGGATAATTGATGCTTATAAAAATAGCGAACTACGAAACGAAGTACTTGTCATGATATTACTAAATAAGTTTCCTCAACTGAAAGTGGTTTGCTTAAGGCTTTGTGATGTGGAACACGTTTGAAGAATGGCGCCCATCTTTTTCTGACCTTTTATCGGTCCACTGAAATCAGTTCTACCACTGTGCTTCCTTTTAACTGTTAAACCACTTCCTACGCTTCATCGGGTCGTCTCTCCAATAAAGAAGGGGAACACCTACGTCTTCTAACCATCCAACTTTTCATCAAAGAAAAGATTGGTGGGATGATGTCATTCATTCTTTATTCAAAAGAATTTTCTTCCTATAAGGAAGGAAGCATCAAGCAAAGTTCTGTGCATCTGGCGATGCTTTTGATCTCTTTCGTATCTCTTGCACAGATATCTTGACGGTGGCTCATTTTAATCAAAACTTAGGGAGAAAGATGGTTTAATTTTTCCCTCTTTCTTTACATTTCGGTCGCCGTTATTTGCAGAGTTGCTGTTGTAACTGGAAGCTAAAGTCATCAAGACAGTAATAGACTATCAGCAAGTAATCGCTGCGTCTAAAACACAGAAAAGGGATAAAATAAACGTTTTATTTTATTTTAATGTAACAGAGCAGACATTACTTGTGCTACAAAATGAAACACCTCTCCCTTGCGGATCTTTAAATTAACCTAACAGACAGCTCAAATTAGCCGTTATTTGCAGGGTTGCTGTTCTAACTGGAAGCTAAAGGCATACAAACCCTATGAGACAAACAACGAGTCATCGCTACGTCTTAAACAACTTCCAAAATAAAACAACAACAAAAAAATTGGTTAAAATAACCATTTTATTTTATTTTAATGTAACACAGCAGGCACTACTTGTGTTACAAAATGAAACACCTGCTCCTTGCGGATCTTTAAATTAACATAACATACAGCTCGAATTAGCTGTTATTTGCAAGGTTGTTGTCGTAACTAGAAGCTAAAGTCGTACAAACTCTATGAGACAAACAGCGAGTCATTGTCTTTCAAAACAAGACAACAACAACAACAAAATGGTTAAAACAACCATTTTAATTTTATTTTAATGTAACAGAGCAGGCTACTTGTGCTTATAAAATGAAACACCTGTTTCTTGCGGATCTTTAAATTAACATAACAGACAGCTCAAATTAGCCGTTATTTGCACGGGTACTGTTCTAATAGAAGCTGAAGGCGTACAAACCCTATGAGACAAACAGCGAGTCACTGCTTCGTCTTAAACAACTCCGAAAATAGAACAATAACAAATTGGTTCAAATAACCAAATAACCATTTTATTTTATTTTAATGTAACAGCAGGCACGACTTGTGCTACAGAAGAAAACTTCCATCCCTTGCTGGTCTCTAAATTAAGATAACAGACAGCTCAAATTAGCCGTTATTTGGGAGGTTGCAGTTGAAACTGGAAGCTATGAGACAAACAGCGACCCTATGAGACAAACAGCGAATTATAACTACGTCTTAAACAACTCCTAAGATACAGAAAATTGTTAAAATAAACGTTTTGTTTTATTTTAATGTAACATTGCCAACACGACTTCTGCTACAGAACGAAACTTCCAACCCGTGCGGATCTTTCAATTAACATAACAGATAATTCAAATTAAAAGGTTGATAACAGAGTTTTTTACCGGCGCGTATTTAAATACTTCAGCTAACGAGAATGTTGAAGCAGGAAAACCACTTTTAAGAAAAGCTGGCGAAAAAATATTACTGTCAAAACGTGATTGCTAGAAACTTTTAACTGAAGATTCAAAACCCTCAGTTTAAACATCAGCAAAGCTAATTTGCGTTCTGGTGAGGAATACTGAAAGAAGTCATAGTAAAGACTTCAACCATATTAACTGGTTAATCAACATAGGATACACATTTTTAACTACAATTTTAGTTTTGCAGTCGTCATTTCGGCGTATACACTTAGGCATTACTTCAAGCTGGAGTATTTCAAATGGATGTAAGCACTTTATGCTGATGTAGAAACAGATATACTGTTACTATTATCACAGAGAACGTTTACACATTTTAGGACGATTTCGGGGCGATTAATTAATGTTTAAAATGTAAAGAGTATTCTTTTCAATGTTCGATCTCATTGCCTTCTTTTCTGGGCAATAAGTTTCTGGGCATCGTGATGTTCATGATAGAAGTGCTTTTCGTGAAATTTCCAGAGTTACTGAGTTCCATTCATCTTTCACAACTTTCCAGATTCATCTTTCACAACTTTCCAGAGTCCATCCATCGTGCTCGGTTTGCGCTTAGCACGAACTCTGTTTAAGAGACCAGAAGCACAATAGTCCATCGGCGAAACGTCAGGGACCTTCAGGAATACGCTGAAAAGGTACCTTCTACCAGTTTTGATTTTTTAAGGAATGCAGCGAGGTACTTTGACAAGAGGCAGAATAGTCCATAGGCGAGACATCAGTGGACTTGACAGGAATACACTAAAAAGGTACATTTACAATACCTGTACCAGTCTTGATTTTTAAGGAATGCAGCGAGCGGTACTTTTGACAAGAGGCAGAATAGTCCATAGGCGAAACGTCAGTGGACTTGACAGGAATGCACTGAAAAGGTACATTTACAATACCTGTACCAGTCTTGATTTTTTAAGGAATGCAGCGAGGTACTTTGACAAGAGGCAGAATAGTCCATAGGCGAAACGTCAGTGGACTTGACAGGAATACACTGAAAAGGTACATTTACAATACCTGTACCAGTCTTGATATTTTAAGGAATGCAGCGAGCGGTACTTTTGACAAGAGGCAGAATAGTCCGTAGGCGAAACGTCAGTGGACTTGACAGGAAGGAATACACTGAAAAGGTACATTTGCAGTACCTGTACCGGTCTCCATTTTTTATGGAATGCAGTGAATGATACTTTTCGAAGCATGACTTATTGCTTTGTCTTGATGAAGATTCACTGTTTGAAAATCATTGGGATAAAGAAATGGAATGCCTTCTATAAATATCGGACGGAAAACTTTCTCTTGATAGCGCGTTGAGTTGATTAAAAATTTTTTTCCCCATTCTTCTTATTTTTAATTTCCCACTGTAAGAGAATCTTGCGACAATCACAAAATCCTCACTGAAACTCTCTTTGCATTGACGGAACCACGTTTGTAATAAACTTTGTAAATAGCTTTCCGATAATAAATAGACCTTTTTTTGTTACACACACACGCAATGTATTTCCATTGATCTCTTCCTGAGTAGTTTTCATACTGAGTTCTACAAATAGTTCTGCACTGAGCCACATAACTCGGAAAAATTTCAAGAAAACCCGGTTCAACAACTTAGGAAGATTAACGAATAATTTTCGTAGACCCCCCAAAGTCAAAATTTTGACTAAATTTCTATTTTCTTGGACAGTTGGGCCCACCAGCGGTCGAGCGGTAAAGTCGAGGAGCACTGTAGTTCGGTCCAAGTTCGAATTCCGCGAACGGGATGCTTGAATGGGAGTTTTCATGGTTTTCCCCGCGTTTAACCTGTATATGAGCCAGTTTCCCTTAGAAAGTCCTCCACGAAGGCATCTCTTCCCTTAGGCAGACAGCTCTCGCGTGCTTTGCCGTAACCAAATAAACCGAAACCGAAACCAAACCTTGGCGCTGCTCTCGTTTTCTCTTTGCTGTATCTTTTGTTTTTGCAAAAGCAGGCTTCTCATAAGTTCCTGACGAGGAGAGATCTATACCTGTTCGCCTCGAAATCTGTACAGTTTCAGTTAAATCTACACCAACCTAAGTTGTTCTTTTGCCTAATTGTAAACTTGTATATTAGTTTTCCAATGAAAAATGACAAAATGTTGTAGACTGCGATGTGGTAGAATGGGAAAAGTGCAAAATCAGGTCTGAAAGGATCAAGCAACTGCTGTCAAACTAAATTTGGACTTCATGACAGTAGCAACACAATTATTAGAAAGATAATTTTAAAAAATGAAAGCAAAAATATACCGAGCTCGGTACAAATCGTGCATTTATTTACATGAATGCGTAGAAGAAGAAGAAAAAAAACAAACAATGTAGTTGTGATTAGTTTCTCTGCTGCGATAGCGGCAACTAAAGCCAGTCGCCGCATTCCTCCCATTATCTCGCGAAACCTGTTCGTGCAGAACGCCCGTCTCAGCTATTTCAGGCTTTGCACAAGTTTAGGTAGGAATTCAAAGACGACGAGAACTCACACAATGCGTGCCACGCTCACTCCTTCCGTCTCGATCGTGGAGCCTGTGTTCACCTCTTCATCCTACCAAACGGGTCACAAATATTTGGAAACTAACTTCGTATTTCGTTGTTTTCTTCGTGGCTGTGTTTTCGGTCTTCTTTCTTGACAATGGACCGGTAGGGATCGTGAATGAAAAGTTGAACTTCTGTTTGTGATAGTTTCTTATGTTGGATAGTTCCTTTTGATAGTTTCGATAACATCTGAAATGAACTCATCAAATATGTGAACTTTGCTTAAGAGTTTTTTTTAATGCGATCTTTAAACCTAAGACATTATTGCTATTTTGCATTTTTCAAATGACATCATGAACTTAAAAGACAATGAAACGACGTGAAGCGGACACAACTGCATTTCTTGAAAGGCCCGTATTTTAAAACTAATCACTAATAATTATTACTTAGTCGATTAATTTTGTAGAGACATTAGGTTTATTTCGAAGCAGGAGTCATGAAAAATATGCAAGGCCTTCGCCTGGAATCGAACCACGGACCTCTGAAATACCGGCTCAGTGTGCTGACCATTACACCACGAAGGCACGCTAAGAATGTGGGAGATATACCTTATAACTTATTTCACGTAATCTTTTGACAAACGAAACAAAATAACTTATTTCATTTCTTTTTAGGATGATTGACAACCTAACAATTTTTTGCTAGCTTTCATTTTTTTAAAGGACGTTTGTAAGGGATGAACTTAAAAGACAATAAAACGACGTCAAGCGGACACAACCCATTCCTTGAAGGGCTCTTATTTTATAATTAATCATTAGAAACTGAGTCGATTGATTTATAAAGAATTATTTAATCCATTCCCAGCGGAAAAAAAAAATCTGAGAGCTTTCAAATTTTACATTACACCCAAAGGGGCGTTTCTTTAACGCTTTGTGTGTTGCCTTTATTTATTAAATATCACGTTCTTCGCACTTAAACCATAAAATTCAATTCAACAGCAATATCGGAAAATAATTTTAAAATGAGCATATCTTTAGAATTTCCGATACATAGTAGCGCGCGCTGGAGATAAAAATGTTTTTCTTTCCCTTCTCCGTACAGTGTTGTCATTCCTCGCTTTGAAATCGTTGAGCTTGTTAAATAAAAATTCTGTAATGTCTGATAACATATGAAATAGATAATAAAACCAATTCCAAATCCCAAATTAGGGCTTCCAGATGCCCATAGTCTGTGGAGGATTAAGGTATTCAAAATTGGATGCCTCTAGGTACCGCTGTTTTATCACAGTGTAAGAAACATATGTATATTTATGCAGATTCTTCTTTATTTAATTTCTTTAAATATAATACAGGGCTGTAATATTGGGTGGCAACAGTTTGAAAAGTGAATCAATGCAGAAAGTGAATCGACGCAAAAGGCCGAAACAAAATTAATAGCCCTTCTGGGCTAATGCCTTGTGGGCTAAAAAAGTACAGCAGGCAATTTGAGTACTATTAAAATACCTTTTCGCCCAAACTAAAAAGTTTTGTCGATATTACCAAAATTATTCGCTTTGAAGCAGTCGCTCCGTTGGAGCCCCCCCCCCCGTGGTATCTAACTCTATTCACATTGTACATCCTGGAGCAGCGGACTTGTCGGAATCGTTATAACGTCACTGTGTTTCCGATACAAACGTTCTAAGAAATAAGGACCTTGTAAGGAACATGACGGACCTTATCAGAAATCTTAGAAAGTGTATAGGTCCCGAGCCAGATGGCGCCAAAGAATGTGTGAACTACGTACAATGTATTTAATAGGTTTAGTCTTGTGGTAGGACACGTGTCGATGCATCGTGTGTTTTGCTGATTTATTTGGTTGTGTTTAAATATAAATAACAAATTAATTATAAATTCATAAACATGAGTGAGAAAATGCACTGTTTATACGAACAAAAATCAATTAAAGATTCATAAATTTTATATAATCGATACAAGGATGAGTATAATTTGACGCTCTGAAAGCGGTGAATCTTTTGCTTCAGTTGGCCATTCGTACGACATAAACAACATGTTCGGTTCTGAAAAACAGGAATAAAATTGAGGAATAATGGTGGATGAAATGAAAAGTTCTTAAACATCATGTGATCAGCATCAAAACGACGTCTGTCTGAGTTTCCTCAATTATTCAAGGTAAGGCTTTTAGTTTGCAAGAGGATTGGAAGACTACACTAAAACAACAAGGTGTTTCAAGCAAATAGTGACTGGATCGACAAATTTAAAATGAGGTATTCTTTCCACAATATTAAATTCATCGAAGATTCGGCTGATGCAGATAAAGATGCTGCAAAAGAATTTATTTTTTTATTACCCAGAATTCTTGTAGAGGGAATATTCTCTTAGCCAAATATTCAGTGAAGACGAGAGGAGTTTATTTTGGAAAAAAATACCTAACCCTACATTCCTATCGAAGGAAGAATCAGTAGCTCTTAGGCATAAACTTTTTAATAAGCATTGCTTCTTGGTGGAAACTTAGCTCGTGATTTAAAACTGAAGCCAGCATAAGCTTATCAAGCAGAAAATCCCAGAGCATTTGAAAGGGAAAGATAAAGAATTGCTTTCAGCCATTCCGAAATCAAATAGAAATGTCTTGACTACGACCTTTAGGAATTGGTTCATTTTTCATTTCGTGCCGACAGTTAAGCAATATTGTAAAGATGCAAATTTACAATTGAAAGCAATAGTGGTATTAGACAATGCTCCAAGGCAGCTAAAATCTGTGCAGAATGTATACGCGGAAATCCATGTTGTTTAATGTATTTCTTCCTCCCGCTACTACATACCTTATGCAGCCCACATGTTAAACAGTGATAGCTATATTTAAGAAATATTATCTGATGATAGTGTTGAATCAGGCCATCTAGGCAACTGGCAGGGAAATGGGCCCACAATTAAGAGATTTTTGGAAGAATATTGTTGCGGGTTTTGTATATATGTAAAGAACACCAGAGAAATTATATATGAAATTGTAGTATTTTTTACTTCCTTGTACGAAGTAAAAAGGAAGTATTGTAATTGCGGGAAATTTCGGGTATCATATTTCAACGAAAATATACATTTTGAGAGCTACTGAATGTAATTTAACGATGTTTTTGCGTGACAACTGTACGTAAGGACAGAATATTTTACTCTTTACTTCCCAGAAAAATATAAAACTTATTTAAAATCGATTCTGAAAAGATTTTTTCGTGGCGTCTGTGCGTACGTACGTATGTATGTATGTATCTCGCATAACTCAAAAACAAGTAACCTCAGAACGTTGAAATTTTGTATATTAAACTGGTATTCTGTTCCCTTTATTTCTTTCCCTTTTATTTTTATTTTTTAGTGTATTCAATTTGTATTTGCAGTTCTGCTTTAGCATTTCATCCATTTTATATTCCCTTGAATTTATTATTTGAAACCTATTTCCCGCAGATGCCTCATTAAGCTACCCGGACGTGGCAGGCGCTGTCACACTTAAGAAACTTTCCAAACAAGTGATTTGACCTTACTTCTGTTATTTTCGTTCCAAGTTATTACAACTTTATCTACTATTGGTGTGTTTGATCTTTCGAAATCGGTGCCTTTTGTTCGTTTTCTTCTCTTTCTTTCCTCCGATGTCCCACTTGAGATCCGCCGCCAAGACTCATTCATGTGGGGTACCTCTGGGGCTTTATGAGGTAACTGAGCTGGCATTAGATACTGGTACAGTCTCCATTATATATTATAATAATTAATTAATAACATAAGATATTATAATGTTAATATGACTATGTATTCTTGTTGAAATATAGGTTTCTTTTAAAGAAATAATATTGTGATAGTTAGCAGGTAGTTTATAGATGACTGGCTTCTCATTTGTTATGTTCTTCGAAAGTTAAATTACTCTCATAACGTTCCTTTCTCGATTTTCGGACGATAAAATTAGTTGGAAAAAGTGAGACAAATACGTCAGCATATATGGTAATTGAAATTTAACAAAGTGTAAAAAATTAATAAATTAAGGTAAATTAATGACAAATAACTAAATAATTTATTAAAATACTGGAGCTTACCTTATTAGATGCTCCGACTTGAATTACGATTTCGCTCAAAAAATTAAATTGCGGGAACCGGACTACATCTGAATTTAGACACTGAAACCTGTGTATAAATAGAGGAAACATCACTTACTTTGTATTTCACATCTCAACAACTTTTAAATGTGTTAAAGGACTTTTTCCCCCCTCCCGTAGCACAAATTATTTATCTTTTGGGGGAAAAGTTGTAATAAAAACTACCAACTACTTTATGGATATTACCGTTTAAATGTTTAGGAAAATTTTTGTTTCCGGAACAGAAAGCTAACCTTATACAGACGTTTGCCATGAAAATAAATATTTTTCTCATTATTTTCCTTAAAGGAAACATTTATCCACTAAATACAGAATTTATTTCTTGTTTTGTAGTCAGAAGTGCAACTTATTTTATTTATTTTGTCTCAAATAACATATGAAACAATAATAGTCCTTTCCTTTCATAACACCAGTTTAAGAAAGTCACATAAAGCGGAACATTTACATTATGAGAAGCTGTATGATTATAATTTAAACCCTCTTAGATTAAGCTCTATGAGATGAAAGCATTTTATTGGACATACATGTAACTGAAATCATAACTCTTACCTAAAATATCATGGTGATTTGTTTTAATTAGGAATTCATCCCTGTCTGATATTCGTATGTACATCCTTATTATATTTCTACATATTTTTCATGCAATAACTTTAATCAACGACTTATGTGTCTGAGCATGGCAATAAATTATTAGATTAGATCGAGAAATTATGTCCCAACACTTTGTATTCCTGTGACCCATAATCTCTCCCATGTCTTAGATTTTAACTTGGAGAACATACAATTTCACGGTGATGTAAAAGCGAGAACAGCTTTCATCTTAGTCAAGTTTGATGACCTAGTATAGAGGTAACAATACAAAAGCTATCGCACTTCCATTTTCGAGACTATTAAATTTTCCGTAACTAGAAGACGTGTTAAATTAACTGCTCCCTCGCTAGAATTTAAACTATGGAAATTTCATTTCGTAAGTGGATAAAATAACCACTTACACTTCGAGAGCCGGAAGGGGGAATGCTATAATTCCTACCGCATGCATTGGAGAAACGTATCAATTAGTCATTGGTTGAAAATATATCTTGCTAACGTTTCTTTTCTCTCGACGAAATGATTTCAAACACTAAAGCTACAAAATTATAAAGCCTTTGAATTTTGCAGTGCGAGCTTTTTTATCTTGAAAAATTGTCTCTTTTTTACTTCTTCGTACCAAGTATAGGAAGTATTGTAACCTCGGAAAATTTCGGTTTTCAGATTTCAAAGGAAAAATCTATTCTGACCGTTTCCAAACACATTTTGATTATATGTTTGAGTGAGGTCTGTAATCAATTATAATCAGTCTCTTATTTCTGATCGCTCTGTTTTGCATTGTGATTTGGTAATTGTATTACATATCTATTGTAATTTTCGATATAACTCTGATTGTAATTTATAATTTTGAGGTTCTTTTAATAAGAATGTTAATTTCTTAAAGATTATGTGTCGCTTTTTGTTTTATTTTGTTTGATTCCAAAATTGCTTATGTTTAAGCAATCATTGCCTGGAATGATATAATTGAAATTTTGTATGAAAAATGGACAATATTCGCTTTACTCGTGTATTTGTTCTGTGATTCAAGATAATCTAGAGTATGCTTGTTAATACAAGGTTTCTAGCTATTTTAATTTTGTTTTACTAATAGTGGCTAGTTAGGTATGAATATGTTGTTGTTGAGATGAAGGTAATCGTCGGACAGTTGTTCAATTTCACTCATTATCTTGGTTTAATATAAAACTATGGACCTCACTTAAAGTACCTGAATCTTCGTTTAATATATATATATGACTTTTTGTACCGTTAGTCTAGTATTGTACGTTTGCGTTCTATCGCCATGGAGCACTACTTAAATCGGTGTTAAAAGACAGCGTTACTCCTGCTCGCTAGTACGTAGTATATTTGTAACATTACAAATGATTTTTAGAAGTTGAAGTATTTGACTTCCTTAACATATTTCTTTCAGGGTGTTATTAATTTTGAAAAGTGTATTTGTAATAACAATTGTATAATGGACTCATATCTATGTCTTGGAAGGCCTTGTTTGCCAATGTATCTTTTGCTTTGAAAAATAAATGCTTGGAGGCAGAGGCTATAATCCATGTGAGGCAGACGATTTAGTCAGCCAGAAAATGGAGCCTCTGTTCTCTGGTACACCTGTATGTGCGGATAGAATAAAGTTATACCAAAACGGAATGAACTTTTTCGTGACGTCTGTACGGACGTATGTATGTCACATAACTCATAAACGATTAGTTGTAGAATGTTGAAATTCTGTATGTGGGACTGCTATAACATCTAGGTGTGCATATCTGTTTTTTTATCGCTGCCGGCAATGCCAAATGGGCTCGAAGGTTTTTTTAAAGAAGTTTTTTGCATAACTCAAAAACGGTTAACAATAGAATGCTGAAATTTTGTATATGGGACTGCTATAATAGCTAGTTATGTACTTTTCTGATTTTTACTTTCTTGCACGAAGTAGAGACATTAGGTTATTTCGAAGCAGGAGACGTGAAAAATGAGCAACGCCTTCGCCGGGAATCGAATCACGGACCTCTCGGTTACGCGTCGAGCATGCAGACCACTACACCGCGAAGGCATGCGAAGAAGGCGGGAGAAATACCTTATAAAGGAAGTACTGTAATCGCGAAAAATTCCGGTTTTCAGATTTCAACGGAAATTTCCATTTTGTCCATTGCCGGAATTTCGCCGTGACGTCTATACATACGTGTGTCGCATAGCTCAAAAAAGGTTCGCCGTAGAATGTTAGAATGTCGTATTTTGGAACTTTATCTAGTTGTACACATCCCTTTTGGGTTACAATCGGCTGGGCCAAAAGGACACATTACTCGAAAGGATTTAAATCCAATAATGTTACAAATGTAAATTAACACTTTAGTAACATTCTAATGTTTTGTTTAAGTGTTCTTTTTATTGATGCTTACATCATAATAATTAAAAGAACATAATATTATATAGATAAAAGATTCACATTTATTGAAAGAGTAATAAAGGGACTTTTACTCTCTCCTAATATTTCAGGTAAGATTTTTGAATTAATAATGGTATAAATATTTGATATTAATCAGAACTGATATTTTAACAATTGTGAAACTGTCCACTTTCTTGAAGGATCGTATCTGACTTTCAAATGAAATATGTTTGAATGAAGTGCAACAAAATATATATAATTTTATATTTTAATATAGGCCTAAAGAGAAGTCTTGTTGGTGTCCAGATCGGGTTAAATTTTTTATCTCTGTGTTCGACAGTTACGATTAATATTTTGGCTATTTACTCCGTGCTTTCCACAGACGTTTATAATTATAACTTCTTTGTTTATTTGCACATTAACCCTTATTCTTCTTTGGGACATCGATAATGCGTTATATATGTTACAAGCAATGTACGAAAGCCAGTATTCTATAAAATACCTAGACATTTTCTAGAACGCCGAAAACTGGCCTACAGTGTATGAAACGATTAGTATTTCACAGATTTCCTAGCCACTTTCTAATGACAAACCTGTAAAATATGAAATATATACCATAAACTGATATTTACTTTTATAAAAAATAAAATTAATTGCAAATAAAAATAAAATGTATTTCCTTTCTTGATGCGAGAAGTGAGTTCATATTTTATTTTTTTTTCCCTTTAATAAGAAAGACGTAAACTTTGTTTCGTACAGGCTTTATTTCCATTTATGTATTTTGAGTAAAAGATTTTTATGGCACTCTTGTTAACCCAGCGCGGTATTAGCCCAGAAGGGCTATTAATCTCGAAATGGCATTTTGTGTCGAATCACTTTTCAAATTGTTGCCACCAAATATTATCGCCCTGTATTGTATTTAAAGAAATTAAAACATGAAGAATCTACAGGAATATATGTAACAACGGCATCTCGAACCATCAAATTTTGAATAACGTAGTCCTTCACCAGAAAATGAGCACCTGGAAACCCGAATTTGTTTTATTGTCTATTTCATATTGCGTAAAATTTTAACGAATTTTTGATTGACAAACTCAACGATTTCAAAGCGAGCAGTGACAACAAACATTATACGGGAAAAAAAATCCAGTGCGCGAGAATGTCTGTCGGAAATTCTAAAGATCTGCTGTTTTTAAATATTTTTAGCCCACAGGGGCATTAGCCCGCATGCTCTCGAAAAGTATGTGTATGTAAATGAAAAAAAAAAATGCCCTTTGGGCGTAATATAAAATCTGAAAGCTTTCAGATTTTTATTTTATTTATTTATTATTACAAATATTTTTTTCTGAATAATATTTATATTTCTGTAGAATGCCTGTCTTTTATATAAAAGCCTTATCACGACCTTCATTTCATACTAAGTAGCCTAAGTAGCATTTTTCGTTCGATAGAATGCCTAAGTATTA
This sequence comes from Stegodyphus mimosarum, assembly GCA_000611955.2. Classification (NCBI taxonomy): domain Eukaryota; kingdom Metazoa; phylum Arthropoda; class Arachnida; order Araneae; family Eresidae; genus Stegodyphus; species Stegodyphus mimosarum. The sequence continues at coordinate 544,438 of KK122320.1, forward strand.
TATACAATGCTTATGAAAGTATATAATAATTCTCATTTTTCATTTTGTCTAAAAACGCCAGACACTCTGTAAAGTGCCTATTTATTCTATAAAATGCCAGTATTTCATAAATTGTAGGCAACGTATACATAAACAGAATGATAATATAATTAATACTTTAATACTCGTTTTCTCCAACATATGACGACAGCTAATTACTACCTCCTCGTTTTTTTTAATAGACACAAACCGAAGAAGTAAGAAGAATATATATTCTTTTGCTATTTTAGTCCTTCATTAACTCATCTGAAGTGTGTCATTAATTAAAAATCTAAGTTTTTCTAGTATTTTGATATTTATTTTGGTCGTTTTACTAGTTAATTGAACTTACTCTTTTAAATGGATAGTATACTTACTAACAGGAAAATGTTCTGTAGATGATATAGATTGTTTTCTTGATAATCCTTTATATTCTGATTATAAGAGCAATTATGAATACGAAGTTATTGCGCTCGTATAGCCGAAAAGAAAGCTTTATGACACGTTGTTACTGAATGTAAAAGTAAACTTTTCTTATACTTTTCCCCCTTTTTTTTTGGCCAAGAGGAACAGTTTCCGCAGAAGGGTTTTAATTTCATTTTGGCATTTTGCGTAGTCCGCTATAAAACGGTGTTTCATTTTTCAAATTGTTGCCACCAAATATTTCAGTCCTGTATTATATTTGAAGAAATTAATAATGAAGAATCTGCATAAATGTGTGTATGTTTCTCGCATTGTGACAAAACGACGGTGCCTAGAGCCATCAAATTTTAAATAACTTACGTTTCCACCCGAATATGGGCATCTGGAAGCCCAAATTTGGAATTTGTGTTATTACCTATTTCGTATTTTGTAAAACTTTAACGAATTTTTTATTAACAAATACAACGATTTCAAAGCGAGCAATGGCAACACTGTTAAAAAAACGTTTTTATCTCCATCGCGCGAGACTGTGTATCGGAAATTCTAAATATATGCTCATTTAAAAATTATTTTGCGATATTCCTCGAACTGAATTTTATGGTTTGAGGAAGAATAACATGATATTTAGATAATAAATAAAGATAACACACAAAATGTTAGAAAAACGCCCCTTTGGACGTAATTTAAAATCTGAAACTTTTCGGATTTTCTTTTTTTTTCCCTTTTCTTTTTTTTTTTTTAGTCTAAAGGGCCTTTGTCCCTGAAGGACTATCGTTTTCGTTTTGCGATTTTGCGTTGGAAACATTAAAAGTCTGAATCACTTTTCAAGCTGTTGCCACCAAAACTTCCAGCTCTGTATTATACTTAAAGAAATTAAATAGTAAAGAATCTGCATAAGTGTATGTATATTTCTCCAAATGTGATAAAACAACGGTATCTAGAGCCATCTAATTTTGAATAACGTACAATTCCACCCGAATGTGCGCATCTGGAAGCCCAAATTTGGAATTTGTTTTATTATCTATTTCATATTTTGTAAAACTTTAACGAATTTTTGATGAACAAACTCAAACGATTTAAAAGCGAGCAATGGCAACACTCGACGGGAAAAAGAAAAACATTTTTATTTAAAACGCGCGGAACTGTGTATCGGAAATTCTAAAGATATACTCATTTTAAAATTATTTTGCGATATTGCTGTTGAACTGAATTTTATGGTTTAAGTGCGAAGAACATGATATTTAATAAATAAAGGCAACACACAAAACGTTAAAAAACGCTCCTTTAGGCGTAATTTAAAATCTGAAACCTTTCAGATTTTATATATATATATATATTATTATAAGGAAAGCGCGTTAAACCAGAGTATATTGTGTTGCCAAACATTGATCTGCTCTATAAATTATTATCTATGATCTTCTTACTTTCTGTGGCCACTGCTTTCAGTGAGTGCTCTAACTTTACCTACCTTGAAATTTAACTTTCTGTCGTAGTTACCAGATGTGTACAGCATCTTTTTTACTACAGCGGGTACGGCTGATAGACCAAGCGGGACTGCTTCATCTCTATCAATCAAATACGGATGAGAACTCAGATTTGAATGAATGGCGATAAGTTATTGTCCTTCTCATTTGAATGGCAAGAAATTTTTTCTTACTCACGATATGTTATTGCGATATTTATGAGAGGACAACGGATTAGATCGATTTGATAGCTTTTATGTTCAAAGAAATCAAATATTTGATTTTATTTGATGATGTTCATCTTTACATTTATAAGGGTGGTTTCCTTTCAGGTTAAAGATGACGCCTGGAATTAGCTTAACACTTGAAAGAATTTTGTTGAAACTAAGTAAACATAAAGCGGAATAAAGTGATAAAAGTGGATTTTTTTAAATTTCCTTGTACAAAAAAAGGGGAGTATTACAATCGCGAAACATTCTGGATATCATATTTCAATGGACTTACCCATTTTGACTGTTCCTGAATCTATTTTGACAGCCCCCTTTTTTTTTCGTGACATGTAGTTGTGCGCCTCCATTTTTCGTTGCAATCGGATGCACTTATCTTATATATACACACACGCACACACACACACACACACACACACACATATATATATATTCTCGCTCTGTTGCTTGGCTCGGTGACCTTAGTTTTTTATTCTTTTATGCTGGTAAATTGTGCATTTTTTGCTTTAAAAGTGACTGAATTATGTGGCTTATATATTCTGGTTAAGGTTTTTATGCCTTTAAATAATTTTCATGCAATAGCTGTTGAATTATCAACAACTTCAAAATTTAAATGGCGAGTTAAGCCTAACGAACCGCCATTTATTTAAGTGAATTAGGTCAGTTTTGGCATCTTCAGTGTCTTTTTCCCGTGTGGAACCAAAAGTACACATTCAGTTTTGTGCACTGAAAAGTCTGCTTTCTTGGCCGCTGGCAGAATTGCTTGTTTATGCGTAGAAACTCTAATTTTAATTGTAAAAAAAAAATTAACTGTATTTGGTATTGTATGTTTTTCTACGTTTTACAATTTTTAAGACATTTGGAGTTTTATGTATTTTTGCTTTGCCGAGAGTTGAGAACTGTATTAATTGAATGAGAAATATGTCTCTAATGAAATACGTTTAAAAGAAATGCAGCAAAAAGTGCGTAATATAATAGACCATACAAGGAAGTCATGTGGTGTCTACATCAGATTTTTTTTATGCTAACTCCTTTACTCTGCTGGCTGCTCGAGGAGCTATTTTTGAGAGAAATAATATAGAGAATTAAAAAAAAACATGCACGTTAATTACTAATATTGTATGGGGAATTCTAAAGATACAGTTTTATTAAATATTTTGTGATTTTGCTATTAAATTTTATGTGACATAAGTGCCAAGAAAGCGGTGCTTGATAACAAAGTAAAAAGAGAAATTGTTTTAGCAGAAGTGAGTCACAGAGCAGATCTGTAACCCGCCATGGAGAACCTAAAAAGCCACGACAAATCCTCTGATGCGACGTTAAAATCTGAATCCTTTCAGATTTCTTTTCTTTCTTTTCTTCTCCTAATTTTATTAAATTTTTTGCTTGCGCAGATAGAATTTGAGTATTTGCTACCAAAATTTGGTGCTCATAGAGCTCTCATATTTTCACTAATCAGTTTATGGTTTCAAATGCTTTCTGCAATATAGACTTCAAATATCTACCTCGTAGTCACTGTTAAAGAAGAAATTTAAACAGAGTAAACCTGCCTAAATTAGTCGTTGCAAATCTAAGGCAAATTTTGGGTTTTAAATTTTTTTGTGTGTTATAGGCTATAAAAATAAAATGTAAATTTAAAATAGAAGGAATATTTCATCCGAGATAAAAACTGCAGATATAGTTACTAAGTAAAACATATTGTTACAAAATGCCCAGTTGCTGTAAGATAGCTTCCCTGCAAAGCGGGCTCAGAGTTGTCAGAAAATGGCAAGGAAAGGCAAGGTTTCAGATTTGGCGAGAAATCGCACATTTGGTGACATCTTGGACAAAATTGGCGATATGCCGGAGCGAGAACATTTTAGAGCGAATTCTTACCGGTTTGCCCCAGAATGTTCTCAAAGGCTGGTCAAAAGCTATATAAACACTGCCTGTACACGGAATAGCAGTTTGTCGTGAATCGTATCGTGAGTAGTAATGTTTTGAGTTCAGAGATTAACTTGAGAGCGACCGAACCGAGTCGGGAGCTGTACTTTCGTGTCTTCACCGTTGTAGCTTGAAAACGATGTTGCTGATTGTTTCAGCTGGTTTAACTTAGTCTTTTCGACGACTGTAAACGTGTTTTTGTAACTGTCCCGAATAATACTGGCTAATAAATTGTATTTTGTTTCTTTATCAAGTGCTGTCATCAATCACTCCAAAACCAAGAGCCCGTAGTTGTGCGCCCGTCAACAACATGAATTCCTTTGAAATTTCTTTAATTTTAATTTCAATTTATTTTGTTTCATTGCTATAACAGAAACATTATAGCTGCCGGAACAGAGAGAGACATTACAGTTCACAACCGGATAATGTATTTTTAATGACGTCTATCACACTGCTGTGATGAAAAATCTTCAGAAGATACAATAGGAGATTTATAACTTTGCTTCGAAATGGTTTATTTGCTGTCCAGGATAGAGTATACAGTCCTCATTTCAAATGGCATACAGGACTTAAAGTATTTTGTTTTTGTTTAGAAACAAACGCTTCATGTCTCGTAATTCGAGTAATAGATGACTGTTATGAAGTTTATGAAGCATGAAGAAGGACCATTTCAAGTGTTTACGAAACTCTAAATATCGATAATACTGCATCATAAATGCGGTTTTAGAGAATAATGTCTAAAATTTTGTGTTTTTGAATGCTAAATTTACCTGCGTAAGTGTTATCAATGATATTTTAATCCTAGTTTTCTTTTTTCTATTACAGGATTTCTGTATCAAAATTTGTTGAGTGCTTTTATGAAGCTCGAGATTGTTTAACGACTTTTGTTTGAGATCAATAGTTATATCACAGTTTATAATATGTTTAAAATTTGAATCCATTCTGAGAAGCAAATGTGTATGAGTTGGATTACAGCGAAATGCATTGGAAAATGTGAATGAATTAACGAAAGGGCAATCACACTGCACTACGTCTACTTTAGATGATGAAATTTTATATATCATCATCGATAAATATGCATTATCTGCAATGATTGCTTAAAAATAAGTTCTGTTTCATTGCTGCGATTCAAAGCTTCCTTTATAATATAATTCAAAATTAAAAAGCAAAGAATTTCATTTTGTAATTTTCGTGTAAAACATCAAGAATTTGAGTGAAGGGGGAAGAGGATGCAAAAATGCCTAGAAGGCACATTTCTGTGATTATTTTTTTCAAACAGAGATTTCATCATTGAGCAGAGGTTTCGTAAAAAAGCAAGGCCCCCTCTTCAAGTAAAGCATTGCGCTACATAATAGACAAATGGCATCGTTACTATAAAAAGCTAGTATTTTTTTTTTTTCATTTTGGTAAACTTGTCAACAATTGTCGCATTCTCCCGTCGTACTGTGGTGTAAATTACTACATTAACCAGTACGTACTTTCATGGTGTAAGTTCAACACTAGTATGCACTCTCATATTGTAAATTGGTACATTTATAAGGTATTTTCTCCATCCTTTTCTGCATGCCTTCGTGGTGTAATGGTAGCACACTCGGCGCGTATTCGAGAGGTCCACATTCGCGTCCCGAAGAGGGCATTGCTCATTTTCATGTTTCCTACTTCAAAAACTATTGACTCTACAGTGGCGCCCGAACTAAAAGGTGGTGGAGGATGCTTCTTCACCACCAAGATTCGGGCGATTGAGTTCCCTAATCACCAGCCACCCTTTAAAAGGGGAAGTATATAAGATATTTTCTCCCTCCTTTCTGCATGCCTTCGTGGTGTAACGGTCGCACACTCGGCGAGTATTCGAGAGGTCCAGGTTCGAGTCCCGGAGAGGGCATTGCTCATTTTTCGTGTTTCCTACTTCAGAATTCCTAATGAGTACACAGTCAGCATTAGTGTGTACTCTCATGGTGTAAATTAGTACATTCAACAGTAGTATGTACTCTGATGGTGTAAATTAAAACATGCGTGGTGTAAATTAGTACGTTCATCCTCTCCTGTTTACATTTTTTATGCAGTTAAATATTTTAGAGATCAATGGCTTGAATCCTGAAAAGAATACTATTGATTTTTCCTGTTTTTTGATCGGAAATGTCTAATGGCTTCTCATTAAAATGTGGTGGACGACAGTTCGACATCACTTTGAGCTGGTCGACTGCGACATCTGTCTGTCTCCACTCGTCTATTAGGTGGAGAATGTAAAGAAATTATCGCATTCCCTCGTGCATGCCTTGTAGTGCAAGATGTGTTAGCACTTCGAGGTGCCATTTGAAAGATTCGTGGCGCGAGTTCCGGGGACTTCACACACGATTTTTCATGTTTCCTTGCTTCAATTTTTTTTAAGATTATAAGGTATTTCTCCCGTCTTCTTCGTATGCCTTCGTGGTGTAGTGGTAAGCACGCTTGACGCCTTCGAGAGGTCCGTGGTTCGAGTCCAGGCGAGGGCATTGCGCATTTTTCATCTCCACTGCTTCCAAAAAAATCCTCATGTCTGTACAAGGTTAATAAAATGTGATGTAATTAGTTATGTAAATGTAAGTATTATGCAATGTACTAATGTATGTTTGATGTAATTATGATATACTAATATTTAACAACAATGTGAGATTTCAGAAATGTTGTAATTGTCCGTAACATGATAAAAGTCAAAGGATATAAACTAACAAGATAATTGTCTTAGGAATACAACAATGTACTAGGAGATGCACAAAATATTCTACAACAATTAGTTCCTTAAAAATGTTTAATGTAATTGATATAAGATATACTAATGCAAATGTATTGTTTATAGGATGTACTAATGTATGTTTGATGTAATTATCTGTTATCTGTTTATTAATCTGTCATAATCCAACTTTTGTTAATCGATTATTTCATTGTAATAATTGTGTACCGTTACTATTCTTACTTACAAAGGCGAAGTCCCCAGCTACCCCGGCCGATGATTCAGCCAAAGCTTTTAGAGGCCAGCCCGACAGAACAAAAACGAACTGGAAAAAATTAGAACAAACAGTTGAACCTGTAATAAAACGACACATTAAAACAACAACAACAACAAAAACAGATGCACATCTATTCATACATCTACTCCAGCCAAGTATCTCTGTGCGTTGATAATATTCATTATTTCACTGGAATAAAGCAGCATTTTACTGCAATCCTTAAGAAGATCTGTTGGAAATTCGATTTTCATTTTATCTCTAATACTAGCAGTCAGTTTTCAAGGAAGTGAACATTATCACCTCTTACACTACATAGCCGACAAAAACTGCTTTCCTGCAAGGCAAATCTATTCAAGTGTATGGCAAAACGTCCATGTTCCGTCCAAACCTGATTCAGATCTATATCAGTATGGCACTTTCTTCCTTTACAAAATCTGTATAGTACCCGCATAAATTTTCTTCCGAGGATTCCCAATTGTTTTTCCATTTTTCATATATACTATTGCATAAAATTCCAGTAGTCTTTTTTCTAGAGCCCTGCAGTTTAATTTCTTTACCACTGCCAAGTATGGCTTCTTTTGCCAGTGCGGTCAGCCCTCTCATTACCATGGAAACCTACATGCGCTTTAATCCAGTGTATCTTAATATTATATTTCGTACGTAGATTTCTATATTTCATTTTAATATTCACAGTAAGTTTATTATCAAACCCAAGTGTACCGTGTTATTTTATTGTAACCAACTGTGTACCGTGTTATTTTATTCGTATATTCAATGCGAAAGTCTAGAATTAATGTAAAGTACCTCTTTAAATGTGTTGTTGGACTGGCTTCTGATGCGGGTCAACCGAACGCCCAGCGGGGTACAATAGTGCGGCGGAGCAATACCTGTAAGTCACTGACGAAGTTCTGGTACTCCGTCCTCTTTTCTCTGTCCCTGCTTCAAAAATCTCAGTGAGTCATTAAAAGATCAACGGAGTATGAAAGTTAAAAAATAGTTAGCTGAGTTTTTAAATATCTATGTCAGCAGGTATAATAAACGACTATTACTGTATTTATAGAAGGTGGACAAATTTTGTGAGTTAAAAGTACTATTTTTATGTTAAAGTCTCTTTTACATAGTGCATGCGTATGCCTTATGCTCTTATTTCTTCTTTACCAAAACGACGTTAATACCGAATGCGATATCACTCTCGAAACGGCAGTTAGCGTCGAAACACTTAAAAGCGTTGTATCACTTTTTCAGTTGTTGCCCCCAAATATTATTGCCCTGTATTATATTTAAAGAAATTAAATAATGTAGAATCGGCATGAATGTATGCAAGTTTCTCGCACTGTGAAGAAACAGCTGTACCTACAGCCACCAAATTTTGAATAATGTTGCCCTCCAGCCGAACATGGGCACCTAGAAGCCCGAATTCTGAACTTCAGTTTTATTGTATCTATTTCATATTTTGTAAGACTTTAACGGATTTTTTATTAGCAAATTCAACGATTTGAAAGCGAGAAGTGGCAACACTGTGAGGAAAAAAAAACATTTTTATCTCCAGCGCGTGAGACTGTCTGTCGGAAACTCTGAAGATATGCAGTTTTTAAATATTTTGGGAATTTGCTGTTGAATCGAGTTTTATGTGGTGTAAGATCCAACAACGTTATATTTAATAAATAAACATACAAAACGCTAATAATAAAAAGACAAAGTAAAGTTTGTAAAGCCATCTTAATAAGGAAACTGAACGTTGATATGATGAGCTAAGAAAAGACTAAAAAAAAAAAAAAAAGGGTATGCGAACGCTTAATGCCGCATTGGGAATTCTAAACGTATACTGCTATTAAAATGTTTGTAATTTTGCTGTCGAATTGTACATGGCGGAAGTGCGAAGAAAATGATGCTTAATAATAAAATTAAACACACACACACACAAAAAAAAAGTGTTAGTAGGAATGAGTGTACTAACTCGTAGAGTAAAGCAGGAACGTAAAAAAACCTTATCAAACCCTTTTGGGCGATCGTTAAAATTTGAAACCTTTCAAATCTTTTTTTATTGTCTGACATTATGACCAGTAGTTTTGAAAAGCATATCCAACATGTTAAATAGGTGAAAAAAGTGTTTTGAAATCCACATGGCAAGAAATTGTGCAAATTCTTCTCAACTGTTAAATTTAAAATACACGCGAGCAAGAATGATCTTCCGTGATAGCAATGGCAGCCGTTCCATACCTATCTATTCCCTCTAGATATTTTTGTGTAGCGGGAAATGAATACTCTTCTATCTGGATTTCCAGTAAATTTTATTCTTCTTGGATATAAGGAGGCAAGCTTACACTAGTCTAATTTACAGTTCCAAAGGACTGGTTCTTGTAAAAAGATACACATTATTCGATTCTCGGCTCATTTATTTCTGCCGTTCTAAAATCCTAAAATTTTGTTAATTATAACCAATTATATTCATGTATTACTCCCAAAAGATAACAGTAAACTGAAGAGATACGGAGTTTAAATCGAAGACAGAAAAAGTTTTAATTTCTGTCCAGTGTTTATTTTTACCACGCCAGAGGCGAATTCTTTTAGAGAAATTCAGAGTTGAGCAGATAGAAAATTTATCAAATTTGACTTCAGGCGAATGATTCTCGAACGCGTAGAGGTTCCGGTCCACCACTCACGAAGTTTAACTAATGATGAGAAATTGCTGCAAATAAGTGACACGAAAATGGCGAAAATGTGAAAATCTCGTTTCTCATTGTTTTCGTAATAAAATAATGGTTCATAATAGTAAGTTTTATTTATATTTTTTACGCAATTAAGCCTATTCTGCCTCGAAAGGTTATTTTACATTTGCTTAAAATATTTCCATTTCTATTTTAGCTGCTATTATTTCCTGACGTTAATTAGATTTCTTCTGTACATCTGTGATAATAAACACCTCTTCTTCTTTAACTGTATATTTTTAACAATGCACCTAGAATTTAGCACGTTTTTACTTCCCTGTACGAATTAAAGGAAGTATTGTAATCACGAAAAGTTACGGGTACCATATTTTAACGAAAATATCCATTTTGACCGCTATCGAACGCAATTTAACGATTTTTTTTTCGTGACGTCTACGTAAGGACAGAATAAAGGACTCTGTTTCCCAAAAAGAATTGTAAAACTGATTTAAAATGGATTCAGAAGAGATTTTTTCGGGGTGTCTGTACGTACGTACGTACGCATCTAGCATAACTCAAAAACGAGTAGCGTCAGAGCGTTGAAATTTTGTACATAGAACTGCTATAACATGCAGATGTGCACCTCCCTTTTTGATTGCAATCGGTCGCACCAAAAGTATATATATATATATATATATATATATACCCGTTCTGTAACACGGCTCAGTGAGTTCAATTTTTTGTTCCTATATTTTGGTAAATTGCCCATTTTTAGCTTTAAAAATCATTGAATTATGTTGTTTTTATCTTCCGGTTAAGGTTTTTATGCCTTTAGTAAACTTGCATTGAATATTTGTAGAATTATCAATAATTTAAAAGTTGTTTAAGTGCGGCTAGGCCTAATTATTTTTACCATAGCAGCCATATTTGTTTACATATGAAACTTAGCAGAATAGTGGATTTGTTGCCGATCTAAAGAAACTAAACTTCACAACAGCAAAGATAACGTCTTCTTTTATTATTACGAATTAAATAATGCTTAATCCATTCTGGAATTGATTCGGGGAATTAAGTGTTTAAGATTTACTTCCTAATTTTTAGTATAAATATTTTGAGTTTTTATGAATTTTTGCCTTGTCGCGAAGTGAGAACTGAATTAATTGGATAAGAAATACTGAGTGGTCTGTGAAAAACTGTTTCTTTTTTCGTTTGTTTGTTTAATTTCTTTGATGCATCGTTTTAGATTTATTATAGTATTAGGATAGAATATGTGGCAACGATTAGATAATTCTTCAGATGATATCATTTTCTGTAATCTGAGTTATAAAATGTATAAGATGTAACGTACGTGAACCTGGCGTAAACAAATATAATGAATTTTAAAGATTGCATTTATTCTGTTGTGGTTTATGCGCTATTGACGAAGTAGATTTAATTCAAGCCAATAAGTTTAAAGGAAATGCAAGAAAAAATGGCTATAATTTAATATTCCATACAAGGAAGTCATGTGGTGTACACGTCATTTTTTTATGTTATCGACTATATATGAAACTCTGGCGTTCTACAGAATACCTGGGCATTTTATAGAATGCCCGTCGTTTTTAGTCATGTATGAAACTTCAGAATTATTACGTAGTTTTTCCTAGGCACTGCATATAATACCTAAGCATTCTATAGAATGACAAGTGCTATTTAGGCATTTGTCAAAATATTGTATGTCAAATTGTCAATATTGTATATATTTCTCAAGTATGAAACAAATGTGATGGTAAAGCTGTTATTTAAAACATGTGCATTTCTCAAAAATACAATTGTTATTTGAAAAATAATGGAAAAGTATATCATTGAAAAACTTTGATTGAAAATGCGTAAAGAAAAATGAAAGTTGCACAGAACAAAAATTAGGCCTTTGTTGTTAAAGAATACAGTGCATGAAAATGTATGATATGTATGGAATTATGGAGTGAATATATTAAATGTATGGATTTTGCATAAATGTATTAAATGCATGGATTATGTATGGAAGTATTAAATGTATGGATATTCAAAATGAATCGGGGATGTATTTCATAATTTACCGGTTTGTCTTTAGGCATTCTCTAGAATGCGTAAATGATGCATGAAATGTTAATCGTTTCGTATATTGCCGGGCAGTTTTTAGCATTTTATAAAATGCCTAGGTATTCTAAAGAATGCCGGCTTTCATATATTAACGCTAACATATATAATCTATTAAATAGCATGAAATTTACTTGTACATGTCAAAGAATTTGCTTTGGCTTGTTTTTAGAGGCATGTACTACGCACTCTTCTAATATAAAATACGTATAGTAAATCGGGGGGGGGGGACAGTTGTAGATTATTCGTTTTATTCCCCGATTAAAAAACTTTAAATTTTAAAATTGGACAACAGCGAAATCTTGTGTTTGGTGTAGATTTAATTAAAGCTCTATGAATTTCGAGGGCGAACAAGTACAGGTCCCTCTTCGCCAGGAGGAAAAAAATTGCAAACAAGGGAGGATCTACTACCGTATTTATAGCAAAAAGAGAGAGTAGAACAAAAGGTAAACGAGCATAGCACAATTTATTCCCAAGGAAACAGTAGAAAAAAAAAAAGAAAAATTAAGGCCTTAGAATTTTAAAAGCTTCAGGAAGGACGGGATTGAAATAAATGTCATTTACTAACCAAGTTAAATTTTTGTGAGTGTCACAAGCTTCAAGAAAATCCAATTCACCTCGTGAAGAAGCTTTTGGGATAATTTTCGAAGATCTCAAAGACAAAGCAGCGGTTAAATACGAAGCTATGATTAGTTATCGAAGATTTGTTTATTTCTTTTTCTCTGACACAAGATTCGTGCTACTTGATGAAAAAAATTAAGCGTTCTTTTATTTCGGCAAATAATCTCAAACCACACTTACAAGATATACTATAAATTTCCCAAGAATTCAAGTAAGAGATGGAAAATTTAAAACTCGAACAATGGATTTTATTCATAGCTGAGATAAAAACTTAAATCGCATTTTTCATGTCTCGAAACCGCGACTTGAGATATATATTAGATTTATATAAAATATTGCTCCAGAATCGAGCCTTTTCTGAAATGAGATGGGAATTTTTTTTCCCGTAGTTTGAGTCTACGCCTTAAGTTAGGATGCATAAATGACGAATTTTTCAAAAATAGTACAAGTCTTTTCGGAGAAATTCGCATTTACAGTTTGGCGCAATTGTTCAAATTTGTACCAAAATTCCATCAAGAAACTTTAGTACCATAGAAGTGACAGTACGACCTCGCTTAGTTTCGCCCCCCAATTTTTAAGGAGAGAACCTCGGGGGGGGACGGGTCCGAGGATCTCCCTTCCCTCTTCCCCTACCACAAACCTTTTTTTGCTTTAAATATGACTGAATTATGTTGTTCTTATGTTCCGGTTAAGGTTTTTATGCCTTTAGTTAATTCGCGTGGAATAGTTTTAGAATTATCAACAATTTAAAAGTTTGGGTGGTGTTAGGCCTGACGAGGCTGCCATTTGTTTACATTTGAAACTGTAAGTAGACTGTAGAAACTGTAAGTAACTGTAAGTAAACTGTAAGTCAGATAAGGCACCGAATTCAGTGTCTTTTTGCCAAGTGGTACCGAAAGTTAAGTTTTAGCTTTGTGCACTGAAAATTTGGTTTTCCTGCCCGTTAGCCGAACTGCTTGTTTTGGAGTAGAAATTGTAATTTTAATCGTAAAAATTTTTCTTTAATCGTTTTTAACTGTATTAAAACTCTAAGCGTAAAATCGCAATTTACAATTTTGAATGAAGATGCTTTGAGTTTTTATGTATTTTTGCCTTTCGCGAAGTGAGAACTGAATGAGAAATGTATCTCTAATGAAATTCGAAAAAATAAATGTAGTGCAGCAAAAAATAGGTATAATTTAATAGTGCGTACAAGGAAGTCATGTGGTGTTAGCATCACATTTTTTTTTGGTGGTTCTTATTTATTTAGTTTTCTTATCCAGATATCTACATATGATTGCGAAAAACCTTCCACAAATGTTATGATGGGATCTGGCTATGGAATACTAAATGGGCACGTCTTCTAATTGGCAATTAAAATGGCGGAAGTTGTGACCTGTTTGCGTTCTGAGCATACTTCGTTTTTCTTTCTTCACAACGCCTTTTGTCTCTGAAGTGGGTGCAAAGTATCACTGACCCGTAATAACTAGTGGACCTTAGAGATTTGCTTGATAGTTAGTATCGATGCATTCATTGGGCTTATAGGCTATGCAGTAGTAATAATAATAATAATAATTTAACGCTTGTAACGCGAGATAAATGTAATAACGAAAATGTTATTTTTAATGTTCTAGAAAAGACGTACACCGAAAAATATTTACCTGCATATTTAGATAATAGTCTACTTGTTTAGGTAACAGTTTCATTCACTGTAAAAGACAATGTTTCCAATTTTGTTTTCCTGATTTTGTAAAAAATTACAGGTTCCCCCTTGCGTGCTGTCGTGGTGTAAATGGTAACGCGTCCAGGTAGTAATTAGAAGATTCGCGGTTCGAATACCGCCGAGGGCACATTTGCTTTTCCTTGTTATTTGACTTACCTAATGACTTTTACAATCTTGGCGTTTTAAAATCTGCAATCGGCTAACTTCTATCAATAATCAGTTTAAAAATTATAAATTTTTAAAAAAAAATATTTTATTCCCTATAGTGTTGCTAATGCTCGTTTTTAAATCGTTGAGTTTGTTAATCAAAAATTCGTTAACGTTTTACAAAAAATTTGAAATTCAAAATTCGGGCTTCAGGTGAATATTATTAGAAATTAAGTAATGAGGAATCTGTATGAATGTATGTATGTTTCTTGCACTGTGAAAAAACAACGGTATCTAGAGCCATCAAATTATGAATAACATAATCATCCACCCAAATATGGGCACCTGGTCGCCGGAATTTGGAATTTGTTTTATTATCTGGTTCATATTTTGTAGAAATTGAACAGATTTTTGATTAACAAACTCAAGGATTCAACATTTAATGGCTCTATGTACTGTCTTTTTTTCCAGTGCAAGAAACATACATACAGATTCTTCATTACTTAATTTCTTTAAAAATAATATAATAGGGCAATAATATTTGGTGGAAACAATTTGTAAAGTGATTCGCTTTTTATAGTGGACGACTCAAAATCCCGTTTCTAGACTAAACATCCGATTCGGAATAACACGTCTTTGGGTTAATAAATAAATATGTAAGATTTAATATTTAACGTAATCAATTCTTTACAATTTTAGCTTTTGCTATACCTTCTTCTTTCCGTTTCCTCAATAGGATGTAAATTTAAATTAGTATTAAAACTGAGGGTTTTGGACTGTAAGACAAAGCGTATTTCTGCTCCTCGTGGCCATGTTACGTAGTTCTTGCGAGTTCTGATACGTTTGTTATTATTTGGTTTTACGTTATTGCGGCCGACATTTAAATTTGATACCCCGTTAGAGTTTTTGAGCCAGCTTAAATTTAATTGTGTGGTCTTCGTTTTAAATTTGAATTTGATTTTAGTTACATCGCCACACGTGCTTATTAACTGTTAACACAAGAAATTCATTTATGTTGAAAGCTCTATTAAATATAAAGGTTGTTTAAATCTTTTCAAATATCTGTAGTTACTTCATACACAGCAATAATTCGTTTTATGTCTGTTAGGAATTTGGAATAGTTTGTGTTCCCAAAGCAAACCAGACTGAAACAAAATGAAATAAATAAATAAGTTAAATCTTGTTTTTAGAATCCATAACATTTATATAACTTTTTTAATCCCAAAGGGGCGATAGCCTCGAAAGGGATATTGATTTTCGAAAGGGCATTTTGCGTTGTTTCACTTTTCAAATTGTTGCCACCAAATAGTATTGTCCTCTGTTATAGTAAAAGAAACCAAATAATGAAGAATCTGTATGAATGCATGTATGTTTCTAGCAGTGTGAAAAAACAACAGTACCTAGAGCCATCAAATTTTGAATAATATAATCATCCACCCGAATATGGGCACCTGGACGCCCGAATCTCCAATTTGTTTTATTATTTATTTCTTATTTTGCAGAATTTTAACGAATTTTTGATTAACAAACTCAACGATTTCAAACCGAGCAATGGTAACACTGTACGGGGGGGGGACAAAAATTTTATGTCTAGCCTGCGAGATTGTCTACCGGAAATTCTAAAGATATGCTGTTTTTAAATATTTTGCGATATTGCTGTTGAATTGAATTTTATATGGTTTAAGTGTTAAGAACATAATATTTAATAAATAAAGCTAACACTCAAAACGTTAAAAAAACGCCCCTTTGGGTATAATTAATTTCGTTTTCGCATTTTGCGTTGATTTACTGTAAATGTCTGTATCATTTTTTAAACTGTTTCCACGAAATATTATCGCCCTGCGTTATATTTAAAGAAATTAAATAACGAAGAATCTGCATAAATTAATCTGTTTCTTGCACTGTGATAAAATAACTGTACTTAGAGCCATCCAATTTTGAATAACGTAATCCTCCTCCGAATATGGGTATCTGGAAGTTCATATTTGAAATTTGGATTTTTTTTATTATCGATTTCATATTTTTTAAAACTTTAAGGAATTTATCATTAACAAACTCGAGGATTTCAAAGCGAGCAATGGCAACGTTGTACAGAAAAAAACATTTTATCTCCAGCGCGCAAGACTGTTGTGCATCGGAAATTCTAAAGATATGCTCAGTTTAAAATTATTTTGCGATATTGTTCTTGAACTGAATTTTATGGTTTAAGTGCGAAGAACATGATATCTAATAAAGAAAGGTTACACACAAAACGCTAAGAAAACGCCCATTTAGGCGTAATGTAAAATCTGAAAGCTTTCAGATTTTTTTTAAAATTTTTATTTTTGCATTTCGATTCTTCTAATTAGACCTTATTTTTTTTTTTCTCTTTTGTAGATCGAGACATGAGGTAGCGTTCTCGTGATGCTCAATAATGGAGGGACAAGAAACGACATAGCCAGTATCATGAAACACATCTGCTTGGTCTTCGTTGTGAGCACATTACTCGCAAGTATGTTTTTGGACATTTGCTTTTCCCTGCATACTTTTGCATGATTTTTTGCAAGTTTTAAAATAGTTACTTTTAATGTACAATTTTGTGAACACGGTATGAGTTTTTTTATGAGAATATCACGAATATTAGAGGTGTGATATTCACTTGTGAATTAATTCTAATAACCAATTCATTTTATTGAGGAAAAAAATTATGAATTCATTAAAAAAAAAAAAAAAAAAAAAGGA
>KK122320.1:561540-573312 GCA_000611955.2 Stegodyphus mimosarum
AATAATGATTTTTTTTTTTTTTTTTTTTTTTTTTTTTTTTTATCGTTTACCCACTTCTTGAACATTTTTTTAAGTCTAGAATTTTATTATTAGTTCTATGGGGAAAAGAACTTTTAGAGAACCTCAAAACTACAGTTGAAAGAAAACAGTCCACGGAGTTAGCGGTTCGATTAAATGGATTCTTTCGATCCCACTGCTATGTACTGTCTTTTTTTCCAGTGCAATTCTTTTCGCTCTTTACTCTATTCTCGTCATCGTTCTTGATTCAGTCCCCGTTCACGATCTTATTCATCAAGGTTATTGTTAAGTATTCATAAAAATGAGCTATTTCGTTTCAATGAGAGAACGGTCTGATCTGATCCCGTAAAATAACTGTTGTGCCCACTTCTTGTATATATATTCTCTGCTTAGTATGAGAACGGTTGAGTCCATTTTTTTCTTGTATCCAATTATATAAGATTTTGCATTTCAATATTCAAAAATACTGGGAAGGTCTATTAAATTTGTCCATATTTCTATAATAAGAAAATTAGCTATTTTGTTACAAAACTCACTTTTATAAGATTTTACTGAACCAAATGCTGTTTTTAAGTCAGTGACAGGAACCAGAAAGAAAACACCATTTACATAATCATATCCTTAAGTGGAAGGTAAAAGATGGAACGTTTTTATTTTAAAAAGTAGTAAACCTCCGATTCTATAACGAATGGAGTAACGCTTTAAACTAACATGACCATCCAACATACCTTTGTCCTGTCCATCGTTTAGACTTTGTTTTCAATCCCTAATGATCCATTTTTGAATAATTTTGTTTCTGTTAACTCGTCGAGCGTAATGAGTTAATACTGATCTTTTAATGAGTCGTTTAGAGAACTAAATTTCCTGACTGCTAAATATGATGTTAAATTGTCGAGCACTTGGAGAGAACTAAAATTTTTTAACTGCTCAATGATCTCTTCCAAATTCTTTTAATTACTCTCATTTTCGAAAGCGTAAGTTATGAATATTCGTCAGTTGAGTGCGTGCACTCCATACACATCTTTTTCCTCTTCGCCGCTTTTTTTCGCCTTTCTGAATCATATTAACCAAGATGCTGATGTTAGTACTAAAGCTGGAAATAATTACTTTAGACAACTCATGGCTTAAGGCTGATTCATCTCGTAATATCTTAAAATTTAGAATTCCATTTTAAACTTCTTTGCCATCCTCAGCTTCAAACAAAGAATCATTTATTTAACAGTTGATATTTTCCAGTGTTTTCAAATACTACTTTTGTGTGTCAAAAGTTCGTGTAAGGTCTGAAAAAAAAATTTGAACTATTTTACATCTCCGAGTCTGCTCGGAGATACCCGAAAAAGATCCGGATACCTTCATCAATTTACATCGCAAATATAAATATTATAGAGATTAAAAAAAAAAAAAGTTCCTCAACATTTGACACTCTGTAACTGTAAACATTGATGAGATGAGTGCGTCCACGCCACAAGCTTTTTTTTCGCTTTGCTTTTTCTAATGTAAGATATTTGGCTGGTGTTTTGAAAATTTCTATTATCTTAATGATGATTAGTGAGCTTGTAGAAGCATAAAGACATCAGGTTATTTCGAAGGAGAAGAGAGGAAAAATGAGCCATGTCCTCGCCGGCACTCGAACCACGGAGCTCTCGAATACGCGTCGAGCGTGCCGACCACTACGTCACGAAGACATGCGAAGAAGGCGGAAGAAATACCTTATATACTCCCCCTTTTAAAGGATGACTTGGGATTAGGAGACCCAGTCGAAAAATCCTGGTGGTGGAGAATCATCATCCACCACCCTTATAGTTCGGGCGCCACTGTAGAGACATCAGGTTATTTCGAAGAAGGAAAGATGAAAACTGAGCGATACCCTCGCCGGGACTCGAACCACGGACCCCTCGAATACGCGTCGAGCGTGTCGACCACTACACCACGAAGATATGCGAAGAAGGTGGGAGAAATACCTTATAAGCTTTTATAAAGTAGACAATTTTTATCTTAATGTAGGGCGAGTTTAACTGCAAATTAATCCCATTTTATCCAGTGATTAAACATGAAACGGCGAATGGTTGGATTTGCAATATAAAGTTTGCGCGATTTCGTGCACCAACGAATCGAAGCATGGATATTTTAATATATAAATTGGTAATTTGCTGGCTCACACTAAATTATGTGTAAGTTACCTTTTTCCTTATTTTTTCTAAAAAGGAATTAACACTGTTAGATAATAAACAGCCAATATGGAAAACTAAGTATGTTTAATCATTCAGATTTTATGTTATTGAGTATGGTTTGGCTTTAGTCGATTATGGTGACGCACACTAGTTTTATCAGATAACTTCTTGCAGGATTTTCTAAGGCATAATATTCCAAAAATATTCAAAGAAATCTCCAAGACTCTTCTACTATTTTATAACTAGACAAATATTTGGAAATCAGGGAAACAATTATATGATTTCGTAACGAATTAATATTTTTACAAAATTATTAAAACATACTGTCCGTGGAATTATACCGACGATAATATTGCAGAAGCTGTAAATATTACAATACTAGCGGGCTGCAGCCAAAGCAAAATTTATAAGTTCTATGTACCCTTGAAAGGCAAATGTATGAAAAAATTTCAGTATGAAAGAAATTAGTTCATTCTTTCCAAGCAACGACCAATTCGTAAATAATTTTTTATTGCCGAACCAGAAAACAAAAAATTGTGACACTTCATATTAATACGTATGACGTAACGATTTAAATTTAATGTAATATAACAACGTTTTCTCAATATCAATAAAAGAATTAACGTGGCAATAATGTATCGTGCCAATTATACTAACCTGAAACAGAAAAGTTGCCAACAGCGACTATTTATTTAAAATGGTAACATTAACGAACACTTTTCGACATACAGTGACATCACGTGCAATCGCGTGCTTTCTTCAACGTCAGAATATAACCTTATATAATAATAATATGATTAATGTTTTGTAATGTTATTTTTATTTCCTATTCTGTAGAACTTAAAAATTTTTGATTAATAAACTCTTTTATTTGAAAGCGAGCAGTGGCAACAGTTTGCGAAATAAAGCATTTTTATCTTCACTCAGAAAAATCAGGGCGAAAATTAGCGTTTTCTGAGTTTTTAATTAATATCTCCGGTGATTAAAGTCGTACGAAGATGAGAAGGGTCGAAATGGCTTCCTACGAATTTTTGGAATCCGGAGGTACCTCTTTCGAAATTCAACTCTCCACCGTTCTGGAGGAGATAATTCCACAAGCAAACAGACATATGCGCCCAGATTTTAATAGTACAGATTTTATTTTGATTTATTTTTATAAATTTTGATAAATGATCCATTTTTATGACTCATGCATTTGTTACTTGTTTATATACTTAATAGTAAGAAAAATATTGAAATGATAATTTTTAGTAGTTTACCGTTTCAGCGAATAGTTGCAACAGGAGACTGATTCGATTTTGGGTTACAAATTTCATTGCATACGTTTGCGAAATAATGTTCTTTTTCTACTTAGTTTGGTTTATTTTGATTATGGGAAAGCACTTCATAGCTATTGGTCTAAAGAGAAGTATGCCTTCGTGGAGGAGTTTCTAAGGCAAACTGGCTCGTATAGACATTACACATGTGGAAAATCGCGAAGACACCCCAGCCCGTTAACTTTTTTATCAAAGAATTTAGAAATATCTGCTCTATTAATTTCAGTTTTTGTTTTTCGGTTTCGTACGGGATTATCAGTGAGGCACTTATCTACTACTATATTAGGATTAGTTTTCTTTTATTATCTTCCTGGGTTTCACCTTCTTATTTCACAATTCATTCTTTCAAACCCCTAACACTGGTAAGCGAATAATCACTTAAGTGTGTGAACAGATACGTAAGACTCAAGAAGGGTTAACTACCCTTTATTTCTCAAAATAAATATGGCACAAGCAGCTCCTAACTCGGAGCGTACAGCAAAACCTCCACTTGGGCTTGAACTCAAATTAATATGAAATTAAACTTAACTAAAGGTAACTGAAAGATACAGCCGAAGCTATCAAGATTCTAAGTAGTTGACCCCTAAATCTCAATTAAGTCGGCGAAGCCAATCAAGGGCCTAAACTACGGCTGAGCCTAGCAATAGCTTAGAGAGAGACGTAGCCAAAGGCAAACGCGCGCTAGTCAGGAACTCGGGCTCTCTAACGAAGTCGATGAAACATCGATTTAAATACTACTCTTACTCATTTGTATTAACCGGGTTTCTGAAAATACATTTTGGTAGGAAATTGTAAGCTGAAGCTAGAAGGGATAGGAAAGATGTATAATCTTAAAATAACTGTTATGAAATCGGGATAAACCTTATAATCTTTTAATAACAGTGTTATGTCAAAATTTTTACACTATTATGATTTTATATCTGATAATAAAAATAATCGAAAAGTTATCGTTTAGTCATCCGAAAACGCATTTTAAAAGATTTAGCCGGTAATATCTGTCATAAAACAGATCTCTCGAGATACAAATTTATTAATAAAACGAATCAAAATTTTATTTATAATAAATCTCCGAAAAATGAAGTTTGCAGTCGCAAAACAAATAGAGGGAATTAGAGACGGAAGAATGCGTGCATGTAGTTTCGTCGTAAACTTTGCCCTGATTGGCAGTTTTGTCGCTGCATAATCTTCTTCCCACACTTTGAGTATTTATCTGGTGAATTTATCTGGTGAGTAATTTATCTGGTAAAGGGAATTTTCATTGTTACAAATAACTAGGTCTTTACCGGATTTCATTGATTTGGTAAGTCAAAAGTTAAAACTCCCAAAATAAATAGTATTGAAGACGGAATATTCAAAATTTCATTATTATGTTTTTTAGGTAACCAAAATGTTGGATAAAAAATTGCTACTAAGTCGTTCCAAAATGATAAATGTTTTATTATGATACATGCTTTTTATATTATTTATATGATAAGTGTATGATAAGTGTTTCCATGAAACTTTCTTTTATAATTATTTTTAACATCTTGTATAATTGGCTATCATAAACTGTATTCGCAGCGCAATCGGTGTAGTTGTTAGCGTCGCTGACTGCCGTGCCGAAGGGCTCGGGCTCAAATCCCGTAGAAGGCATGGATGTTTGTAAATCTATAATGTCCGTGCGGCATGCGGGCATTCTAAATATGCGGCGAGCCGAAAGTCCTCTCGAGAGGTTGGTGGTTGGTAGAGGAAGAGGGGGTGGGAGACCCTGGGATCCGTCCCTCCTGGGATGCTCTCCATCAAAATTGGGAGCGGAACTGAGCTAAATCCCACTGTAAGGTGCTCAAGTTAGTAACCTGTAAGGTGCTCAAGGCTGTTGCCAACGACAGGCGGGAACTTGCGCTCCTTGCGACAAGGAATTTTGTGAGCTTGGGGTTACTATAGGTCAGACAAGTAGGGATTAGCAACAGCAACAAAATATATTCGACGTTGAAGGCTGTGTGGTGAATTATCAAAAAATCCATAAAGTACTACAAGTCCGGAAAGAGGGTAAAGAGTTCTTTATTAACTCAAATAAAGTTTACAGTCGGCACCAAATCGTGCTGACAAAAGCCAGCACTTTTAGCTTAACTTAAAAGGTAATGAATAACTTAAAAGTAAAATTAAGTATAGCTTAACAGCTTCGCAAGTTAACTATGGGCAAGCTGGCTCTGACTCGCCCTGACTGAAAGTCGGCGTAAACAAGCCTAATGGCATGAATAGCTCAACGCCATAGAATTCTGATCGCTAATAAATCAAACCTAGCAACACGGCCTTCATGCAGCAAGCAGAACACGCTCTGATTTCAACCTTCGAAACCTTTTTGACCTTTGCAACCTTCCTTCTATTTGATTTGAACACACGCGCGCTTGTTATTTTGCAATATATGCTATCGGTAATACTGCAAATCGGTTCTCAATTTTATTAATGTTTATATATATGCTATAGCTCTATAGCAATAGAAAACCAATTCTCAATTTTATTAATGTGTATATATGTATATATATATATATATATTGTTGAGGATTTTATTTTCTTCCGTTTTAAATTTTTTTTTACAATCTATTTCTAGCTGCTTATTACGTAATAGATTTTGTTTCATCTTAGAAGCGTTTACGTTGAGGATTTTATTTGCTTCCGCTTTAAAAGATTTTTTTTTTCATTTTGCATCTGCTTTAGACTTTTGTTACCTATCTGACACTTTGTTCTTTTTAACTTTTTTCCAGCTGGTTATTTCTTGCACTGATTTAGTTTATCATAGAAGTTTTTACTTTAAGTATTTTATTTGCTTACGCCTTAAAAAATTTTTTCGCAATTTACATCTGCTTTCGACTTTTAAAGGAGCATGTATGCCACTTTATACTCAAATTTCTATGCTTCTTCTCCTTACTCCAATTTATTGAATCCTTTCGATTTAAATATTTTTCTCTGTTTCTCTCAAAACAGAATTCAATTTATTACAATTGTTTCGAATTAAAGCTAATATTTCACACATTCGAACCGCCCCTTTTTTTTAGGTCTTGCATCGACCTTACCTGCTGTTTTTTATTTAAGGAATACTTTTACTGTAAATGATTGTATATCTCCATTTACCTTTAAATATTAGTTAGCGTTTTTGCATGTAAATCAGTTTGAATTTCGCATCTTTTTTGTTTTTTGTGCGTTACTGTGTTTATAAGATTTTTATATTCCTTATAAAATCCTCAACAATATATATATTCATTGCGAATATGGGTCGGGAAAAGATCTGAGTATTTGAGAGACTATAAACGATGAACTCCAAATTAAGAATATATTTCGAATTTTTCGGACATTTATCTCAAATATCTCAGAGGAACGAAACCTATATTCGAAACTCCCAACTTGGTACAAGGCTTCAAAAAACTTTTCCCTTGATAAGTTTAGTTTGAAGCGTTGTTGACCTTGGAAGATCAATACTACTTTTTCTTTTTAGGAATATTTTTCATTTTTATGTTACTTCCATATTGTCCATGTTTACTTGTATTACCTTAGGGTACCGACTTTATTCGAGATTCTAACTGGTTAGGACCTTCACAGGAAAATTAACTCCATTATTAATATTAAACTCCACTTTTACCTTTTTCTTAAAACACACACACACATATTCTCGTGCGTTATATATATATATATAACGAACGAGCCGTCTAAACTACCTCCTGACCTCTAATATATACTATAGCTCTATAACAATGGGAAATCAATTCTCAGTTTTGTTAATGTTTGGTGGGGTTTTACTTATTTAATTCCAAAGTTCAGACTCAGAACCCCACGAACACTAGCAAGCGAATAATCGCTTTAAGTGTGTGAAAAAACACGTAAGACTTAAGAAGAGTTAACAACCCTTTATTTTTCAGAATAAATACAATTAACTCCTACTCGGAGTATACACAAAGCCTCCACTTGGGCTTGACCTTAAATAACCATGACTTTAAATTAAACTAAGCTCAACTAAAGCTATCTGAAAGGTATAGCCGAAGCTATCAGAAATCTAAGCAGTTGGCCCTTAAATATTAATTTAATCAGCGAAACCAAGCAAGGGCCTAAAGTATGGCCGAGCGTAGTAGCTAATAGAGAATGTAGCCAAATGGGAAACGCGCGCTAGTCAGGAAAATCAGACTCTCTCTGTAGAAGTCGGTGAAGCATCGACTTAAATAGTACTCTTACTCATTTGCATTCACTGCGTTTCTGAAATTACATTCTGGCAGGAAATTATAAGTTGAAATTAGAATAAACAGGAAAGAGGCAAAACTTAAAATAACTGTTAATAAACTTAGGCTAAACTTTACAGTTTATATCTATCTATCTATCTATATATATATATATGCTATTTGTAACCAATGAGACCTTAATTATGCTAATTTATTGCCGGCGCATGTTTCGCTATAGACCCCAATCGAAGCCTTAATCATCACTGATCTCATTTAAAATTCCATCGTCACCCAGAGACCCTATTGGGAACTGCTGCTCTAAATAATGAAATTTTCGTTGTTCTCTCTTTCTCTTAAAAGTATAAAAACGTTTACTTTTTCATTCAATAAAATGGTTATAAATTGCCCGGGGGAGCGGGGAATACTAAATTACTTTTAATAGGTCTTAATGTAATGGAACCAAATACAGTTAAATTGAAAAAAATTTGAATATTGATTTAAAAACTTTCTTCTGCTATAAGCTGAACAAACGAGAGGGAGCATTATAGACAAACAAATTTGAATACAATGACGCAAAAAGGAGTATTATTTTATGGTGAAAGGACTGTGTTTGTTACGCTAACGTCTTTAAGAAATTATTTTGAATTATACATTATGAAAAAATTCAATTTCATTTTTGCATAAACATCAAAAAGAATGTTTACGTAATGTAAACTTAATTCTTTCCGTATAAAATCTTAAGAAGTTAGATTCAAGATTAAAATATGGAGGACGTAAAATTCTTTAATCATGTAAATTTCTTTTTCCTGCTGGAGTGTTCTCTGAATTTTTAAGTTGGCATACATATTCAATGTAATAATAAAACACCCAGTTCAAATTTCTTTGCTATTTGCAATCCTCGTCCTAAATTTTAAACCGAGCCGCATTCTCTTTAGTGGCTAGCATCATGAATAAATTGCGGTTGGCTTGGCCCGAATATATTTCTTCCGTTGTTCTCATTTCCTATAGTTTATTTTCTATTGTTCCTGTAGTACTAGATTTTTTTTAGTAAACCTCCTTGCATAGTATGGCAAGCTGTTGGCGTAATATAATTTACGGACTATTTTAAGGGAGAAAGTAATGGTGTTTGTTTGCTGTAAACTTCGTGCTTCGTAAAGCATCAGTCGTATAATTCGATTTTGAAGAACCTGAAATCGTATTGCAACATCCGGAAGAAAGCGATGATGTATTGAGAGAATTTGCGGAAGCCATACTGAAAGCCTCTGGATTTAGTTCACATAAAGCATTTTTACATAGTTTAAGAAATAGGTACATTGAAAATACCCTTAAATGAGGTTTGTGATACCCTAAAAAATTTCAAAGTACCTTGAAATGAGGAAAATGGGAGATTCTTGCTCAGAAACAGGGACTTTCCGGGAGTTTTATCTTGCTGTGCAACAACGTTTCAGAAAAATTCAGCTTGACATAAATTCGCTTTTTGATGCATGATTCATATTATTCAACTATATGTATTATGATCTTGGTGTAAGGTATATTAATTTTCAATTAGGTATTCTAAATCTTTTGTTTTGTGGCTAGTTTTATTTTGTAATTTTATGAGATATTTTCTCCCTTCTTTCTGCGTGCCTTCATGGTGTAAATGGAAGTACACCGAATGTGTATTCAAGAGATCTAAAGTTCGAATTCCGGCAAGGGCACTGCAGATTTTTTACATCTCCAGCATCAAAAACGTGGCGCCCGAACTAAAAGGTGGGAGGGACGTTAATCCGTCAATAAAGTATTTGACGATTGAGCCCCTTCAGCCCCAGTCGCTCTAGAAAGGGGGAGTATGTAAGGTATTTTCTCCTTCCTTTCCATATGCCTTCGTGGTGTAACTGGAAGCGCATTCGACGCGTATTCGGAAGATCCGGAGTTCGGATCCCGGGGAGGACATTGCAGATTTTACACGTCTGCTGCTTCAAAAAACATAGTAATTTTTTTACATTTTATACTAAGAATAGGGAATTCCGAATAGGGAAGAAAAGTTTTCATTTACCAAAGTGCTTTTAAAAACAATGAAAATAAAATGAACAATTAATATTAAAACTATGATATGGCTACACCTAATAATACACCTTTTATATATGTAAAACAAAATTCATTTTAAATATTAACTGATTAAAGATTGGTTGAATTTCATTAAAATTTCTTGAAATGTCTACAGTACATTAAGACAATTCAAATAAAATAAAATTTAATAAAACATTCCTACTAAAAATCACTAGCGGAGGGGAAATGCAGTTTGCACGGTTTTAAGTTTCATTTATTCAATACATTA
Organism: Stegodyphus mimosarum; assembly: GCA_000611955.2. NCBI lineage: Eukaryota > Metazoa > Arthropoda > Arachnida > Araneae > Eresidae > Stegodyphus > Stegodyphus mimosarum. The sequence goes on from KK122320.1 coordinate 571,550, forward strand.
ATTTATTGCTGAGAATCATTTTTCAAGGTTATTATTTTACAAAGTTTGCTCTTATGGGGACGGTTGCCTTCGTGGGGGTTACTTTCTGAGGGAAACTGGTTCGTATATCGTATGTTATACATAGGAAAAACCACGAAAACGTCCCTGCAGCCAGCTTGAAATTGAACCCAAGTCGAACTACTAGCCTTCAGTGATTTTACCTCTCAGCCGTTGGTGGACCCTGGAAGGATGACAGCTATGTATTCATAATAGTCAAACCAATACAGTGTAATATAATATAATAGTCAAACCAAGATGATTCGGTGGGCTTTTCCTTTAGAAGTAGTACAGCTCAGGCCGTCTTACACATTTATTTTTGTCTTACCATTGCGCTTGGTAGTGTCATTATACACTACAGCAGTCCAACAAGATTACACTAACTAGTGTTGCTAATGAAAAAGCTTTTGTGTCCTGTTTGTTTAATTCCGCCTTTTCGTCTAGCGTTAGTTCAAAAGTAACGTTTGGTGTGAGGTCCTAAATTAAATTCTAATTTCTAAAATATTATTTTATTTTCATGGATTCCTAACCACATGCCAGAGAAATGCGAAAATGGCACAAAAGCAGTTCAGCATATAAAATTTCATTCTACTGCTAACTGTGTAATCCTCGATATCCCTTTCTGTACTACCCGTCTTAATCGTGAACATTTAGCGACTTTTTCAGTTGCTTTGAGTAAGAATTCTTACTGGTTTTATAGTTTTACATTCGAACTCAGACTCCAACGCCGAACCTGTCTGATGATCAGACGACAGTGTGCGAAATGACTTCCAGGTACGTTCCAGTGACTGTAGATTTTTCTTTTTGAAACGCTCTATCATGCACAACGAGTCAGGGCGTAATAAACAAGAAGTACAACAGCCTAAATAAGTGTCTTCCTATATCGAGTTTTTAACAGTAATGAGACATTTGCGAATCTACATTGCACTGAATGCTTAAAAATTAATCCACACTCTTTTTTTAATGCTGCGTTTGAATACCACATGAGTCAGAGAACGCAGATTAAAAAATTAATTTTGAAAATCAGAAGACAATAAAAATGCGAATATAGAAATTAAAATTAGATTAAAAAGCAATTTTAGATTGCATTAAGATTTTGAATAAAATAACAATTTCGAGAGTAATCTTGCGTAGGTCCTTCTCCTTCAGAAGCAGTATAAGTAAATGAATATTTTAATAGCATAGTTTGACATAACATATACGCAATATGTTTATAGTGTGGTTAGGTATTGTTTTAAAATTGAAGACGTGAAAAATCTGCATTGTCCTCGCCGGTAATGAGCTTCTCGAACTTGCGTTACGTGTGCTACACTTATACCACGAAAGCTTGCTGGTAGGAGGAAGAAAATACTTTATATATTAACGTCAAATCTAATCATCTTAAATAAAATGTGTTTTCCTTCAAGACATAAATCGTGAAATTTCGCGGCTCCTGAAGTTTGGCGCTAATATTTCTCAGGGAAAGGGAAAAAAAGAAAACTAAAAAAAAAAAAAAAATCTGCAAGATTTCAGATTTTAAATTACGTCCAAAGGCGCGTTTTTTTAACGTTTCGTGTGCTACCTTTTTTTATTAAATATCATGTACTACGTACTCAAACCATAAAATTCAGTTCAAAATCAATATCGCAAAATCATTTTAAAATGAACATATCTTTAGAATTTCCGTAAGTCTCGTGCGCTGGAGATAAAAATGTTTTTCTTTTTCCGTACAGTGTTGCCATTGCTCG
>KK122320.1:573559-595657 GCA_000611955.2 Stegodyphus mimosarum
AAAAACCTTCTGAAAAAAAAAAAAAAAAAAAAAGAAAAAAAGAAAACTAAATTAAAAAAAAAAAAAAGAAAATCTGAAAGGTTTCAGATTTTAAATTACGTCCAAAGGGGCGTTTTTTAAATATTTTGTATGCTACTTTTATTTATTGAATATCATGTTTTTCGCATTTAAACCATAAAATTCAGTTAAAGAACAATATCGCAAAATAATTTTAAACTGAGCATATCTTTAGAATTTCCTACACACAGTCTCACGCGCTGCAGACAAAAACGTTTTTTTGTGTACAACGTTGCCATTGCCCGCTTTGAAATCCTCGAGTTTGTTAATCAAAAATTCGTTAAAGTTTTACAAAATATGAAATCGTTAATAAAACAAATTCCAAATTTCAAATTTGGGCTTCCAGATGCCCATATTCGCAGCAGGATGACGGCATTCAAAATTCGATGGCTTTAGGTACCGTCGTTTTATCACAATGCGAGAAACATACATACATTTATGCACATTCTTCATTATTTAATTTGTTTAAATATAATACAGGACTGCAATATTTTGTGGCAACAGTTTGAAAAGTGATACAGACTTTTAATGTTTCCGACGCAAAATCGCAAAACGAAAACAATAGTCCTTCAGGGACAAAGCTCCTTTGGACTAACAAGCGTTTCATTTATGCATTTTTTTTAATATAATGCAAATTCTGGTAACGAAATTAGTAACATAACGCAATTAAAATTAATGATTGTGTGTCTTATATTAAACATACGTAGTCTTCTTTCATTAAATAGTGTGTTTAAAATAAAAATTTTAAAAAAAAATCTGAAAGATTTCAAATTTTAACCGTCGCTCAAAAAGGTTTGTTAACGTTTTTTTACTCTGTTCCTTGAGCTTGCACTGTGCTATTACAGTCACTCCTACTAATCTTTCTTTTTCGTCCTTTTTTTAGCTTTATTATTAACCATCATTTTCTTCGCACCTACGCCATATGCAATTCAACGGCAAAATTACAAAAATTTTAAAAGCAACATAGCAGTATACGTTTACAATTCCCGATGCAGCGTTAACACTGCATCTGGAAGTGCACTTATGTGTTGGAATACATTTTTCTGTTTTTTTTACCAGACTTTTTTCAGTTCATCACATCAATGCTCAGTTTTCTTACTAAGATGACAAACCTCTTTATTCATTTTATTATTAAAGTTTTATGTGTTTACATTATTTATTAAACATCACGTTCTTAGCGCTTACGCTATATAAAATTCGAATCAATGGCAAAAGCACAAAATATTTAAAAACAGCGTATCTTTAGAATTTCTGATAGGCAATCTTGCGTACTGGAGATAAAAATGTTTCATTGAGATGAGCGTTGCCACTGCTCGCTTTGGTATCTTTGATTCGTTAATGAAAAATTCGTTAAAATGTTCCAAATTATGAAATAGATAATAAAGCAAATTCGAAATTGAACATTTGGACTTCCAGGTGCCCATGTTCGGGTGAAGGACTACGTTATTCCGAATTCGATGGCTCTAGCTACAGTTGCTTTTTCACAATGCCAGAAACATGCATGCATGCATGCAGATACTTCAATATTTAATTTCTTTAAATTTAATACACAGCGATAATATTTGGCGGCAACAATCTGAAAAGTGATACGCCGTTTATAGTGATTCAAGTGCCGTTACAGTGCCATTTCGAGACTAATATCCGTCTGGATTAAAGTCCTATAGAAATTTGTTTTATTATCTATTTCAAATTTTGTGAAACTTTAACGAATTTTTGATTAACAAAACTCAAGGATTTCAAAGCCAGCAATGGCAACACTGTACGAAAAAAAAAAAAAATCTCCAGCGCGCGAGACTCTGTGTCGGAATTTCTACAGATATGCTCTTTTTAAATAATTTTGTGATATTGCTGTTGAATTTACGATTTAATTGCGAAGAACGTGATATTTAATAAATAAAGGTAACACACAAAACGTTAAAAGAAACACCTCTTTGGGCATAATATAAAATCTGAAAGCTCTCAGATTTTTTTATTATAATTTGAATTACTGTATTTCCTTAAAACATAAAGAATACATATTAATGCTTTAGTATCCTTTCTGAAAAATGTTTGTAATTTAAGAAAAAAATAGAGATCTTTTTGGTAAACCATTTGCATGTTATTCGCCTGAAGGCTGCGGAAAATCCCAATTCACTTCACAATAGCGAGATCCTAATCTCAGATGGGCACAAAAGAACTATTAAATCCTTGACATGTTCTACATATCGCATATAAATTTAAGATTGTTGTGACCTTAACTGAAATAAGAAATTAGCGAGAATAGTTGTTATTTCTAGTAGACAGTATAGTTATGAATAAAATCGGAGGAATCCTAAATCTGAAGGTTTTAAATTGCAGCAGTTGAAAGATAGCCGAATTGCTTCAATTAACATTCGAGAGTGTTGTAACAGCCTTAGAAGTTCTCATATTAGTGCAAATATTTTCATTTTGCAATTTTTTTCAAACTTAAATATGTAATTTTTTGAAAAAATTTTCAATCCAACTAATTAAGTTCGGTTATTTAATCACAGCGGGATATTTAAAAATTGTATATTTTTTGTGCAGAAATTTTCTGGGTTTGATTTTACAGCGGAATTCGATTCACATTAAGTTTTCAAGAAAAAATTTAATGCAAGAACTGGTTTCTCCAAAGCAGAGTGAATACAAAACGTATATCTTCGCAGTTTTAACAAAGTCAGTTTGGATGTAATCCTTTGCATGCAAGCGATTGTAATAAAAATCATGAAAAAGTGTTGATGATCAGTACTTTACTTGTCATGGCGGTGTTAAAAAATCAAACTGCTTCCTCTTTAATAAACTGCAAACTTGCTACTACTACTGATAATAATAAGTTTCGAAAACTCATTGGCAATAAAATTTCCTACAGATTTGTAGAATTTGTGGGAAATCTACTGAATTCAAAGTAAAAACTCTACTGAAACAAAATTTTTGCCAGAACTCCATTTGCAATTTTTCGATGTCAAATAAAAATAATTTTGCTGGCGCATGAAATACACTTTTTCTGAAAGATTGTTAATGTTTTTTTTTCCTTTTTAAGCAAAATGCTCCGGTCAGATCAACCGTCCCCCCGAATTTCTGAAAGGAAGAGACATGGACAAATTTTCCCTAAGAGAAGACACCCCAATCGGTAAGTAATGTTATTGATAATCATTATTGATTGTAGAATTTTCTCAAAGGAGATCAGTATATTTCTTAGGTTCCAATAGATTTCTTGTCATAATAATTCCGATTGTAATTATCACTGTAATTGGATTTTAAATACTTTCGTTTCCTGTATCATTTTAGATGATTTGGCATTCTTTTATTTTAAGATAATACCGTGTTTTTAGCTAAAGTCATATTAGATTTTATTCTAAAAATTTTTGCCAAATTTCAGTCTTTCGTTTTCTTGTTTTCTTTGTTGCACGAAATTATGAATTCGGCGACACTTTAAAAAATTCAGCCAGAGGTGAAGATTTAAAATATAGTTTTAAACTATTGCTGAGAAATATTATTGTATGTGCTACCGGTAAAGTATGAAATCTGGCATTTTACAGAATGCCGAAAACTGGCCAGCAATTTACGAAACAGTTTCACATTTCACACTTTTCCTTGGCTTTCTAATAGAATGCCAAATGACAAACCGGCAAAATATGAAATACAACTTCAGTTCTTTTCGAATAACCGAAACAACCTACCAGAATTTAATAAATAGTGTAAAGAAAGTCAAAATGGCTACCAAGAAGGAACCACGGGACTGTTGGTTGATGAATCGCTATGACGTGATGTGTGTGGAAAACAAAAGTAAACTCATTTATCCTGTTGAAGAAGGCGTTCATACTATACAGTGTTACGTCATGACACTGAGTTATTCACGTACTTTTGAAACTCATTGGAATATTGGACGGAACAGAATGTTGAAAGAACTTTCGACCAAATGCAGAAACTTTATGCGGAACGATACAAACTTCCTTGTTGGATAAACATCTGTGCAATGCAACAATTTCAAGAAACAGAGCGTTGTTACACAGCCAGTACCAGCTTTCTAGCTTTGGATGTTACAAGCCATTCTAACATTTCTTCACCAAAAACCAAATAACAGATAGTGCTCTGTAGCATTTATACCTTTTGGAAAGATATTAAATAAATTAACGTTTTTTAATTCTTAGTTCAAATGACGTGAATTCAAGCCATGGAATGTACCAGATTCTTTATTAGGCATACAGCATGATTCTTTTTAAGAGATCTGGTTTAAAAACCTTTTAAGGGCAGGTTAGCGATAAATTTCCTAAATAAATATTATTATTTTTCAGTTGGATATGTTTGCCTTCATGCGCAGCTGTTTTTCATCATAATCATCAATTTTTCAGCGTGTTTTCTTTGCGTCTGGGCCCAACCCGTGGGCGAAAAACATTTAAACACGTATTACGCACTTAATGGATTTAATTCTGTAAGGCAGAACTACTGAAAGACAAAAGTGCCAAAAACCAGGTATTTGTAAATGAAGTAATTAATAAGCAAATATTAAAATTCAATAAAAATGTTTTGTGAAGTAATTGTGCTGAACCAACACTGTCTTGAAAGAAAAGGCCTGAGCACGAGAGGGGAAATGGTCAGTGACGTCACGATCAGAAGACCGACGTGATGACTGTGAAGCAGGGGAAAGTATCTCCCAGAAGTTCAAACCAATAATACTCCCGCAATGAAACTATAATTAGTGCGTTTTTACTACTCTCTCTGTAAATTCGCATTCTGCCTTGTGATTAGATCTTAATTTTTAATTAAAATTTCAGAAACCTTATGGAAAATTTATCAGAAATTATGATCAACTAAAAATAAAGTACTGTAAGTAATTTGTCCTCCTTGAACAATTGCATCTAAAGCAATGTGTGACTAATTACAATGGAATAAATTGTAAGAATCACGGAGTACATTATACTCCGTGGTAAGAATAAATGTTAAACAATAATTTGAATCAAAAGATAAGGCACTTTACTATGAGAAATAATCATCAAAATTGTACAGAATGTTTATTTCCTTTATGAGATATATTTTTCACTCATACATTTCGTGTGTCTTTCGAGACAGTGTTGGCTGAACCGGTGAGAGCAGACTAAAATCCCATTCCTGTTTCCGCACTGTCGACCGTCGAAATATCTTTAGCATAAGAAATGTATGGAATAAACTGCATCGATTTAAATCAGGGATTCTCAATCTTTTTCTTGAATCGACTCTTATTAAAAGAAGGCAAATAATTACTCATATTGTAGAGTTGATATTTTTTGAAAGCAGGAAAGTGAAGAAATCAGCAATGCCTTCGCCGAGACTCCGAACCACGGACCTCTCGAATACGCGCCGAGCGTGCTGACCACTACACCACGAAGACATGCGAAGAAGGGGGGAGAAATACCTTGTAATGTATGACTGAAAGATAATAATTAGATTAAGAATACGAAAAAAAAATTGAAAAAATTTCCTCTTTAGATTTACGTTTCAATACATTTCGTATTGTTATTTTTAGCTTTGCAAATGTATAAACACGTTTTCAAAAACAAAATCACAGATTCTAATAGTCCCAAACATATGATTTTAAAAAATGTGGTGGCTGTACATGATGCATTGATGCAATTTTTTAAATATTTGGCGTAATGATTTCTTAATTTAATTTTTAGAGCAGCTGGTTTAATGATATTTAGTGTTTCTTGTTTTCCATTCTAGTTTTGCGTTCTTCATATTTTTTTTTTATTTCTTGTATTCTTAAATTTTATTTTTCCCTTTATTGCATAAACAATTTATATATTTTAAAAACTGCTATTGATTTAAAAAATATATTAAGTGATTTTAGCGCATTTTTATCCCTTGTATGTATTTTATATGACTTACTACACGATACACCTTTATATAAATAAACAATTACCAATTTTATAAATAATTTCTTATAATCAATGAGATCTTGATTATACCAATCCATTGCCAGTGCATATTCGGCTATCGACTCCTTGATTTTCACTGACCCTCTATAAAATTTGGTAGACCCCACAGAGGTCATTATCTACCCATTGGTTATCATTGACCCTCTTAAAAATTTCCACCAGGGGATCGATCTCGGTGGGAACTCCTGCTTCAAACTGTGCATGCTGTTCCGTGAAAGTTTCACGAATTTCAAAATAAATTTAATGATCCCACGTTACTCCATTTCACAAGACTGTATCAAATAAATATCCAGTATGGGCTTGCAAATTTCAAAACTATTTATCGGCGCTTTCCACTAAATTTTGATCCAAGAAATAAATTTGATGTATACCAAATGTCAAAAATCAGTTTTTTTTTTTGGTCGTACTGTTAAATTTGTAGGACGCAAATAAATTTTGCTTCATTGTAGACATTCAATTAGGAGAAACATGTACGGTGTATTCCTAAGTTGTCAGGACTGGGTGTTCGGTGCATATTCTTGGCAAACATCTTCGTGTAAATCTTAAGTCCTGATCTTGAACAGGGAGCTGAATGCAGCTATGTTCTGTGGTAGAATACTGTGATTAAGTGGTAGAATAACTATACGTAAGAAGGATTTAAAATCCTCTTTTATTAAACCACAATTATTTACAGCCACTTCCCAACTCGGGAGGGATACAGAAAATAATGACCGCCACTTGGGTCTAAACTGAACAATCAAATAATTTAACCTAAATTTAAAATAGAAATTAAGTAGTCGTTGCTCACAGAGCTATGAACTCGAGGTTGACCTCTGTGCTAAAGGGTGTGTAGCAAGATTTAACTAATACTAACGCACTTAGAATTACTTCAATAAGTAATAGCGTAACAGCGCTACGGCTTAGAATTTAAATACTAGCTGGTCAGGCGAACGTGGAATAGAGTAACAGTGGTCTGAGACTAAAAGCTCTCTTACACTGAGAGGTTCCTACCTCTCGTTTAAGTAGAACTTGGCTCCACTTCAAATTAGCATAAAGCTGAAACTCGCACTTATTCTAACGGGAAGTTGAAATGAGAAGAGATAGAAAAAGGCAAATTAAAATAAAACTTTGTTAGTTTAACTAAAACCTTACAAAGTTAGTAAGGTTTGCCTTCTGCATATTTAGTACAAAGCTAATCAGTGCTGTCTTTACAGCATTACGAGGTCCCGGGCAAACCAGGGTGCAAGGGCCCTTAGATAACTAATCATGTAAATGAAATGTAAGTGAAATATAAACGAAGTAGCATGGAACCCTATGCTTGGGGCCTCCGAGCTAGTGCCCAACGAGACCCTACATTAAGACGGCGCTTGCGGTATATCGAGAACTTAATCGCAATCGAACTTAAAACTGAAGTGCTCCAAGCATTGAGTAAAGTAGGAAGTGATTGTGGAACATGGATTGTGTGTAAGTATTGGTAGTTGGAGTTGTACGTGTGTATTTGTAAGCTTTTATGTACAGTGTTGTAATAAAGTGTTTATGTGGATAAATACAATGTCTTATGCAATAACATCCGCTAAAGACGTAACAAAAGGTGGTGGCGACGAGGACGTAAATTTCAGTGTTAGGAATATCGTACATGAGTTACGATTAATGAGAAAAGAATGTCTTTTGGTTATGCGTTTCATGTTCTAGGAATAGTATTTAAAACTCATTATACACTTTTAGAATTAATTATTAAATTTAGAGCCTAAATGTTAATTCACTGAAGACATATTTTACAAGATTTAAGCATTTTGTGTGATTATCATAGGTTTATTTATTTTCTGTGCACTTCGAATATCTTTGAAGTATAATTTCATAAACATACAAACCAGGATCATTATAATTTGAAATTTGATGAGTGTAATATTTATTATATCTCTGCATATTAAAATTTAGATCTGAAAGAGCTTTTTACATAAATATTTTAGCTCAAGATTTAAGAAAGATCTAGGATTTAAATAAAGCGCTGTCTATAAAACAAAAGTATCAGACTGGCATCCAAACTAATTAGCAATTAAAATGGCGGACGTCTTTCAGCACGCGGCGTCCTCCTTTCTTTGTAATTTCTTTTGTTTGGAGGCAGTGTAAAATAGCATTGACGCGTAATAGTCAGTGCACCTTAAAGATTTGATAACAGATAACTGGTGAGCTCCTTTATCGAGATTATTAATGATGTAGGTGCTTGTAATTAGATATATTTTTAACCTGGAAAATTTTTTTCGGTGTTCTAGAAAAGATTAATGCGTGAAACAGAAATATTTCTTTTTTTTTTTTTTCAGATGAAGTGAAATAGCTGGAAATAAATTATGAAATTATTGATACATATAACGAATTTTATGATCGAACTATTGAAACTCATTTTTATTTTAAAACTTAATATACATTCCATGGAAAATAATATCGAAATATGGCAACTTTGTTAAGAATAAAAATTGTAGGAATTAAATATTATTAATTTTTATAAATAATTGATTCTTATTTAAATTTATTAAAATGTAAGTGAATATATATATTACAACTGAAAATATTTGTTTTGTTAAATGCTTGTCTTGTTGCTCGGGTTTCATAATATTCCAAGAATCACGCGTTTATTGTTAATAATATTTGCAATTTATATGAATAAAGCTGACTTCAGGTTACATTCCAGAAGGCTTTTCGCTTGGATAGAAAAATACTTCAGGGTACAGTTAGAAACTGTATGTGAAAAGTAGAGTGATTTTGAAAACCATGGTTTTCAAGTGGGAATTAATCCTTTCACTTGAGGCCTTTTTCGCTCGAGCGAATCAGTAATTTCAGACAATTTTCCGCATATTTGTTAAATTCCCTACGGTTAAATTAAAATGACTTCTCACACAATTTAAGGAAATCTAATGTTAGCTTATGCCTGAAGATAACTGCGGCTCTTTCGCCGGCTTCAAACGGTATTCTTTGCGGTATTTTTCAAATTCTGTGCACGTTATCTATTTTGAATTTTCTATTTCTTCTGCGGAATCACTGTCGCTTTCACATTCACTATCTACTACTCTAAGGTTTCGCCTTCTTATACCTCTTACTTCACCACTATCTTCATCACTTCTTCCCTTCTCTGTATCGTCAAGTTGTCTGTACATAGACATACATACTTTCGTTCTTCATCAACGAAAAATCGAACTGATTTTCATTTGAACTGATTCCTTCATCATATCCATATTTACTAGTCTGCAACTTTCAAAATAATAATCCTTTTGCCACCAAGACGTACATATAATAATAAATCTAAAAAATATATGTAAGACTTAAGATTGGTAGTTGTTTTATACGCGTGTAATTATTTAATACACTCCTGAAGCAATACTGCAGAAGACAAATCTAAATACAATCGTTACATCTCAAATTATTTCGTCAAACTGAGTAGCGATCGAAAGTCACCTCTAGAGTTCCCCATCAAAGCAACTGGTGGCTGAGCATCATCTCTGGAGTTAGCGCATAAAATCAAATGGCCGTCGAGTTACAACATCAAATCAAGTGGTGTCCGAGAGTCACATCGCCAATGCAAAGTGTTAAGCTAAGAAACCTCTTTTCGCTGCCGGAGAAGGAGATTATCATTCTTTAACAAACGGAGCCAAACCTAATATAATCGTTACCGCTCAAATTATTTTGTCAAACTGAGTGGCGATTGAGAGTCAGTCACCTCTAGAGTTCCCCATCAAAGCAATTGGTGATTGAGCGTCATCTCTCGAGTTACCGCATCACATCAAATGGTCATCGAGTTACAACATTAAATCAAGTGGTGTCCAAGACTCACCTCTCCAGTGCAAAGTGTTAAGTTAAGAAACCTCTTTTCGCTGCCGGAGAAGAGGATTATCATTCCTTAACAAACGGAGCAATTGGCTGATGAATGTTTGAAATAATTACAGTTAATGTAAAGTGTTATTAGGACTTGTGATCTAGTTGGCTATAGTATTTACGATTTATCACGTTAAGCACAGGATGTTCACTAACACGAATTCAGTTTTAAATATGAAAAACCGAGACCAATATAAGTTGACTCAGTTTATGCAAGAAGGTACAAACGGTAAAAAAATAAAGATAAGTTGATAAAAGATTGATAGAAATATCTGGCTTCAGATTCTTACAGCATTCTCAATTTTTCACTTGCAATTAGGGCCATCGTTAATCGTGGAACGAGATGGTCGTTTCCTCTTTTTTTTTCCGTTTTTTGCTTTGCTGATTGTTTACGCAGTGTTTCTACTATAAATTCAAAGCATAAATAATATATTTTGTTCAGAACATTCTACTAATCAGGCAATAATTCATTCTTCAGCGTAAACGAAAACTTATAATGATTAGTAGTTCATTTCCGTTCTAGTCATGAGGTCGTAACATAATTTAACGCCATCCATTGAGCTGTTCTAGAGTTAAAGTTGACCGTTCGTTAGCGTATCTGCAGATTTAAAGGAAACACATTTTACATTGAAACGTATTTGATTATTGCTGGTTGGATACAGGGGTGGATGAGCTATCCGGAATTCGGGAAATTTCCTAAGGCCCGGTGCCTGTTATGCTGCTTTGTGATATAATATCGATGGTTTAAAAATTGGAGCTTTAATTATGATTGTAGAATTGATAGCAAAGCACGATAAACTAATAAGAAGAAAAAGATTTAATTGCATTTCAGAAAAATCGAAAGATAAACTAATGGTAATCGTATTAAGCTCGACTTCTCGACGGGGTTACCGTAATTGTTAGCTCTTTGATAATTCAGAATTGCCGGATGTAATTCTTTACTCCGTTGCATAAAGGCAAGGAATTTTCATGTTCCGCCAGCAGGATGTTTTTATAAAATGTCATAAAGATGCCGACACCTTAATGCAAGAAGCCAACTGTTCGCCAAAATTGAGACCATCTCATGGATGTCTGGGCAGCTTTAACAAAGGTTGGTTTCTTCATGATACCAAACTTCATAAGAGTGCTGGTAGATTTATGCTTTTATGTCAAGGCACACTTTGTCTTGGCAACTGATAGTAAACTTGAAAGGTGCCCACACCTTTGTGGAAACTGGTGACTGTTGACCAAGATTAAGGACCATATGGAAGTCCCGGGAGCCTTGATAAGAATTGCTTTCCTCACGATACTGAACTTCATAATTGTACTGTCACTTTTGTGAATTGGCGAAAGACATGTAAGGTTCCGGTACTTTTTTCAAGGTACCCGAGCTGGTTAGACCAATCCCATTCACCCCTAGCTGGATATGTTTCTTTTGTTCCTCATATTAAGGTACCGTAGATTAAGTCTTTAATTCTTTTCAGGTTCTCCGGTGTATACCTTGCAAGCGAGGGACCCAGAAAATTCCCGCGTCAACTATTACATCAGTGGCGATACATTTTCCGTGGACAAAGACTCGGGTATAGTCAAACTTATCCGTCAACTGGACAGAGAAGTTGAAAATACCGTAGATGTTATTATCAGTATCACAGACAAAAGCGTAGCTGGGCTACCACCTAATACGGTAAGTTTAGAATCTTTTTATTGACCTAACATTGCTGTTTTCTGTATAATTTAAATGTTCTTTAAAGAAAACTTGAGAAAGAAAATTTTTAAGACTTGAGATGTTGTTATTTTTAGGAGGAATATAAAATGCATGCCTAACTTCAGTAAAAATTAGACGCGCCAGTAATTTGAATGTGAGGTAGAAAATTCCAGAGCTTTCTACTGCTCTGATGAAAACCAAAGTATTTTATTAAATTTTCGTTATTCTTGATTGTCATATTGTCCAAAATTTCGCTGTATGTTTCTTAAGCGCTTCGCATCTGTGATGGTACAACATTTTTACTTCCTTGTATGGAGTAAAGGAAATATTGTTATTGCGAAACATTTTGGGTATCATATTTCGGCGAAAACATGCATTTTGACCATCCACAAAACAACCATTTTGTCTACTTGAACGATTACTCGAATGTACTTACTTTTTCAGGACCCGGGGGTTGACTCAGGAGAATTCCTGGGAAGTACTGGCTAGGATCTGTACTTTGACAGTCTCAACTACGGGGGCATAAAAGTTGTCTTCACGGGACTAGAGCCCGAATTTATTCTCAGGTTGGTTCAGGCTCGGCAGGGACCGTACTGGTACTGTCGTGTCTGTTCCTCTGTCTGTGGTGGAACTGGATCGGAGATCACCGACCTAGTCGTCGGGGATTTGGCCCTCATAGTTCCAGTGACGGGGACTGCTTGTCCTAATGCTTTCTATGGAGCCGGGCAGGGACTGTGGGGTCTGCGTCGCCGATGAAGGGGTCTCAGGAACTTGGACACGCTCACCCCGAAAGGCAGACCCAGGACGGGGGTCCAGTTCTTGCGTTCTGTACAGACGAAGAGAATAAAAGACTTTTTTTCCAAAACGGATTGTTGTAAAAGGGTTTTTAAAATAGATACAGAAAGGATTTTACGTACGTACATACGTATGTATATTCATACATAAGGATACATATGTTATACATATATAAGTGTGTATATACGTACATACGTACGTACGTTGCGCTCCTCCCCTTTTCGTTGCAATCGGCCGCACTAAACGTATATATATATATGTAAGATAAAAAATATGTAAATCAAAATTATAATTTAAATTAACCCCCTAATTCTCTTTAATTCTCTCCCTCTGTTTTAAAAATCGTAATAAATTCTCTGGACTGAGTCATTTTCTAGCTCATTCCATTTTGCATGGCCTGCGTAGCACTCATGACGTAATAATTGGAAACTGAAACTTTCAGCTCAAACCAAAACTTTTATCTTCGTGTGCTTCCATATTGGCTAACTAAGCACTTCAGTTGCTCTCTCTTCACTGCTTCTTCGCTATTTCGTTGTGTGCGCTTCCTATCGCAATACTTTCCAAAACGAAAATGTTCTTGAATAGGCACGACTAGAGTGCTAAGTGATTGTGGCCACGAACGTCAACTGGAAAATAAAAATGGAATTAAAACCGTCTCGACTGCCAAGTTTCTTTATCTTACATAGCTATTATGCATGGACGCTGCTCCGTCTTTTCCTTGCATTTATTATTACATATTTATATTCCCAATATTTTACTCAGCTCGGTGAGCTCAGTTTTTTTATTCTTATGTGTTGGTAACTTGCATATTTTTTGCTTTAAAAGTAACTGATTAAGTTGTTCTTATGTTTCGATTAAGGTTTTTATGCCTTTAACTAATTTGGATCTAGTAGTTGTAGAATTATCAACAGTTTAAGTGGCGCTAGGCTTAACGAGGCCGCCATTTGTTTGCATTCGAAACTTCTAGTAGAATAAAGATTTAAGTCAGTTGGTGCACCAACTTCAGTATCGTTTTGGCCAGTGAGTCCAAAAGTTACCTTTAAATTTTGTGCAGCAAAAGAATTGCTTGTTTTTTTTGTAAAAATTCATTTTAATTGTAAAAAATTGTTCTTTTAACTGTTTTTAACTATATTTGATGTTTTAATTTTTTTCCCTGTATTTTACAATTTTTAATGAAGAAATTTTGAGCTTTTATGTATTTTTGTCTTTCCGCGAAGTGAGAACTGAATTGATTGAATGAGAAATATATCTCTAAAGAAATTCGAGGAAATAAGTTTAAATGAAGTACAACAAAAATGTATATAATTTAATAAGTCGTACAAAGAAGTCACCCGGTGCCCACGTCAGATACTTTTTTTTTATCGGTACTGAAAGTTCTTCAAAATTAGTCAATCTGTCTGGCATGATGTCCAAAATTTGCTATTTCTTCGTCATAAGCAGATGATTCTTCTTCATTTTCTGATGAAAAGAGAATCTTACTGTCTTGAAACTTCTTAAAACAAATTTCAGTGATATCTTCCAGTGATGAACAGATCATCTGATTTATTCGATAGTAAATTTTCTCCAAAAGTCGTATTCTTTAGCTAGGAATGCTGGGAAATATGTCAAGTGAAAATGTTTATTGGGAAACTTGCGTTATTGCTATGAATTACTGAAAAAAGACGTATAATTGAAAAAGGCAGATAAGCATAATTGTGTGTCTTATGAATTGGGTGCAGAAAAGAATATGTGATTTACTTATCTGTATGAAATTATGCCTTCATAGAGGATTTTCTAAGGGAAATTGGATCATGATCATATTATATGTGAAAAAAACTATATGGTTCATGATAATATTACATATGAAAAAACTATAAGAGACTCATTGAGATTCACTCAAGTTCACCGAGATTTAAGGCCAGTCAAATTACCAGTGTTTAGCAATATTATCCACTCGACCAATTTGTGCACCAAGAGCATAATTGAGAGATTATACTGGCATTATAATTCAATGAAACTTTCTTTATATTCTTGTATATCAGTGATAAAACAGTGCCGAATAAAATACAAGACAAATTTATAAATTTACATAAACCAGAATATTCTTAAATGAATGATGCACATTTAGCAATTTAACAAAAATTATTTCATTTGCTCGACAACAATTACACAAAGCCCACACTTTTATCTCGACACCAACGCAATTTTTTACTTTTAACCTTCTTAAACTGGGTCTTGTACTTCTACTACTTTACCCGAGCTTGTTTTTCATGTTTCAGTTATGTGGGCAGAAGAGTCTGAAAAATTCTAAATAATAAGGTTAGAAAATCATATTCCAAAACACAAGAAAAGAGAGTGTTAAGCCACATTTCGAAATACCTAGGAGGAAACTAAACTCGATCTGACTTCCATTTATTTTTCTCTTTCTCGAGAATAAGGCAATCATTTGAATATTTGAGATGAACTGAGACTGATGTAATCACTTTGAATTGTAAATTAAGATAAACCGGTCTGATTTGCATCGTTGTCGTCGCCGTTCCAGTAGATTACAAAAATAAACTAAAATTGGCTAAAGTACAACACATTAATGTTTTAAAATCATTTTAGCATTGGATTGTCTGAAGTTTAAGAAGAAGGAAAAGAATATTAGTTATTTAGAAACACTTCGTATCATGGTACAAATTTTCGTTAGTATAATTTTCAAGCAACAAGGCGAAATGCAATTTTGTTTCTTTTTAAATCTAGACATTACGTTTTTATAATGTTTTCACTAGTACACTTTGAAATTGATTTTTAATAGAAGTTAAGTAGGACGTGTATAAGTTATTTACGAAATATATCTGAATGGTATATATATTTGTTTTTATAATCATGAAGTTTTTACTGTTGAATAATGTCGTTCCTTTGTAAGAATGTGCTGTATTCAGTGAGATCTTACTCAAAGTCGATGAGCAGAACGCAGTCTTTTATTCTTACGAGGAAAATGTGCCTTTTTATTGGTATTTAATATTCCTCCCAAAACAATGTATTTAAGCATACTGTAAAACTATAAAACTGTTATACTCTATACTGACTTGCTGTTATACTGTATTCTCATTCAGATTACTTACTGTGCAATGACTGGATTTGATTGTTGATGATTACGGCAAAACATGGGAGGTTTGCCTGTCTAAGGGAAGGAATGTCTTGATTGAAGATTTCCTAGAGAAACTGGTTCACATTCCCATTACATACGGGGAAAACTACTGGAAACGCCCATGAAGTAAATCCATTCATTGAGATTCATTGTGGTATGAAGACATTTTTGAAGAATCCCGAAGCTGTTCTCTCCCTTATTTTCTTCATATTGCACACAGCTATAAGCTAACACGGCTAAGCATGCTCCGGCTTTAGGCACTATACGTGCTTACCTCCGCATTAGACGGGAGTTGGGCTAGCATCAAAAGCTTCTCCAAGGGGGGTGGACTTTTAAACTGAACTCTATCATAATATTCAACGTTGAACTAGCTTCGAAGGCTCACAGACCACGAAGAGGGCGGAGCATATTCAAATCGTTCAAGACTGGCCATACCGCAACCCACTCGGGTGGCTTTCGCCACTAACCTCCGGGACAGCATAGGCCACCTGTTTGGACAGGACTGGGTTCGTGTATTTTATACTCCCAAAGCCGAGACTATCAGAGGCTAATAGTAAGTCGACATACACAACCCTGTGGAGGGTACAGTTAAAAGATAACTGTGATCTTTTAAGTTGCCGTCAGTATTGGTCCACTTTCCATTTTCTAGAATTATTCTCTTCTTATGAGATGGCTTCAAATACATCACTATCAAATAAATTAAATCTCTCAATCAGTGTACTATTTTCAAACCTACCGCTTTCAACTCAAATCTAGAATAGGTCATGTAATAGCTCAGGCTTATCTGCTGATATTTCATTTAATGAATTTAATAAATATTTAGTTTGCCGAAGAGGTGTTGGAACGGACTGTATTCTTCTGCACTGGATTAAGTATTTTTAAGAGGACTGCGACTCACAGTCTTTTATAGTAGCTGATTCATCTAACCCACGTCTTGTATCATTTTAAAATCGCTGTGTGAAGATCGTTATCTTTTCAACCCAATTTAAAATACTCATTTTGTGACTATGGTTTACCTGCCTAGATTTTGTCTAATAAATTTAAGTGCCTAAGTGTTATTACTAAGGGGTTTCGAAATAGTAGAATGCATGGTAACTTTTGTACCGGGCTGAGCGTTTTTTAGTGAATTATGTTATTTAGAGTATTTACATATTGATCTAGCCTTTATTTTATGTAATTTGCAATCTCTGTATAAAGAAGACCCCGTCGATTCTGCGAAAAATAAAGCGCTGGAATTATTATTAATAAGTTGCCCTTAACCGAGAGCTGAAGCAAGCAGGGGGCGGTAGGCGCACAGGGCGGAAAAGTGTTTAGAATTTAAAGAGACATCGAGCACCAAAATTTAGAATGGCGAAATTTGTAGAATTTAGCGGAGGCACCAGAATTTCGGAGTAGCAAAATTTTAGAGTAAAAAAGGAACCGGGCAGGAGAATTTCGAAGCCACAGGAGATTGGAACAGGTAGCAAAATGCCTACACCAAACTGAGAATAACAAATACGAAGCATTTTCGCCTGCGTCTGTTAGTTCCAAAGCTCAGAGCACTTTAAAGCGACTTAAAAGTCCACCCATTCGATTCGAAACTTGCGTTAACGACACACCTAATGACCTTTGCTGAACAGCCCACATTTGTTCGAGTCATTTGCCGACAAACTATGAAAATCTACTTTATCTAGAAAACATAAACTTCAAGGCATTACAAATCTTACTTTCGAAAATTTATCCCACGTCATTTTAAGGTCATTATACACTTTTCTTTTTAAGGGTGGGGTTCAAAAATCGCTTTGAATTCAGCTATCCTATTCTCCTACACATGTACACTAGAAAGATCTCAGATAATTTAAATCGAGAATTTAGCGCAAACTTTATAACGTGGTAAATATATAGAAGCTTATTACCTAATTATTTATTACAATAATGTGAATAAACGTAAGAGAAATATGTTAACTCAAGCTTTATCTAATCAGGTAAAATTCCTTTTGAAACCTTAAGGGATGTTTGGAAAGTCAAAAATCATTAGGAAATTTAGGAGATATTAGGCTTATAAAATACTCATAGGACAAGTTGACTCAGAGGACATCCATAAGATATATTGACTTGTAAAGTAAAATACTCTGTTGACAGCTTAAAGAGATATTTATGCATAGGAGCTTTTCGATATAAACAACGACAATGTTTGATTTGATTTTTCTACTTTCTCTATTTCATACATAATTCGTAAATAAATTCATGCATAAATTAATAATTCTAACGCTGTTGCCATTCCTAATGCATTAGATCTTTCGGTTTCATTGAGCGATTTAAAAAATGCTTATTAATTTTATAGCTTACATACATATATTATTCCTTACGAACTTTTATATTTATTCTTAATAATATATTTCATTAATATATTTCATCACATAGGCTTAAATGATAATTTTTAGAAGTATTTACACTACCAGCGCTATTAATTAAAGACTTCTCAAATGCTGACCCCCATATATATATAGATGTAAGATAAAATAAAATACGATGGCTACCTTAAGAAATAATTGGCAACTTTAAAATTGATTATTCTAAATTTTATGTTCCCCTAAGTTCATCCATTCTCCTAAAGTCGAAATCTTTCCAAATTACATGAAAAAGGCAACTAAAACTAAAATTAACCAATCACGCCTTAACTTTACTTTTGCACCTACGTAGCATAAATATTGCGTCTCGAGTAATGATGACTTCCTTTTTTCCTGGCTTCTGCCATGCAAACAACTCTGCGACGCTTATGCTTCCCTGCCTGGAATGACGTCGTATCTTTTTATCTATATATATGAAAATTATTTGTATTCAACTATGATCGAAAAGTAACTTGTCTGCCCAAGAAATAATTTTCGATGTGCCTAAAAATAAAGATGCTGATTCACCGAAACTACTTTTGTCAACATCTTTTTCCTCCATTTTTCACTCAGACATGACGATTGCAGGTTGCTAAAAGCACAAATGTCTTCTACGCAGTTAAAATACTACATATATATACGTTCTGTCACAAAAAGTATATGCACCCAGAAGGAGACGAACTACTATCACGAATCGTAACATGTATGTAGTATAGGAGCATATAAAGAAATGATTACAAATTCAGAACAAAAGATCGTTTAATTAAAGAGTTATGGTATGAAAAAGGTTACACATCGATGTATAGTATAGCCACCTCTAGCAGCTGTACAAACCGAAACACGACGTGGCATCGAATCAAGTTGGTCACCTATGACCTCTTACGGAAACTTCTGTCGTAATCTTTGCAAATGGGCAGTTAATTCACCAACATTCCTGGACGGCTGTAGTTGCCTTCCAAGCATGTACCAGACGTGCTCTATTGGCCAGAAGTCTGGTGATTTGGCAGGCTACGGGAGTACGTCATATCTTTGAAGTCATTGTTGGGAGAGTCGCGCAGTATGTGGACTAGCATTGTCTTGTTGATAAATGGCACCTGGGTGACTTGATAGCATAGGTAGTAAAACCGGCGTTAAAATGTCGTCTATGTAACTGCGAGCCGTAATAGTGCCTTTACAGAAGACTAGATCTGATCGTGTGCCCCAATGAATCGTTTCTCACATTGTCACACCTTATGTAATAGCAGTATGCCGCTCGACAACAAATACCGGATCGGACCGCTGGCACACGCGTCTGCATTGGTCATCAACATTGAAACTGAACCAGGATTCGCTGAAGATCACACGCTTCCAGTGGGTCATACTTCAGCTTGCCCGAGTTTTGCAAAAATCCAATCGACCCTGCCTATGATGTGGGGTCGGTGGTAGGCGTCTTAATGGACGCCCACAGCATATACCAGTGTCGGCCAGTAGTCTCCAAACGGTTTCCCTTGACACCACCGGATGCTTGGAAGATAGTAAATGGCGTCGAATGGATGCTAGCGACGTTGTTGGTGCGGAAGTGGCAGCTCTTACGATTGCGCGATCCTTGCACCTTGACCCTCCCTTGACCCTCCGAGACGCCTTGACCCTCCGAGACGGTAAACTATCCCTTCCATGCCCCATTGTCGCCAACACCAACCATATCGCTTCGACCAAGGTGGCGACCGATACGCCTGTTCAACTAACCTGCTTCTCTGAGGTCCCTTTTCAAAGTCTGACAACTGCTCGTACTGCCGCCGGTTACGTCTCAGAGGCATCTCTAGTCAAAATACCGTCCATCCAAGTTGACAGATTTGATTGAATCCCCCTACGGCAAGAACAGTCATGCTTTTAAACTCTCCTAGCTGAGCATAGCGCATTTACCCTTGTTTCATTGGCGTCGATATTTAAATCATTTGTATATCTCTTCGACAGTTCCTGTCGAGTTCATTATTTAATTCAATATAATTGAATTGAATATTAATTAATTACTATTAATTTAATTGAATAATAATTGAATTGTCCTGAATGAAACCCTGTCGAGTTTCGTGATTGTGGTTCGATTTCTTCTGGATGCATATATTTTTTTGTGGCAGACTGAGTATATATATGTAATAATAAATTACTGTCATGTACTACCGGCTATTATGAACTGTAGTAATAAATCTGTAAATATCTTGATATTAGAAGCTGCGTAAATGGTAAGATAACATTCACAAACGTATAAGATGATATTTATGTGGCCGAAGAGTGAATTGACGAATTTCAAACTTTCCCCAAAAGACAGCTGTCGAATTTTTACTTCAAATATTACCTTGTAATAATAAATGGGTTCCGGATAAAAACGTTAAGCGACTTCTGATTGTTAATAGACCAGGCAAACATTTAGTATAAACTGCAAAACAAAGTTCATATACGCAAGAGGTTCTGCTAAATCTTTGGTTGGATTTCAGAGGAGTCATTTTTTATTTCGAAGTCAGATATCAAATGTATTAAACAGGAATATACTGTTGGATCGTCACTGCGATGCTCTGAGTAATAAGCGGCCAATGTTGATGAATCATGAGGAAGATTTATTTGTTTTTTTTGTTTATTTGTGGGATGTAGAGCACTAACGTGACCATAACTAGCCCTATGGCTTAATTAGACTACCCCAGTTACAGGCACAAACACAGCAAGATTGATTGTTATTGTTCCACAGAAGATTGATTGTTATTGTTCCACAGAAGATCGATTGTTACTGATATAATTCATAATCTTTCTTCGTAAACTTCTTGCCTTCTCAAAATTTGATAAAATCCACTCAAGTTAAATGTTCCATTTATGTTAAAACTCTTTCTTATATCTTTTAAAAGTGGGCAGGTGTCCATAAAGTGTTTAGCACTTGCAGTTTTCATTGTAGCTGCCGCAGATGTCTTCGGTATCTTGATCACGACATCTCAAGACCCAACATATTTATCCGAATTGAGAAGAAATATAAGTGTTTGGTTGCGAGCTGGGATCACATCTTCGTATTTGCTGGATATTGCTCCAGAATACGTTGTATGTGTAATAGAATGTTATCTCTCAAGTCATTACGCAATATTCTTCAGGAAGAGTAGGATGGAAATGTGGACAAGTTTTGGTGGTAGTTTTCTATGAAACTTCTTCAGCGACAGGGGTATTCTACATGGGGAGATTGAGAAAGGTTTTCCAATAGAAGCCAACAGTTTGCAGATGAAAACAAAGAATATATTTTGGATCGACAACCAGTTAATGTGTTCCACAATACAACGATATTCTTTCATTGAAAATCACGAGATCTTTTGCACATGCAAAGCATTTTCGGAACATTCTTTTTATGAAGATCACCAAGAAAAAGATCAGTTTCATTCCAATATCTTAATATGTAAGTTGAAATAAACATGAAGTAACAGTTTACTGTGTTCATGAATAATTTCTTCATTTAAAGTATTTTATTATATTGTAATCATTTTCTGTTTCAGATATCAATTAAAAGAGAGATCACAATATTAGACCAAAATGACAATTCGCCAAAGTTCCAGAATGTGCCTTATTCATTTTCTGTAGAGGAAGTAAGTTGAATTTTTCATTCCAAGTAAGTTTCTTATATTAAGCTTTTGTTTAGTTTTCTTTTGTAAAAAAATACACATTTGCTTAAAGGTTGCATTTCACATGGTAACAGCATACAAATAGAAATTGCTGGATTATAGGTAATCTCTTATCTTTTTTTTATTATTATTATTTTTATTTTACTGTAGACAACGCCAATAGGAGCTGTCGTCTTTAAGGATATCATCGTTACAGACGCAGACATCGGTGCCAATGCTGAAATAAAACTCTCATGCCAGAGCGAAGTGGTACGTTTCAGTTTTGAATGATTCTTGTAGGAAACGATTCCACATATATCGTTCGACACTTTTATATAAGAATGGTTTCATTTTTCAGACCCCCGCCGCCTGCCAAAAATTTGAAATTCGTGGTACGACTATCACCAGTGGCCGAGTTCGAGGAGAGATAATTTTGTTGGAGCTGCTAGATTATGAAGAACAAAGTTCTTACACTATGTCCATTGTTGCTGAGGTAAAGTTCAGAAATATTTCATAGATTGCCAACTATATCAGACTAAAATGTAATCTACACAGGCTGTTCGCATATTTTTGAGACGATTTTTATTGTAATTACAGAAATATTTTACCTGAAATTTTGTTTTAAATGTTGTATTTGATAACCCGTATTCTTCGCTATCTTTCTGCCCCGTAATTTCCAAGACTATAAAAAGTCTTTTGTAGTATCGGAAGA
>KK122320.1:600809-611093 GCA_000611955.2 Stegodyphus mimosarum
GTACAGATGTCACGAAAAAACATTGTTCAAATGGATTCGAGAGCGATCAAAAAGGATATTTTTGTTGAAATAGGATACGCGAAATTTTTCACGACTACGATACTTCCTTTACTTCGTATAAGGACGCAAAAATAAAAATGATTTATAAATGTAAATTTACTGTCTATTTCTCAGTACGTGCTCTGTTTTACAGGCGAAATTCAGCTTACCTTAAAATTTAGTTTTAATTGAGCTGTTCGAAATGACAATGCCAAATAAGGGGAAAAAATGTTGTTGCATTATTTTATTGTGAATTAATACCTCGTGGAGAATTTCGGAATTTATTAATAAAAGAAAAAACGGTGCTTACGTGTTATCGCAACCACTTTGGTACAGTTTGGCGAATTTTATAGAAGAAAAAGTACAATCACTTTTATTGGAAAAAATTGTGTATTACATGCATGCACATTTTACGTTTCAACTATATATTTATTCCAAAAAAAACAATTTGTAAACCTAGTTACAAACAGTTTTTAACCCAAAGGGGTTTAGCCCAGAAGGGCTGTTAATTTCGTTTTGGCAGTTTGCGTTGATTCACTTTTCAAACTGTTGCCACCAAATATTACAGCCTTATATTATATTTAAAGAAATTAAGTAATGAAGAATCTGCATAAATGTATGAGTGTTTCTCGCACTATGATAAAACAACGGTACCTAGAGCCATCCAATTTTGCATAACATAATCCTCCATTGAATATGGGCATTTGGATTTTGTTTTATTAACTATTTCATATTTTATAACACTTTAGCAAATTTTTGACTAACAAACTCAACGACTTCAAAGCGAGCATAGGCAACACTGTACGAAAAAAAAATTCACCTCCAGCGCGCGAGACTACGTATCGGAAATTCTAAAGATGTGGTCATTTTAAAATTATTTTTCGCTATTGCTGTTGAACTGAATTTATTTATTTAAGTGCGAAGAACATGATATTTAATAAATAAAGGCAACACACAAAACGTTGAAGGAACGCCCCTTTGGGCGTAATGTAAAGTCTGAAAGCTTTCAGATTTGGGGGGGGGGCGGAGAGCGGTTAGAAATTCCATAGCGATCGCTTTGAGTAAGGATTCGAGGCATTGTGACTGATTGCCGTAGCGATGGGCTCGGGTTCGAATCATGGAGAAGGCATGGTTGTAACTGTCTGTCCCTACATAGGAGGCAACAGTGTTCACCTATTAGGTGCTTCCATAATGAAGTGGACACCAGTTCCAGCCCTTGCAGTGGCGCATCGCTAATTACAATTAAATAAAGCCCTCGGACAGTAAAAAAAAAAGGTAAGACCGAAGAGAGCATTAGTTCTGAGCTGTTAGTTTAGAGCTGACTTCGGAGTATTGAGATATCTGTGAGAGTTTAGTCTTTCAGATGCGCTTTACATTGCGTCGTGTTTAACATTCTTAGTAGTTTGAAGTGTAACTATTGGTTGTGCTCTGTGATGCCGAGAAGAGCTGTAGAGTTCTGTTCTGGAAAGTTTCAGCACTGTAAAGAATTTCTTTTAGAGAAATAAATTTTATAAAGCAACTTTGGTTCTGTGTGCATTCAGTTTATTACGAACCGTACATATGCAACAAATACGTACAGGTTCTTCATTATTTAATTGCAGAATTGTTTAAAATCTCTCTCTTGCTTATTCTACAGTGTAAACTAAGTTGCATCTATTTTTAATGAAAATTATTTTCTCTTTCCATAGGGAACATCTGTCTTAAATTTTGCAGTCCACGATGGAGATATTGGCGACCCAAGGGATCTGGTTCTAAGGATAGAAAATGGTATGTACTTAATGACACTTTACCTAGCTTTTTAAGTATTTTATAGCATTGTTTTAGTATTATTTTGATAGTAATACGAAAACGTCCTGAATATCAAATTTATATTTTAGCTAAACAAATTAACTTTAATTAAAAAGTATATAATTACCCATAAAATTCAGTAACAATAAAAAGAACAAAAAATTTTTTCCGTGATTTGAAAAAATATTTTGAGGAAATCGCGAGGTAAATAGCCAAATAACGCGAGACTTTTGCGGGCTGTTATTTTCACTATCATTTACCCAAAAATATCATTGTTCGAGGATTTATAATAATATTTCGGAATACTAACTACGAAGCATTAACAAAAAAAAAAAAAAAATCTGAAAGATTTCAGATTTTAAATTACGTCCAAAGGCGCGTTTTTTTTAACGTTTCGTGTGCTACCTTTTTTTATTAAATATCATGTACTACGTACTCAAACCATAAAATTCAGTTCAAAATCAATATCGCAAAATCATTTTAAAATGAACATATCTTAAGAATTTCCGTAAGTCTCGTGCGCTGGAGATAAAAATGTTTTTTTTTTCGTACAGTGTTGCCATTTCTCGCTTTGAAATCGTTTAGTTTGTTAATCAGAAATTCGTTGAAATGTTACAAAACATAAAATCGATAATAAAGCAGATTTCAAATCCAAATTTAGGGCTTCCAGATGCCCATATTCGCAGTAGGATTACGTCATTCAATATTCGATGGCTCTAGGTTTTATCACAATGCGAGAAACATGCATACATTTATGCAGATTTTTCATTTTTTAAAATTTAATGCAGAGCGATAACATTTAGTGGCAACAATTTGAAAAGTGAAACGGGCATTCAGAGTGAATCGACGCAAAATCGCAAAACGAAAGTAATAGTCCTTCGGGACTAAATCCCTTTGGACTAATAATTATTACTTAATTAAATAAAAAAAACCTTTTTAATACACCCTGTATAATTGCACGAAATTTATGAAATTTTTAGGAAGTAATCTAGTTTAATATAATGGATATGCTATATATAACTCCATACGCGCTATTTTTTATGTAATATATACCGTCATTTCTGGGTAGGTGAACAGAACAAAAAATATACAAGATGTTTCGTATTGAATGGAACAAAAAGAATAGCATAAACTAAATTGTTTAATTGATTTATCAAGCCGAAAGGAAGGAATTCTGAAACTACAATTATGCAAGTTCTATTTAACAACGGCGATTTTTTTTTTTTTTTTTACGGCCGAGCGCTTTATTTAATATCCATTAGTCTGCAGTACGCGGGGCGAAAGTGGTGGCCATTTCATTATTGAAGCACCTAACAGGTTACCGCCGTTGCCTCCTATGAAAGGACGGACAGTTATAACCATGCTTTCTCCGGAATTCGAACCCTGCCCCATCGCTACGGCAGTCAGGGTTATTAACCACTTTGGTGGCTCGGCGGCACAGCGAAAAATTTTCCGGTTACGAAATCGCTGTTAAAGTATTAATCAAAATGGCGTCATCCACGTAGAAGTAAGCATAGGCCGTTGCCTAGAGCTTTCTGTGAGAATTCGCAAGGTAAGCTGGAGGTAGATGGCTTCGCGAACACACTTTAGTTTGCGGATGAAGCCGCTTTTCACGTTACTGGCAAAGTTTACCACTGTAATTTTGGGGGACGGAAAATCGACATGGTGATGAGCGTTTGGTGATCGACCGAAATATGAGCGTTTTCTGCACCATTTCCAACAGTTGCGTTTTTGGTAATTTTTTCTTCGTAGAAAAAAGATTGCATTCACCAAGATATGCTATCAGAGCGGCTGTTCCCTCAGTTGGAGGAAACGGTACCCGGTTTCATTCTGCGGCAAGACGGTGCTTCAGTACATCGGCATAAAAACATACGCCAATAGCTGGACGTTAATCTACCACGTCGCTAGATTGGCCATACTGGGTCAAACTATATGTTATTGCTTTGTTGGCCACCGAGATCTTCAGATCTCACCCCTTGTGATTTTTTCCCGTGGGGTTTTGTTAAAGAGAAACTGTTTGTTCCTTCATTTGCTCAGGACTTACAGTAATTGAAGCAGCGGATAATTGAAGTGCTGGAATCATTAACGAAGGATATTCTACCACGAGTGTGGCACACATACAGTACATATAGAGACTTGGGTCCTTGTAAATT
The DNA here is from genome assembly GCA_000611955.2 of Stegodyphus mimosarum. NCBI lineage: Eukaryota > Metazoa > Arthropoda > Arachnida > Araneae > Eresidae > Stegodyphus > Stegodyphus mimosarum. The sequence goes on from KK122320.1 coordinate 604,790, forward strand.
TGATTCATAAAAATAATTACAGCGCTAACAGTTGCTCTTTCTTTTTGTCCCATTCAATATGAAACAACCTCTATATCACGCTTGTAATTATTTACATAAAATCATCACAAATACACCGAAGTTAGTAAGCATTTTAACCGTATGGATTTATTACGAATCATTATTTAGAACTTTTTTAGCATTTCCTGAAACATTCTGAACTGAAGCGAGTTTAACTAATTATGTTTCGATAATAATTGTTTTAAATGTTTACTACACATTCATATTTTATTTTATTTTACAAAATTTATCGTAATTATTTTTAATAATTTCTTTATTTTCCGTTAAAGGTACCTCTTAGTTTCTTTCTGTTGGGCTGAAAATAATTTACTTTGTTTTATATTCTAGATGAGAAAGAATATTTTCAATTAGGACCCACTTCTACTGACAGTCGCAAAATTGTTACTGCTATATTAGAAACAAATAATCCAATTGATCGCGAAGATACCGGAATTTTGGATAACGGTGGACTTTACGTGTTTCAGATAAAAGTGAGTCATTTTTAAATAATTACTTTGCGATTTATTACTTTAGAAAATATTTTATAGCACTGTATACTGTTTCGTATTGCGTTTTGGTGATTTTATACCACATAAACGTTTCTGAGGTCTACCAGAATAATTATTTCATTGGCTTCTGTGACTGGCTTTATATTGATTAGATATTTGATATATTAATTGATATTTGCTATTCACGGAATAAATAAATAATGTGTAAAAGCTGTTTATTTCAGTTCTTTTGTCAATCAAATGCAGGTAAAAAGAAAAAGTTTGCCCATCTTGCTTCGCTGAAAGCACTTAATTTAAACTTTTTGTAACAGAATTATTTCTCATTCTTTTATGGTTTCCGTGTAATTGCTGTAACATATAATGCATATCAGTAATGCAATTTATGTAAATACGATGTTTTTTTTATTGCATAAAATGCCTGTCGTAGATCAATACAAGCTTAATTTTCTAATCGCTAACTTTTGTTTAGTTTAAAAGTCAATAAAACAACCCTTTGAATGTTGAATCCAGGATTTCATTTCTTGTTTAGCTAATTATAATATGCTTAAAATTTTCGCTGATTTCCTCTTCTAATACATTTTGAAAATGTTATTTGAATCAGTACATATTTTTGTAAAGCATTAGAAACAAATCAAGTCAGTCGACAGCCATTTTATGGTAGAGCAATTCTTTATTTCTTCTTTCACAGTTATGATAAATAGTAACTGAAAACAATATGAAAAAATGAATTTCCAGTTAGTAAATTATTAAAATTTGCCTTAGTTGTAAAGAAATACAATTTAATGTTGGAAAACAAATTATAAGAAAACAATTTATCTTTAAAATTAATTTTTATCACTACTCTCACAAGATCGTGATTGCAGAGTAAGCAAAAGAAACAAAAATGAGAAATTAAACTGAGACATATTTCCAAATTATTTAGAATCCGATTGTTACCCAGTAAACCAACAACAGTCAACAAATAAGGATTTACTTGATTAAACAATTGAAAAGCTTTATTTATTACAGTAATCCAACCATAGTGAGCAAATAACAATTTCCTTGATTGAGCAATTAAAAAAGCATTATTTATCCAACAATAGTCAACAAATAACGATTTGCTTGATTAAACAATTAAAAATCCAGCAGTACTCAACAAATGGCGATTTGCTTGATTAAATAATTCAAAAGCCTTATTTATTACAGTAATCTTATAAGGTATATCTCCCACATTCTTATCGTGCCTTCGTGGTGTAATGGTCAGCACACTGAGCCGGTATTTCAGAGGTCCGTGGTTCGATCCCCGGCGAAGGCGATGCATATTTTTCATGTCTCTGATGCTTCCAAAAATACCTAATGTCTCTACACTGGCGCCCGAACTAAAAGGGTTGTGGATGAGGACTCTCCACACCCAGGATTTGGCCACTAGGTTCCCTAAAACCCTAGTCGCCCTTTAAAAAGGGGAGTATATAAGGTATATCTCCCACATTCTTAGCGTGCCTTCGTGGTGTAATGGTCAGCACACTGAGCCGGTATTTCAGAGGTCCGTGGTTCGATTCCTGGCGAAGGCGATGCATATTTTTCATCCTTCCTGCTTGTAATTAACCTAATGTCTCTACAATCTAACAATAGACAACAAATAAGGATTTACTGGATTACACAAATGAAAAGCTTTATTTATTACAGTAATCCAACAGTAGTGAGCAAATAACGATTTGCTTGATTGGGCAATTAAAAAAGCTTCATTTATCCAACAGTAGTCAACAAATAACGATTTATTTGATTGAACAATTGAAAAGCTTTAATTATTACGGTAATCTAACAGTAGTCAACAAATAACTATTTGCTTTACTAAACAATTAAAAATCCAACAATAGTCAACAAATAACAATTTGCTTGATTAAACAATTGAAAAGTTTTAGTTATTACAGTAATCCAACAATAGTCAACAAATAACGATTTGCTTGATTGAACAATTGAAAAGCTTTATTTATTACAGTAATCCAACAATAGTCAATAAATAACGATATGCTTGATTAAAGAGCTTTATTTATCCAATTGTTATCAATAAATAATTATTTGCTTGATTAAACATTGAAAATCTTTATTTTTCCAACAATAGTCAACAAATAACGATTTGCACTTGATTAAACAATTTAAAAAGCTTTATTTATTATTTACTTTATTTGCTCCTAATTGTTGTGTAATTCATTCCTGTACTTATCACAATGAGATAATAAATAATAGCTTCTAATTTAAAATAAGCATTAATAACAATTTTAAAAAGGTTAAAACTCCTAACAAACGTTCTTGAGGAGGAGTAAATTATGGAGATAAAATATTTATTTACGCTTTAAGAGTCTGAGCAAAGGCATAAATTTTAGTTTTATATTTCATGTAAAAGTCAATGACCGATGTAAAAATCGAGGAAATTATCGTTTTTCCAATTTTTTTGCTTAAAATTTACTTTAATACCTCTATTACACGGAAAAGAAATTTTGAAATGATCTTGAGGATAATAAAAGGTATAAAAAGGCTTTTGAAAAACTGATAGCATTTTAAATGTCACACCCTTTTCAGGGTTTATTTTCTTTGAATTTTTAATTTCACAATTACCTATAAAAATTCGTTAGGACGTTATTAGATGTGACTGCAGCTATCAGTAAACTCTTTTTATATGCATAATCTGATTGATTTTAAACAGTGAAGTTCGATCCTCCCCCATTTTTTTTTTACTTTTGAACTTGAAGGTTTCCCCTCACCCGTCTTTTTTTTTTTTAACTCGAAGCAGCAAATATTTTTATGTGCATTATGAGCTAATTTTCTTGTGCTTCTTCAGAAACGGAAATTCTTTGTCACAGACATAAAGAGAAAATGATTGCATAATAAAAGTGATCCAGTTCCTGACAGTAGCCATACCGAAAATTGTGCTTGAACAAACAATGAACTTTTTAGTTAATTAAAATCCTCTTAAATTAATTAAAAATTCAATTTAATTGTGAGATCAAATGAATAAAAGAGGAGAAGGAATCACACATGCTTCTCAGCAGTTGTAAGTAAAAAGTTTCTCTATGTGTTCAAATTTCAAAGTATACTTCTGAAAAAAAGGAATTAAACAACAAATTAATATTACTAGTATTGATTATAAATGTTTTTAAAATACTATAAGTAATTTATGCATTAAAATTGTTTTAGGCATTTATTACAAAACAAAAACAGGCAAAAAAATAATTTCTACTTACATTTTAGGATTTTTCTTGCAATATTTCTGGTCTGATAAGGTTTTTAATAAAAGCTTGTATTTATTTCTATTTGGTATCGTTTTCAATCCCCTGGTGGATCTCTCGCTATGAACTGTGACAGATGCATCCAGACGGCAATCTCACGATTTCGTAGTGGCCATTTAGGAAGCCTTGTATTCTAGGATGGTCAAAAAACCCACACGATTTGTCCGAAATGTAATAATGAGCAGGCTTCTCCGGCACACATTCTTAGGTGCCTGGGTTTCTCTTACGGCGACCTATTAAATTTTTCTACGCTGGTCTGTGACTTTTTGAATGTGAATAAACTCGTGGATCTCGTCTAGATTCCCGATAATTCCGAGGATTAGCAACAACATTTATTTCTATTTTCACCAATTGAGTAGTAGGTATTCATACACTGAAATTCAGTACAAAAATATATAAAAAAGTAGAAGTGATTTAATGACCATCTTAAGAGTTTACATTCATTAAACTGCGCTTTCTTAGTTGTTTGCATTTTTTCGATAGATCCTTCTATTCCGAGTTCTAAAATTTACACAGATGTGGACTAAATTATTTAATTTTTCTAATGCTTGTTTATTTTTTTAATAATTATTATAAGCATAATTTTGTATAATTATAAGAAACAAGGATGGATTCTGCAGAACATCGAAAAGAAAATTGATTGGAAATGAAAATGTAATTGAAATCATATTTTTTCAAAGTTCATGTCAAAGTTGTGTCAAAGTTCGTGTCTACGGGTTCATAATGTATGCACATAGAACCGATAATAGTTTGGAAAAATTTATGGAATACAGTTACGGTTAGTTACATTAGGCCATATACAGTCACAGTTACATACGGATCCCGGACCGTTATAGTTATACAGGAATAGGACCAAAATGTCGCCAAAAGGCGTCCAAGTTAGGCGACTTTTGACGATTTCTCGCCAAATTTAGCGACAAAGTTAGTTGCCCCAACCAAGATAGCCATTTATCTTCATATTAAATAGACTTGCACCTGTAACTTACTTTTTCCGAGAAGCTTCGCTTTTCTGAAGCCTTTCAGGTTACATTATACAAAGTATACTACAATTTGCATATAATTTCATTGAAATGATTTGTATATGTACAAAATCCACAACAATACGGTTTCTACTCGACAAAGTTAGTTGCCCCAACCAAGATAGCCATTTATCTTCATATTAAATAGACTTGCACCTGTAACTTACTTTTTCCGAGAAGCTTCGCTTTTCTGAAGCCTTTCAGGTTACATTATACAAAGTATACTACAATTTGCATATAATTTCATTGAAATGATTTGTATATGTACAAAATCCACAACAATACGGTTTCTACTACTCAACACTAGAAGAAATATAATTTAATTGTTGAATTTTTCTTCGACAAATTTAAATTAAAAAAATTACCGGCAAAATTTTTTTTTAGGTTTAAATCATTTTGTTAACAAATCCGTTTAATAATATTCATAAGAAATAAGACGAAAGTTTTTAAATAAAAAATTCATTCAAAGGGTTTCAATAAATTAATAATGTACATGCAAATCACGACTTTCTTTTTTATTTCAGGCAATTGAAGTGGTAAATGGCTTGCCCGTGGGAGAGTCTACTACTGCTAATGTCACTATAGTTGTTGGGGATGTCAATGATCAACCACCAATTTTCAATCAAAAGGAGTTCAACATTACGATCTCTGAAGATATTGGGCCCAACACGCCTTTGCCCGGCCTCAATATTGTAGTGACTGACACTGATGTGGTAAATATTCCCTTAAGTTTTGATGTTCGTAGCACAAGTAAGCATTTTAAATGAAAATATTTGATGTGGACACGGCATGACTTCCATGTACGGCCTGTTAAATTACACACAGTTTTTTCCTGCACTTCATTTAACTTATTTCCTCGAATTATTCTAAAAATAATCGATCCCTCGAGGTAAGTTGAAAATGACATCAAAAACTGCAAATTTTGAAGTTAAGCATCCCGCTTAGTTTTTGCCGTACTGGAGTCAAACTTGTTACAATTTTATTTTTTCATAATAAACGAGGGTAAAACTGTCCGAAATATAAGTATAGGACCCGGGAGATCGCATTAAAGTTAGATTTGGTTACTTGTCGAAACTTAATTTATTTTAAAATTTCACATCGACAAAACGGGAATATTTTCGTCATTAGAACACATTAATGGCTGGAAATATACGACTATATATATAAAGAAAACTCTCCATATTACATCTCCAAGCAACGTAAATTCAATTTAAAGACATTATTGAAAAGGTATTTTTCAGAATTAAAAAAAAAAAATTATAGAATTTTCAATCCTCCTTACTTTAAACACAGTTAAGGAAAAACTAAATCGCAAAAATGCCAAAATCAAAAGTAAACTTTTTAAGTATTGAAAAACCAGTTATTGTTATTGATAGCAGATTAATCGACTTATCAAGGGGATAAACCAATCTACCATCAATTAACAGTAACTAAAATAAGGGAGAGTGTTTCATCTTACTTCCAAGTAAGC
>KK122320.1:620194-649015 GCA_000611955.2 Stegodyphus mimosarum
AAAAAAAAAAAAAAAAAAAAAGAAAAGAAAAAGAAAATGGTTCGATTTTTAAAAAATCTACTTCTGATTTTTCTATTTAATTTTTTTTTGGGGGGGGGAGAGATTTATAGCATATCTTGTCAGTGTGGTTTGAGATATATCAGTCAGACTCAGAGTTAAAGTTTTCGCAACAAGGAACAAGAATCTTAGCCCGAAAAGGAGAAATAAACAAATTTTCTAAAGATGACTATAGTCGAAATTTAATCATAATTTTGACATTGGGTCTGCAAAAATTATCTAAAAATTTTCTTCTCTTGATGAACGGGATTTCCTTGGAGCTTTTGTCATATTCGAAAAGTTTAATTCAAAAAGTTCAGAAGTTAACCTTGTTTGATTAATGACTTTAATTCCAATCCAGTCCTTCCTAACGTTTTTGAAATTCTGTTAACTTAATTGTTTCATCTTTCTTTACTATTTCTGCGTATAGATGGCGCTACTTTCTCACTCTCTTTACTCCTTTCCTTTTGGTGCAAACGCTACGATGCTTCTTCCTTCGTTTACTTCCGTTCTTCCTTCGTGGTTAATGCCTCTAATTGAGTTTAATTCATTATCCAGCCGGACACGTGGCACTTCTATGCGATATTCGCAGCGATAACAGTTGGGTTCATTTCAGCTACCTTGACTGCAGAATCTTTGCTCCTGATAAAGAAAGATTTATACCTGCTGGCCCTCAAAATCAATAGAGTCTTAATTAAAATCTAAGGCCAACACAAGTTTAGTACTCAGCGTAATTTTGGTTATTGAAGTTTAAAGCAAAATCAACTTTAGATACGTTTTAGTAAGAAGATACTATTTCTTTACGTAGATGAGCAACTGTTCGCCAACCTGGGAACCTTACAAACACTGCCTCGATACAAAGGTGGCAACGCAGCTTAATTTCCCTTTAAAAATGAGACTTCCTTAAACGAGCAGTCATCGTTAGTCGAACATTGTTACGTAAATAATATTTCTATTTGTTTCATTGCTCTGAGGGTTAAGTAAATTTTGGTGAAGCACACAAGGGCTATCTATTTAAGGAGAGGGATGTTTTCGGGGAAGATGGCTCAAGGGAATCTGACTCTTATTTATGTTAACACATGGAGAAAACTACGAAACTTTTATACAGATAGCGCGTTCGCAACATTCAGCGATCTTACAACTTGCTGGTGGGCCTGTTTTAATCAGAGATGGACCTGAAAAGGTTGTTTATATTTGTATAGCAGTGCCTCAATATTTTAAATTTAATTAAATTTTATTTCCTTGGTGCTGGTATCTTTTATGAAGGCGGCTAATTTTGAGGCTAAAAACTGGTTTGTTCAAAAGTGCTGTCACTTTTATGATGAGACATAATTATGAAGACCTGCGTTGTCTTTAACAGCATTATGCGTCTCCTCCGTTATGCGTCTTAACTCATGGGCTCACTGGGCCCATGAGTTAAGACAGCTCTAATGAAGACATCTCAGTAACATCGGGCCAATTCAAGATTACTTGGAATTTAGAATTCAGAGGATATTGATCTTTGCTCTCCCATTTCAACAGCGCCATCATTGTTTCTGCTTTTATGCTATTGGAATTCGAAAAAGTTTTTTTTTTTTTTTTATTGAAGAACTGGTTTTAACGGGAATAATTTGTTTCATTTCTTTTTTTTTTATTTGACTGTTATCATAAACTGGAAAAAAAAAGTGTGACTGTTCGACCACTAGATTACCTCAAAAGGTTAATATTCCATTTCCATATTCGAATTTTAAAAATTTAAGCCGAAATTTTTATTATACAAGAATTGCCTTCTGATCTCTTTGGAACAGTGACTGGTTTCTTAGCATATGATCATAATGAAGAACTTTGCGCTATAAGGTATTTCTCCCGCCTTCTTTGCGTGCCTTCGTGGTGTAATTAATGGTCAGCAGACTCGGCGGATATTTGAGAGGTCCGTGGTTCGAGTTCCGGTGAGGCCATTGCACATTTCTCATGTCTCCTGCTTCCAAATAACCTAATGTCTGTCTCTACAGTTCAAGCTTTCTTCACAGGTACCACAATAACCACCCTCCTGTTAAAATAAAATGGACCGTGGTTTAAAGGGTGTCTTTTTACGAGGAAAAGTTAATATTTCTCTTTTAAATAGACATGAAAAGAGGATTATTAAAAATACATAAACTTTTAAATCATTACTCAGAAAAAAATTTACAAAAAAAAAAAAAAATTTACTGAATGAGTAATTTGTAGCGGTCGTCCAGAAGGGCTGTTTTAAAGTTTAATGTGGTTTATGTGTAGAAATTATTGGCAGAGATGGCCCAGGTGGAATAGGGGAATATTTTATAGGATACTAGATGAATATTCGTGTAGACTAACATGGGAACGTTCTATCTTCTACTTATTTGAAATTGAAAATCTATGTAATGTAATCCTATGAATGTGACGAATATTTTTTAATTATCATGAATTCGATGCATTTTTATTTAAATCAAATTTAAAAGTAAACAAATAATGTTTTTAAGAACTGCATCTACTGCTATTAAATCGCTTAATTTGTTTATTAGTAGCAGACAGAATAAATATGAAAGAGTAATATCTTACATTTTTCCGAATGTCCACAGACTCGAATGACAAATAAAACAGCTTATTTACAGTGGACCACGCAAAATCGGATTTCGAGACTAATAGCCCGTTCGGGGTCAAAAAAAGATCTGAAAGGTTTCAGATTTTAACGATCGTCCAGAATTTTTCTATAATTTATCAGCAGAGATTATCGATAGATATGGCTTGGGTGGAATAGCGGAACATTTTACAGAATTTTAGATGCATATGCATTTAGACTAACAGGGGAGCATTATATACTTCTGTGCGTTTAACAAGTGAAAAAAATATGTAACATAATTCTATAATAATATTCAGTGTGTTTAATTGGAAGGGCAGACGCGCTGGTATGTTGGGCGTGTTGCCACTAATGATACAATGATATCATGAATTAAATGCGTTTTCATTTAAATCAGTCATATTAAAGAGTAAAAGAATAAAATTCTTAAGAACTGCCACTGTTGCTTTAAAATAGTTTAGTTTGTTAATTAATAACAGATAAATTAAATATAAAAGAATAATATCTGACGTTTTTCCGAATGGCAACAGACTCGAATGAAAAGTAAAGCAACGCAAAATCGTGTATTGAATTAATAGCCTTTTTGGGTTAACAAAGGTGTTATTATTTGTTAAAAATACTTTACACTGACAAAAGTACCTTTTTTTTATAGATTTGAAGTTATTCCTGAAACTGGAGAAATTATAGTCAGCAACTGCGATAAATCCTCGTGTTTAGACTACGAATCCCAGAAAAGTTACTCCTTGACCTATGAGGCTGCAGATGGGGGAGGAAGAGTAACTACGGTCAATCTCTTCATGGAAATCGCAGACATCAACGACAACGCTCCTCAGTTCACAAAAGATGTCTATACTCACGAGGTGCTCGAAAACACCAGCAAAATTCTGCCACCGTTATTCATAAAGGTAGTTCACAACATTATATAACTTCTGTTTTCATTAAGTTTTGCTTTATGATCCTACATCACGAAATCCTTCATGTTTATGATATTATACTATGAGTAATTTTGTACTCTAAAAAATAGTCATTACTTAAGCAGTAACAAGATAAAAATGAAAAGAGACGAATCTGCGCTGAAGCTGCTAGATCTTAATAAATTGATAATGAAATTAAAAGTAGGAACATAAAATAAATCTAAATTCAGTTCCAAAAATATAAAGATCTACCTATTTCTCTCTCCGGGAAATAGTTACAAAAACCGAGCAAACACGAATGAAGGGTGCAATTAAAAACGAAATTGTTTAAAGAAAATTTTAAAAACTACAGAACATGAGACCAGAGCCGGGACAAGAGTGAGGCAAGTGCCTCAGGTGAATCACTAAAACGGCGCCAAACTGGCTATGCGAATTAGAAAATTACTTTAATTATTTTTTTTAATTTGTGGGTTTTTATTAGGGGAAATAAGCTTAAATTAATAAAACAATAGGAAGAACTGCAAGAAAACTTGGAAATTAATACAATGTGTATTTCAATGTCATTTCTTATTTATCAAAAAAGAATTTTTTTAACATTTTCATTTGAAAGTTATAAATAATTGGCTATACTATTTTTCTGAATTTATAAAGCCACGATTAAAAAATACTGTAAGAATTATGATATTTTGATTTCATACAGTTAGTTTGTTTAATACAAATATAGCTATTCTGACAAATACATAGAGAGAAAGGCGTGCATTTGCCTCTGGCGAAAAAATATCTCGGCACGGCTCTGCATGAGACTATAAAAATAGAAATTGCAATAAAATTGCCCTAAAAATTAATCTCCTCTGTTTAACGCTTCAAACAAAACTTATCGAGGGAAAAGTGTTTTGAAGCCTTAAACCAAGTTGATTAATGAGTTTTGAATACATGGTTAGTTCCTCTGAACCATTTGAGACTTTAAACCCCTTTTCCAATGCTTAGATTTTAAGAAGAAATATCGAATGAGTCTAAAATACTCACATCTTTCCCCTACATACATTCGTACCCAAAGCAAACAAAAATATGCAAAAAAAAAAAAAAAAAAAAAAAAAAAAATTTATAAACGAAAAACAATACACAAATGCCTGAAAGTACCTCAAACTACTTAAAAATAGACAAAACAAAAAAATAAACAAATGTTAGAGAAATCAAAAAAGATAATAGTCTATAAACAAGAGAAGCAAAAAGCTTCTAAAATTTGAAAAATGACTAAATTGTTCACAGTCTATGTACATAGTACCAAAAGAAGGGATGGCTGTATATTACCTTTTTGTGTGTGTGTGTGTGTGGAAAATTATAACTGCTAAAAAGTGAATCAAGTAAAATTTAATGCTGGAACTACCATTGTGAAAAATATGAAAAAAATTAACGTTTCTGTAAATTTCTATTCTAGAAAATCAAAAAGCGCCTAAAGCTATTAAAAGAACGGATGCGAAAAAAGGGCTGCTAAAATTTAATCCAAACCTGCTTAAGGGATTACCAGAAAGTGAGGAAATTGGTTTCCCAAATTGGGATAGCCAGTTGTTGACAAATAAAAATGTACAACCTATGACCTATAGAAATTTTTACAGATATCATCTTTTAGATTTCAGGCAGGAAATCAGAATAAATTTGAATTTTTTTCCTTTGCATTATTTTCATATTTATGTTTTGACAAATATGTAATTTTTTTTTAAATTTACTTAACAACAGCAACAAAAATTTTCCTCTTAGCTTTTTCCTTCTCTTTCTTTCATTTTATTTACTTTATTTATTTTTAAAGAATTTTTGTGGCCTGTCAGCTATTTTCCAAAACGTGCATTCGGCCAGTCTGCAATTTGAAATCACTGACTTATGGCATTTTTCAAGTTTCAGCTGAAATACCAGACAATTATTTTCATTAAAATCTTAACAAAATTTCTTGTAAAATACAGAAACATGAATAAAACTTTTGTTCCGTCCAGTTAGAACTCATTCATCTTAAAGTTAATGTAAATATGAATTAAATTATACCTTAACAAAGTTATTTATTCAAAAATTAGCATAGCCTTTCATAACCGTTGAGTGACTCTCAATTACTTTTATATCAAATATCATTTATTTAAAAGTAAAACTGGCATTTGAAGTCTGAAGGTTCATAATCTTGACGTTTATTCGTTAATTCTCTGCAAAGTAATAAGACGAATAAACTGAAATTTCTCCAAAAATTTTGTTGAAGAATGTTTAGTGCTGCCATCTATTGAGAAAGAAATGAAATGAAATAAAGTAAAAAATAGAAATGAAATGAAATAAAGTAAAAAATAGAAATGAAATGTGTAAGCAATAAACTGTGTTTATTGGATAAATTTAGTCATTGACTCAATCGGTTTCGAGGGCAAACAGGTACAGTCCCTCTTCATTAGGAGTAAAGAAATGTGCACCCGCTGCTGTTTTCCACTCCTGCAGATTTTTTTGATCCTGATGAAGAGGGACCTGTGACCGTTTGCCTTCGAAATCGATTGAATCTTTGACAATCTACGCCAAACGCAAGGCTGTTGCTTTGCTAATTTTATGAAATTAAGTATTTAAATTAAATTGGGAATTTAAGCTTCATGTCCGGGGCTGTCGTTCATTAGACACCAAATCTGTATTCCTCTCCTTGAGTGTTAATGACTTTTTAAATGCATATAGTAAGACGCGTTTAACTACAATCAGGGCTATAATAAGGTCCTTATCTAATTACGCAGGAATTTTAATTCTTAATCTCATACGCTCTTTGTGTGAAAAGTGTTTAAATGTTTACTATTCACGTGTTTCGGGCTAGTGAAATACTCTGTAATTACCTGACGCACGTAAAACTTACAGTAAACTGTTTACAGATCAGTAGCTGTTGTTACCTTTTCAATGTGTATGAAAGTGTGTGTTTACGAATACTCTGTACTTACCATTCGTACACAAAACTTAAACTGTTTATATACCAGTAGATGTTATACTTTCACAGCCTTCCATCTCTTGAGGGAGTCAATAAAATGAGTACCAAGTTCGGTTGGGGAGTAAACACCGGGGATCCTGCGACAGGTCGACCCCTTGTCCAGGCAAAGACGCAAGCACTCCGGAGCCCACTGTCTAGAAAGCGAATATCAGGGCACTGTCGACCATGGCTCTCCAATGGGCTGTTTGTGCCACCGAGTTTACTTTAGTTTAGATGTTATACTTTTAATGTGCATGGTATGCTTAATATCTTAAGAATTTCTTTTTATCTTTAGTTTTTCAATCTAATTCTTAGGCTACAGACTTAGACGGACCTACACAAGGCGATGGGAAAATTACATACAGTATTGTGTCTAATGATTTATTAGATTTGAATGCAATAATGATTGAACCAGACACCGGAGAGGTGATCCTTCGACGGCCTCTTAAGCATTCTGAGACACCGAATGGAAATGGATTACTAACTATCGTCATACAGGCTACCGATGCCGGAATACCACCTTTGTCTTCTACTGCCAAATTAATTCTCAAAGTGAAGGTAAGAAAATGAGCACCAGACTTGAACTGCTCAGATACAAAAATAAAAGCGTGGAAGATCGCTGAGTATAAATAACATATAAATTCAAAGCAAAGTTATCTATAACCTTAGTGTAATTAAATAACCTACCAATCAAAATAACTAAAAACATAAAATTACAGTTTAATTAATTTAACATTAATAAATATAAAATTACAGTTTGAAGCCAGAGCAAGCTTTTTTTACTTTCTTGTATGAAGAGAGGATGTATTGTAATCGCGAAAAATTTCGGATATCATATTTCAGTGGAAATATTCATTTTGACCGTTCTCGAATCCATTTTGACTATTTTTTTTTGGTGATATCTATACGTACAGTGAGTATAAAAGACTCTTTTTTTCCTGAACGGATTGTAAAATGTATTCAAAATAGACTTTTTTCGTGACCCTTGTATGTACGTACATATGTATCTTGTGTAACTCATGAACGATTAGCTGTATACGACTCACAGAAGCATATATACATATATATATGCACACACACACACACCTATCCCCTTTACTCTGCATAAAAGTCCTAACCCGGCCGTTTTTCCGTAATCTGTGGTAATCATATACATGCAATTAAAGAAGTGTTTAAAATGATGAAAATATTTATGTTTTGGCAATGTCAAATTTAAGAAAGAAGTTCATTTTGGACAAGCAACAAAATCTAACTTTTAATGCGGTCTCCCGTTTCCTATACTTGTACACTCATGGACAAAAAAATTAGCGCACCAAGAAGGAGTCGTCAAAATGAAACGAAATTGTCAAAATGAACGTATGAGGCCGAGCATTGTCTTGTTGAAAAATGGCTTCTGGAAGCCGTTGCATGAGTGGGAACACATGTGGTTGCAGGATTTCATGAACACATCGCTGGGCTGTCATGGTGCCACGGAACAATACTAGGGGTGACCGTGTATTGTAAGCAATGGCACCCCATACCATCATACCAGCTGTGGGAGCGATGTGTCGTTGTACAGCAAAGGCAGGATTGAGACGTTCACCACGGGCTCCCTACACACGAACACGATTGTCATCACTGCAGAGAGCCTGGTCTTCGTGTACATGACATCTCTCCGGTCCACTGGTGCCAACACCTCCTCACAACACAATCAGAGCGGCATTTCACGAGCTACTCGCCTAGCTGACCACCCAGCTTCCATCATCCCGACGATTCTCCGCCTCTCAAACTGCGACAACTGCTCATATTGTCTTCGAACACGGCGTAATGGCATATTTACCTCAGCTCTTCCTTTGTAAATGATTCAGCACACTCAAACAATCAATCAATCAATCAATAGTCTGAAATAAGTGGTGTACGGTCGGATGACCTTTACCGCTATATAGTTTTCTTCGTGACTTTCATGGAAGTATACATCAAAATTGGCATAATCTCGCGTGAAGTCCAGATAAGCAAAGCAATTATCGTAGTAGTGGCATTTCTCAGTGACTGTCGATGGCTCAGGAGACAACCAATCAGGAGGAAGGAAGCACTCTTCGGAGGTAAAGTTCCTTGATCTTTAAAAATTTCTTGATTAAATACTAGTGATGCAAAAAATATGAAATAAACAGTAAAATAAAGAGAAAAATCCGATAAATATGTTAAGATAAAGAAATATATACAAGTCCCAATTTGCAAAATATCATCGTTCGGCTGGGCCCGAACTCTCAATCTCTTGATTCAAAATAGTCGTTCGATATAGCAATTCGGCTATGCCTGTTACAACAAATATCGATCTAAAAATCCTTAAACGAAAAGTTTCAATGCCTGTAGTGCGAAATCTAATTTGTCGTTCTCGTTTTCAATATTTATAAATTTATGATAAAGGTCTTTAAGCTGGAAAATGAGTGATTTAAATTCATCTAAATTTTGGATGCTAGATATTTTTGATTTTTCTTCATTCTTGTTTCCGGAGGCAGCTGCTTTAGCGTAAGATTTGGAATTATTTACTTTAGGTTCTTCTTGATCATAATTGGAGAATTGTGGAAAATCTTCTTTTGTAGGAATGAATTGGTTTTTTCGTTTAAATCTATTGCTTGGATGTTCAGGGCATTCGGGGTTAGTGGCAGCGTGGTTTCCTTTGCATAGTACGCATTTCGCGGGAATTTCTGTTTTTCCTTTTAAAGGACATTGGTAAGATTGGTGAGGATCAAGGCATCTGACGCAGCGTGGGATGTTAAAACATGCTCGTTGTGTATGACCATACCTTTGACATCGGAAGCATTGCACTGGACCTGGTCGACTTCTGTAACCTACGATCTGTACTTGCATGTCAGCTATGTGAGTAATTTGATAGATTTTATTTTCCTGAACTTCTCGTGGGGTTTCAAGATAGAAAACCGGTAGCATGGTTGCAATTCCATTCCTCATGCGCTGCATTTGCTGCAATTTAATTACTGGGATATTTTTACTTTCGAGTTCTTCTTTAATTTCATCGATCAGTGTATGAATGGTGAGATCTTTAATTACTGTTTTTAGATTCTTTTTACTATTAAGAAGGAACGTGTGAAATGGGATTTTTTGTTTTTCTAAGCTGTCTTGTACCTTTCTGAAATCTTCAGCGTCGAAAAGTTGGAGTCTAATGGTGTCGCCTTCGACTTTGCTTTCCAGTTTTTGAATTTTGAGGGTGTCTTTCATATATTTCCTGAATTCGTGCCAGTTAATTTTGGAATCTGTTATTACAAGCGGAGGAATATTAGTTTTTTCAGGTTTCTTAGGTGAGGATATGGAGGTGGAATTCTTTTTATCGTTATGGGAGTTCGAAGATGTGGCATCCATGATTTCATCTAGATTTTCCTCATTGTTTAATGAACTATATCGCGATGTAACACTAATGGATTCGGATTCTACTGAAGATCCGCTGTCGCGTCTCGATCTTTTACTTCTTTTGACAGTTTTCCAATCTGAAGCTTTTTTCTTTTCAATTGGCGTTTCTTTTCCTAAAATTTGATCAATAACCGATTTTGGCATTATGGATTGAAGCTTTAATTCGTTCTCTTTGAGTTGATCCTCACTCAAACAAAGCTTTGGTTACCTGTTTTATACTCCACGGAGTACAAAACAACGCCCTCTACCGGCTTTACGTAATGCGCAATCAGGCTACATTTCTAATCATTTGCATATCTCCTCGACATGTACCCTTCATTGCAAGTTTCGTTATGATCCCGCAATTATTTCTTGGTGCGCTAATTTTTTTGTCCATGAGTGTTTTTGGGAAATTTTTATACTCGTTACGAAAAAATAGAAACATAAGAAACTTGAATCCCGTACGACAAAATTTGACCAGGATATAAATTTTAAAACTTGTTGTTTTTAATACAGTTCCAACTTGGGAAGAGATCGGTTTATTAAGTTAGAATAATTCTAGGAAATAAGTTAAATGAAGTGCAGTGAAAAATGTGTATAGTTTAGTAAACCTTACAATGAAGTCACGCGGCATCCACATCAGTTTCTTTTCTCTTTAATTAAGACACAAACGGAAGAAAGTTTCGTACAAAAGAATTGACATTTTTTCTAAAGTAACGAATACATTGTAAACAAGCATAAAATTCTATTTTAAAGTCTTGAAAACTCTTAAGTTTCATTTAGTACATCTAAAGGAAAATTATAGTATTTCAGAAAAGTATATCTGTATCGATGTGTCAAGTATAGCTTAAAAGTCTTCCTATCGGTTCCTCGACCAAATTTTTAAAACTTTATTAATATATGGTTGGTCCTAATAAATGCATTTCAATAAAAACTATCAATAAAAATTTCAAGCATTGTAATTTTGAAAATTAATTAGAACAAAAAATTAAATATTCAAGTATATGAACAATTTATGTAAAAGCAATAAATGGCGATCGCAATATAAGCAAGCTCTGATTAGAATTTTAAAACAAAAAAATCAGTTTTAACAGTTATAAAAAAAATTTGATGTCGACACCACGTGACTTCCTCGTTGGCCTGTTAAATTATGTGCATTTTTTGTTGTGCTTCATTTAAACTAGCTTCATCGAATGACTCTAGCTTCATGAACCGATCTCTCAAGGAAGTTGAAAATGACAGCAAATTTTGAAATTAAATACACTGGTATGTTGCAGTAAACTTGTAAGGTTTATCCTAAGTTTATTAACAGTTATTTTAAGTTTTGTATCTTTTCTATATTATTCTAATTTCAGCTCACAATTTCCTGCCAAAATGTAAATTCAGAAACGCAGTTAATGCAAATGAGAGAGAGTGCTATTTAAGTCGTGACTTCACCGGCTTCGAGAGAGAGAGAGTCTGATTCCCCGACTAGCGCGCGTTTGCCTTTTGGCTACGTCTCTCTGAACTATTGCTACGCTCGGCCATACCTCAGGCTCTTGCTTGGCTTCGCCGATTTAATTAATACTTTGGGGTCAACTAGTTAGATCTCTGACAGCATCGGCTATACCTTTCAAATAGCTTAGTTAAGCTAGTTTTAGTTAAAATTATTATTATTTTAATTTCCAGTCCGAGTGGTGGCTTTGTGTAAAATTCCAATTAAGAACTGATTGTAAATATACTGAAAAATAAAGGGTTGTAAACCCTCTTTAAGTCTTACGTGTTCTGTTGACACACTTAAGCGATTATTCGCTTGTTGGTATTCGTGGTATTCTAAGTTAGAACTTTAGGATTAAATAGTAAAACCCCACAAACTATTTATATACCAGTAGATGTTACACTTTTAATGTGTATGATATACTTAATACCTAAGGAATTTCTTTCTATGTTTAATTGTTCAATGTAATTCTTAGGCTAAGAATTTCTTTCTATGTTTAATTGTTCAATGTAATTCTTAGGCTAAGAATTTCTTTCTATGCTTAATTGTTCAATCTAATTCTTAGGCTCTTTAATTAAATTTATCGTGGTCAGATTTAGTCTTAAGGGAGTCAAACTTCTTATGATTTCATTTTTTCACTATGAGTGTATAACTTTCTCAAATATAAGAGGAGAGAGACCGTATTAAAAGTTAGATTTCGTTATTGTTCCAAAGTTATTTTATTTATTATTATTTTTTTTATTCTACATTCCCAAACATGAATGCCTTCGTCATTTAAAACACTTCTTTATTTAGATGCATATGACTACGACCAACGATTGCAAAAATAAAGACCGTATAAGGATTTTATGCCGGGTAAGAAGAGTCGCTATATTGTATATCTATATATACAGTGGTGGCCAAAATTGTGGACACTTTTGGAAATTTTTATGTTTTTGAACTTTGTATGCTTATAGAAAATGTTACGTTTCGCAAAATGCAAACTTGTATATATCATTTTAAAGAGAATTTATTACTGAATTCAATGCAAAACACAAAATTCAATTATTCGCAATACAAAAAAAGTTATATGTACTTTAATATTATAAATAAAAAACACAGTTATGAAGTGGTTTGTAATGGCTAGCTTTCCTGGCCAGTCACTGTTCTTGTTCTGAGAACCAATCAAATGTTAGTAACTGTCAGTAGAAGCTGACATCATGTTTACACTTGAAACAATTCATTATTTTGCTTTGTTCTGTAGAAGGAGGACCTGTTTCTTATACACTGCAATTACAAGTAGGAATTTTTGTAAAAATTTTTAATATTTAGTCAAGAAGCAATGACATCAAATAAAAGAGTAGATTGGACACCTAGAAAGAGATGTAATATTATTGTGTTACGAGAAAGTGGTCTTTCCTATGCTGAAATTGCAAGACAGGTGGGTGGTTCAGTGACTACATCTGGAGTCCGAAAGTTTTGTTTACGATATCAGGAGACAAATTCAATAAAAAACAAAGAAGGAAAAGGCCGAAAAAGGTGCACCACATCTATTGATGACAGAAGAATAAAAAGACTATATCTTCAAGATAGAAAAATGTCATCAGCGGCCATCAGAAGTGATCCGAATGATGATGGTGTTTCTGTCAGTTCAAGAACAATCAGGAGAAGATTAACAGATACTGGATTGAGAGGTAGAATTCCACGAAAAAAGCCTTATTTTAATTTTCAGCAACGAAAACAAGACTACAGTAGGCAAAGGAACACATTAATTGGACAGATGATCAGTGGTCACAAGTTATATGGAGTGATGAAACTAAGATATCGTTATTCGGTAGTGATGGGCGAAAATATGTAAGACGTAGAATAGGAGAAGAGCTACATCCTGACTGCATTCAAGCAACTGTGAAGAACCCAGTTAGTGTTATGATTTGGTCATGCATGATGGTATTGGTCGCCTTCATGTCATCGATGGGACACTGAATGCCACAAAATACATTGACATTATTCTAGAACCAAAACTTCTACCTTCCATCAGAGATCTCTTTCCCAACAATGCTTCGTTTATTTTTCAGCAAGATTCTGCTCCTTGCCACACGGCCAAAATATCGAAAGAGTGGTTTCGTACAAAGAGTATTAAATTGTTGTCATGGCCAGGAAACAGTCCTGACCTCAATCCTATCGAAAATTTGTGGCACCGTTTGAAAACTCTTGTCCGAATGAGGCGCCCATCAAATAAAAGGGAACTAATTGAGGCTATAATTGTTTCCTGGCATCACGTAATAACGAAAGAGCTTAAAACTCTTGTCAGCTCAATGAAACGTCGATGTGAAGCTGTAATCAAAAATAAAGAGTACTCTACTAAGTACTGATAACTCACTGCAATCATCACTATCTAATGTATATCGATAACTATTACCGTTTAACTTTTTTTGTATTGCAAATAATTGTGTTTTGTATTGAATTCAGTAATAAATTCTCTTTAAAATGATATATACAAATTTGCATTTTGTGAAACGTAACGTTTTCCATAAGCATACAAAGTTCAAAAACATAAAAATTTCCAAAAGTGTCCACAATTTGGGCCACCACTGTATATATACACTTTTAATATTACCGAGCTGCATATATACTGCATTTACTCACGTAACATTTTTTTGCCTCTCACATTTTTTTGCCGATTTTTCATTGTGATAGTCTAGAGGCGACTAATATGCACGGAAATCTACTACACAGTATTACACACTACTACTTCAAAATGGTAGTGCTACTATTACTCGAGTAAACACGGTATATATACACTTTTAGCACTGCTGTTTGTAATAAAAATGGGAGCTGTACTGCTAGATGAGGCAGCAGTCCCGTATACAAAATTTCAATGTTCTACGTAAATTCTTTTTTGATTTATATGAGATGCATACGTACTTACAGACGACACGAAAAAGTGCATTTTAAATACATTTTACAATCCATTTTGGCAAAAACGTCATTTATTCTGCCAGTACGTACAGACGTCACTTAAAAAAATAGGTTGAATGGATTTTTGGTATGGCCAAAATGGATATTTCGGTTCAAATGTAATACTCGAAATTTTTAGCGATTATGATACTTTCTTCGTATAAGTAAGTAACAATGACACAGAATTCAAGTTTTGAAGTTTAATATTTTAAGAGGTATTATTAAGATTTTGCATACCTTCTGGAAACAGGAATTCCCATTTGTATTGCAAGCAGAAAGCTAGCAGTCGCTTAATAAGTGCTTTTTATTATGCTATCTTTATTGCAAAGACACAGAGGTTTCTTTGTTTAACAATTAAGTTCTTTGAATATACAGGGAATATAAAGTCTTTTTGATGTTTAATAACTCATAAAATAATGACGATATAAACAAACTTATGGCATTTATTGATGGAATATTGATGGAATAACTTATATATTTTCCTTTTCAGGTTTGAATATCTTTACTTTTGTAAATATCGTCTGCGCGTGTGGTTAATTTCAGATGATTTCATTTTCCAGTCTAAATATATGTACTTTTCTAAATATCGCCTGCTTATTAATTGCATTTTTCTCTCTTTTGTTTTTGGCAACTATTGCAATATTATGTTTACTTTTGATGTGTTTGTTCTAGTACTTTTGTATGAGAGGATATTCGACCGGATATTAAGGAGAATGCATACACCACAAGAGAAAGCCCAGATTTTATGGTGGTTTATAGAAACGAAATCCATAATGCAAACACAGAGAAATTGCAGAAAAATTTACCAAAAAAAATTCTCCATCCAAAAGCAGCATCTTGCGGTGGAAAAAGAATTTTCTAGAAACTGGAAGTATCGCAGAGAAGAAACGTTTCGGACGTCCCTGCACAAGTGATTTTGATATTGAGCGGGGATCTGAAAACCCCCATTAATACAGTGAGGCACAAAGGGATTCCCCAGAGGTTAATGTGTGGTGTGGGCTAATGCACGACCGAGTCATTGGGCCTTTCTTTTTTACAGAAAAGACGGTCTCATCAGTCGTATACTTAGACATGTTGGAAAACTTCGTATTTCCACAACTAGAAGAGCTTCAGCCTCATGTCTTTTTGCAACAAGATGGTGCACCACCTCATTGGGGTACCATCGTTCGTAGTTCTTTGAATGACCATTTTACAGGAAGATGGATTGGGCGAAGAGGTTCAATTCTTGGCCACCATGATCACCTGGTATAACGCCGCTGGACTTTTTCCTTCGGGGATTTGTAAAGGACAACGTTTACAGGAGGAGAGGGTCGAACATGGATGACCTAAAAGCTAGAATTACAACCGCAATAGCCTCTGTGGATGCCGACATGCTTACCGGTACCTGGCGTGAAATTGAATATCGACTTGATATTCTCCGTGCGACGAAAAGGGCACACGTGGAAGTTCATTGACAAGGATCATGAAATTTTTTGAGTCTATCTATCCATTTATGTTATTAATTTTAATCTATCTTTATTATTTTATGAGTTAATAAACATCAAAAGGGGTCCGGGACTTTATAAGCACCCTGTATTTTAACTATTAAAAATACTCATTTTCGATTTATATCTAGATTTTAATGTGTATTTTGACTCACTTTCTTCAGTGAAAGTGTGAATCTCACTAAATTTAATTAAAAATATTTATTTTAAATTTAGAAAGAAAATGATGGTGCCCCGGAATTCATTGGTCTACCTTACATAGCCCATGTAAAAGAAAATGCAGTTGGTGGTAAGTATTTAACTCTGCTATCTCTGTTTCAAAAATTTATATCAGTATTTTGGTGAAGATTAAACGCTTAGTCCACATGCAGTAAAAGAAGCATTTCTCTTCCATTCAACAGGTTTTGTGCTTATTTAAAAATTGTTCGTTTATTTCCTTTTTCGGGTAACAAACTGATATTTCTCAGATGTGGATTTCAT
Source organism: Stegodyphus mimosarum (assembly GCA_000611955.2). Taxonomy (NCBI): domain Eukaryota; kingdom Metazoa; phylum Arthropoda; class Arachnida; order Araneae; family Eresidae; genus Stegodyphus; species Stegodyphus mimosarum. Next base: position 636,456 of record KK122320.1, read on the forward strand.
CTCCAGTCCGTCAGTTTTCATCTGCTTGTTTTTCATTGTATTTGAATGTGTGTCTTTCTTATATGTATTGAACATTTTTTAAAAATTCGGTCTTTGATAGTTTTCCTAGCTAGTGAATACTTTCACATTTTCATGCAGCTTACTTTATTTTGACAACTGCGTATTGGTGAAATTACATCTTGTTAGTATTTATCTGCTTATTTACACCTTTCTGTATTATTCACTCCTTCTGTCCCATAACAATAGGGAATATTTAAACGGAAATTATTGGCTAATGTAGCTAGCTGTAAGTAATGTTGTAGCTCAAAATTGCAAAGTCTTCAATCAAAATCTAGGTTTCATGACATCTGCCATTTGTTTTGATGCATCTTTTAATTTTTAGATTAACCTAGTTATAGGAATTATAACTAACTTTCTGACTGTCTCCGCTAATCGAAGTCAATTGTTTTTGATTTCAGTATAAGAAACGCATTATAAAATAAAGATAAAAAGAGTTTTTAAGATAAAAAGAGTATTTTTAAGATAAAAAGAGTTTTCAAACAAACATCGAGATCCGATTGTTTAGTTCTTGATGCATCAAAAGGAAAACGAAAATTTGCAGAAAATGCAATTAATTTAGCCGCAAGACAGTTTAAGGGCAACAAGATGACCATATCAAGAATTTGGAAACTCTCTTCCGAAAATAATTGTCAAGATGAATCTTATGCTACTGTTGGAAATACGAAGACTGAAAATCTGAGACATATTCTTCTTAGCGGTAGAGGCACCACAGAGGCAGTAAACATAGCCTTTAAATGTGTTTCTCCGAAAATACTGAATACTACGTTTCTGTTACTTCAACAAGTTATGCTGGAAGCAAGGAAGCACGATATTTCCAATAATTTAAAGCTCACGCATGCAGGAAAAGCAAAGCTTCGCAGCCAAGGAATCTTACCAATAAGTTTAAAATACAGAAACGAAATTATTGAAAAATTCGGAAACTATTTGAACACTATAAAAATTAAGAGTAATATTATCAAGACTGAGTGTTCGATGCATATTCTTGGCGAACATCTTCGTGAAAACTTTAAGTCCTGATCTTGAACAGGGAGCTGAATGCAGCTATGTTCTGTGGTAGAAAACTGTGGTTAAGTGGTAGAAGAACTGTACTAAAGAAGGATTTAAAATCCTCTTTTATTAAACCACAATTATTTACAACCACTTCCCAACTCGGGAGGGATACAGAAAATAAAGACCGCGCTTGGGTCTAAAATGAACAATCAAAGTAATTTAAACTAAAGCTAATTAGAAATTAAATCGTCGTTGCTCACAGAGCTATAAACGCGAGGTTGGCCTCTATGCTAAAGGGTGCGTAGCAAGATTTAACTAATACTAGCGCACTTAGATTTACTTCAATAAGTAATAGCGTAACAGCGCTACGGCTTAGAATTGAAATACTAGCTGGTCAGGCGAACGTCGATTAGAGTAGCAGTGGTCTGAGACTAAAAGCTCTCTCACACTGAGAGGTTCCGTTTAAATAGAGCCTTGGCTCCACTTCAAATTAGCATAAAGCTGAAACGTGCGCTTATTCTAACGGGAAATTGAAATGAGAACAGATAGAAAAAGGCAAATTAAAATAAAACTTTGTTAGTTTAAACTAAAACCTTACAATGTTTTTAATTTTTGTTTAATTTCATCTATTTTTTTATAATAGCAGTTGCCTTCAATATTTATTTTCCTTTGCTACTATTATTATGGGACAAATTAAATTCATTAACTGCTACTATTATTATAGGACAGAGAGATTATTTCTTAGTAGTTAAAAGTAATTATCGCGTATTTTGTTACCAAAATTATTTTGGAAATTCTTATATTTCGTTCGATCACTTTTAAATTTTTAGGATTTAAGAATACGCTTGGGAATACAGGCTGCTGTCTAGGAGTTTTAGTTTCCTTTATTTAGTTCTCAAGTAAACATTCCTATTTATAGCTGAAAATTTAATCACTCTTGGACCTATAACAACAGTTTCCATTTGCATTCTTTATCCATCTACATGTCTGTCTACCTGCAGAATTATCTATTTATCTATCAGTTCACTCGGCTGTCGATTTGTGTATCTGCTTGCTCCCTTTACTTTCTCCCTCCTTTCTGTATTCTTTCGTGGTGTAACGGTAGCACACTCGTTGCGCATTCCAGAGGTCCAGGTCCGAGTCCCGGCGAGAGCATTGCACATTTTTCACATCTGCTGCTTCAAAAAGACCCTACTGACTCTACAACCTATCTATTTTTCTATTTATCTGCTTATCTATTTGTTCATACAGCTATATATCTATCTGTCTGTCTTTTTATCTACTTGTTCATACAGCTATCTATCTATCTATCTGTCTTTTTATCAATTTGTTCATCTAGCTATCTATTTATCTACCTACTTGTTTGAGTTTTTCTGTCTATTTATCTATTTTTGCTATCATTCTATCCATCTATCCGTTTATCTATCTTCCAATCATTCTATCTATCCATCCTATCTATTTAATGGTCGATGGATCGATTGATAGGCCTTCACTAGTTTGTAATAAAATGATTTTCAGTATTGTTTAGGTTTGTATTATTTATTACCTTGGCACTGTTCGTAGTCTATACTGCATTTAATTACTTAATAATAAAATTTCTTTCAGGCACGAGTGTTTTAAAAATTGTTGCTTCCGATCCTGATGGTCCCGATGTTGGGATCCGATATTTTATCCACAGTGGCGCAAAAGACAACTTTATCCTTGATCAGAAGTCGGGATTAATTAGTGTGGCCCCTGGTGCAGACTTGGATAAAGACTTATACGGAATGGAATACAGTATATTGGTGAGTTCTACACTTAAAATGTTTCATTACATATATGCATAACTTAAGTTCTATACTGCAATTCATAAATTAGCAATTGTTTTTTCGAGTAAAACCTGTAAGCACGTTTAAACTAGAACTTTCACATAATCTTTTTTTATGTATTCATTAATACGATTATCCTTTAAAAAACTAAAGAACAGCTTACTGAAATTGTCGCTTATTCCGACATTTGACTTACAGTGGCGCGTCAGCTGCACACTGTCCAGCTAAGTAGGTCTAGTGTTGATGAAATATAGTAAACTCTTGCCGAACGCGGATGTTACTACATTGCGCGTAAGGCAAAATTGCGTTCTGCGGTGTTTTCAAAACTTCTCATAGTCCTTTTCTTCGTTTTGTTCAATCCCCATTGCAAAATCAGACAGCTCATGTGCCTTTTTTAGCACTTCTTTTAACTGATTCGAAGTTAAAATCGCTTTAACTTGATTATCACTGCTTTCATTATCGGTTGGTGGGACAATATGATCCAATTCTTCATTCGTCATTTCTCTATTAGTTCTCTGACTTTTTCTTTCGTATCTGAAATTTCCTTCTGTACGATTTCTTTAACTTTATTTTCAGTTGATAGAAATACTATAAAACTGGTGATGGTTTCTGGCCAGACTGCTAGACTTTGAGAGTGGACTCGGGTGTTTGAGTGCTGCATAGAGCTGGGAGATACTCGTCTGTCTTTGGTGGGAGTTTCGATCTTTGTTTCTTTTTTTTTTTTCATATTTTTTGGTACCTTGGACACCCTCTTTAAGAGGCCACGTGGGTCCCCCCTGCAGTCGAGGCACTTCCGTTGTATGTTCCTTTCTTACATAAAAACGAACTGTATTTCTAGAGGATTTATTTCAAAATTTTCGCAGTACGTTATTGTCAATTTTAAAATAATATATATTTTAAGCTGAAATATAATTCTGCTTAAATATGTTCTTATTACTCTGCTGTTCAGTACAAAAAGCTGATGGTTTAATGGAAAATAATTTTCTTCGTTACTAAAATATGAATTCAGAATATGACCTCTTTTTTTCGATGTCACTTGCATAAATATTGATCGAAAAACTCACAAATTTTATTAAATCAAATTTTGCCTTAAATTAGTTTTGCCTAAATAATAGCAAACAGATGTATTATCAGAAACATTTGAAGAATTTATTAATGCATGCTTTTTAGGTCCAAGCAGTCGATTCTGGAATTCCTGTTCACCAAACTGCATCTGCAACTGTTCAGATTTCTGTTGAAGATGTTAATAATAAACCACCAAAATTTCTCGAAGAATCTTATGTACAGTACATACCCGAAAGTAAGTAATTTCTTTTTCAAAACAATTGCGCTCTGCATATTTACTCTGTCAAGCATTAAATCAATATTAAAATCAATTAATGCCGGCAGAAATAATTTAATTCATAATCTTTGAAATTTCATATCGGAAAATTACCAACTTTTTTAACCTGCTTAAAATAATAAGCATACGTAGCTACTGTTTTAAATATTTAATAAGTTAAACATTTTGTTATTTAAAAAATTCGTACTAAAAAAAATAGAACGGGAAATTTTAATTTGGAGTATTTTCTCTTTTAAGAGTGATATGTTTCTTTGAGAGTAGCCCATCCACCTGACGACAAGTGGCCCTATGGCTTACTTAGGCTGTTCCAGTTACAAGCATAAACACAGCAAAGACACTAAAGCAGAATTCCCAGAGTTGATCTATGATTATTGATATAATTCATAATCTTTCTTAACAGACTTCTCGCCTTATCAAAATTTTAAGAGTGGTTTAATGTCAATTTTTTTTTGATTAGGTACAAATATAGGTGAAGAAATTTTAACTGTCGAAGCAAGTGACCCAGATGAAGGTGCCAAATTAAGATACTCTATTGTGGAACCCATAGTTGCTCGAGATAAAACTGGCTCTTTTGTAACATCTTCGTCGTACAATTACAAGGTATTTGAATCACATAAATTTCATATTAGTAGTATTGTTGGGTTATCCTCGTAACCCAGTTTTGACTATTGAAATATTAATTCCTTAGCATTTTTTCGTAATCTTCTGAGCAATGTCATATTGATGTTTGTTAACTTAATGGAAAATTATGTGTAAAACTCATTTGTGTATATCTTATTTACAGGCAGCCTTCAGAATTGATGGAACAACAGGAAAAATTACGGTTAACCAACCATTAGAGTACAATTCCGCCTCTGTTATAATCTTAACAGTTGAAGTTGTCGATCTCAATGCTGTCGACGTTGCGTTTGGCAAACAGCAGAAAGCATCAGGTAAAATATGTTCACTCAGTTTTACTTCCGTATACAAAGTACAGGAAGTGCTATAATCTGGGAATACTTTTGGTATTATATAACAAAGGAAATATCCATTCTGACAGTTCCCGACTCCATTTTGACTATTTCTTTGCGTGGCATCTGTACGTACGAACAGAATAAAGGACTCTTTATTTCAAAACGGATAGTAAAATGGATTTTTTTCATGATGTCTGTACGTACATACGTATGTATCTCGTATTACTCAAAAAGTACCAAATATATATACATATCGGTAATAAATATAAAAGAAAAATTCCTACGCTTAAGCTGAAAAGGATTGAATTGAAAGCAATTAGTACAAAAAGAAATTATTTAAAAAAATTATCCTGTCTGAGGAGAATTGTGTAGGGCAATTAATTTGTCTCTTGTAAAATGGAAGTGACTTGATTAAAACCTAATTCTTCTAAAGAGATATTATAGCTAGAAAAATTTAATAACTGGAGTAATTAATTAAACTTAAAAATAAAAATGCGGTAATAAGAATAAAAACTATTAATCATATGGTTCAAGCGGAACACTTGTCAAGGGGTTAGTATTTAAAATATTAAACCCGAACGATTAACGAGTGCCAAACAACATGTTTCATTATGCGACTCAAACCGCTGTTAATTAATTGCTCTCGTATGCAAATTAATATTTCTGATAGTCTTATAATGTTAAGAACTACCCCGATATGCCGTCGTTAACGGTTCTCCTTAGTCGGCTTAAAAGGTATATAGTTTGTAAAATTTCATTGCAACGAAAAAAACTGAGTAAAGATTTCTTCAGGAATACGGGATTTTGCTGCAGAATCGATAAACGGAACAATAATATTAGTCGTTTGGTAGATAATCGGTGCGCAGTGCCGAGTTTGTGCAATTCTTTGATCTTTTTTAAGCAAAAACAGATTGCGTTGTATATGGGCAGAAGAACAGCGCTAAAAAATTTGAGAATGATCTCACGAAAAATTTTAAGTACTTTATTTTTGAATATGTCATATACACCTTATTTAATTATTAATTTTGAAGTCGAACAACAAAAATCAGCTTTACATTTGCAAATTTTGCTGATTAACCCGGATTTGCTGTGAAAATTTGTAAATATAATGCCGATTTTTGTTGTTTGACTTCAAAATTAATACTTGTTCGGCGTGTTATTCTATCCTACCTTATTTAATAATTAAAATTTGTTTTAAAAGTTTTTGTATTTTCTTTTGATATATTGATAATGTTTGGCAACTCAAGATAAATGTCAACGCCTTGGGAATGTTTTTTTTATAAAAATCCCCAAATCATTAACTTATTCCCGACAAGTAATTTTTACCTTTCCATCTGTAATAAATTGCCTGATTGCGTCAAAGTTGTTCCGTTACTACGTGAGTAGCAAGTTATATTGAATAATTAAAGTATACTTACAAAAATGAAATTCGTGCATTTAATTCCTTGTTCGGGCTATATTTCTTACGCATGCATATGCTTGATATATAAAATCTTTATATATATACATTTTTTATATTAATTACTGTTCTTATTTTTTAGTTGAAGTCACCATTTACGTCAGAGCTCATGGAGAGATGAATCCAGTTTTTTCTCCGCCTTGGACTCAAGCTAATCCTGTAGTTGAGATAACAGTGCCCGAGGAGACATTGATAGGTTCAACACTTTTAACTTTATCTGCTAGAGATCCGTTAACTCATGCAGTCGTTAACCATTTTGAGAAGATTTTGGGATCAGATCCTGACAATTACGTCTCTGTCAGTCCTGTATCAGGTAAATTTATCAAAATATAATTTTGTCTTTAAAAATAAGGATATTATCACGGAAAATGAATTTATTTTTCAGATGAATTTGAATTTGTCTGTTTGCGAATATTTAAATCTGAGTTTATCCATCTGTTTTGCATTAAGCTTACTAAAATATGATATTAATTTTGTTTTTAAAGTAATTACGTTATACCAAAGAAAAACAACAGTGGAACAGAACATATAGCTAACAGAATATAACCAACTTCGAAGCTTTATAATTCAGCATTTGTTGCACTTTGTGCTGTAAAATACGGGCCCAAAAATGTTGCACTGTTAAAAAGCAACACATGTAGTCTGTGGCAGCCAACTTTGGGGCATGCGGGTAATCATGTACTTCAACTTTGAAGCTGTGATTCAACGTTTATTGCATTCAGTATTCTAAAATATGTGCAATAAAAATGCTGCCAAAGCCGGACAAAGGCCCTAAGTACTTTAAAGATTTTGGTGGCTCCCACTTATTTTACGTCAGTTTTTTGCTTTTCCTTTAGCTGCAGCATGCATTTTATGGTTAAACCAACAATGGAAAATTTTTTAGTGTTACATTTCCCTGATGCCCTAAACACGCGCTTACATTGCTTAATGTTTAACCCAGCCCCGATGTTGCAATGTGCACTGCGGGAGGACAAAAAATGGGAAAGTTCTATATCTCCCGTTCTACTGGGCCGATTCACAAAATTCAAACTGCTTTTTTCATGTCTCGAAAGCGCAACTTAGGATATGTATTAAATTTTTATACAGCATTGTTCTAATATAAAGGTATTTTGTCACAAAATCGGACATTTTCTGAAATGACATGCCAATTGTTTTCCATATTTCGATTCTACGATTCAAATTATGCCAAACTCCAAAGTTTTGTAAAAATCGCACGAGTAGTTTTTAAGCAATTGGCTCTGAACATTTTATCTCCTCAGTGTTAGTTCAATTGGTATGTGTTTATTAATTTCTCTTTTTTTTTACGAAACTTATTTCATTCTTTCCTATACAGTTCGAAATTTAGGTTCATTCCAAATAAAATTTACCCATTTTTTATGATTTATTTGAAATTTGTATTTTTAAATAATTTTCAAAAAACTTTTTGAATTATAACCTATAAAAGTTTTACAGTCATCTTAAAGTATATGTATTTCTAAGCATACTTGCAAAAAATTGTAGCTTTTTATTCAAAGTTTTCGCAGATATACGTCAATTGATATATTGGCGCGTTTTGAAAGTTGGCATATTTATTGAAAGCGATAATAACGAAAATGTGGTTTGTGCACTTTGTTAAAATTATTTGAAAGTATGAACGACGTGACTTCTTTTCCGCTCATCCACGATGTAAAAAGGTAGGAAAGATGTGACTTTTTTTCCGTCCTGCACAATGGAAGGGGTAGGAAAATGGGTTGCCAAGTATTAAAAAGTTCGTCAAGTGAATTATTCTTGGCGCAAACTGAAAAAAAAATTCGCCAAATTAAATTTTTAAATTTCTTCGTAAATTTCGCACTAAATTTTACAAAATTTAATATTTAGGCATAATTTGAAACGTAGAATTGAAATATGCAAAAAAGTTGGTATGTTATTTCAGAAAAAGTGCGATTTTGTGTCAAAATACCTATGTTAGAGCAACGCTATATATAAATCTAATATATATCTCAAGTCGTGCTTTCGAGACATGAAAAACGCAATTTGATCGGCCCAGTAGAACGGAAGATATAGAACTGTTTTTTTTTTTTTTTGAAAGACACAAATGTAATCTGTGGTCTTAAACACTGAAAGGTACGGATTACTCTGTACTTCCAATTTTGGAATCTTATGATTCGGAGTTTCTTGCACTTTGCAAGGTAAAATATGAACTTAAAAAAGACTGCAATGTTCTTTTCCCTGCTTTGAAGCTTTGCACTATAAGGTTTTTTCTCCCTCTTTTCTGCATGCCTTCATGGTGTAACAGTAGCACACTCGGCGCATATTCGAGAGGTCCAGGTTCGAGTCCCAGCGAGGGCATTACTCATTTTTCACGTCTCTCGTATCACACACACACAAAAAGAAAAGAAAAGAAAAACTAATGACTCTGTAGTGGTTCCCGAACTGAAAGGTGGCGGATGATGATTCTTCACCACCAGGATTTGGCGATTGGGTTCCCTAATCCTCAGTCACCCCTTAAACGGCTGGGTATATAAGGTATTTATTCCGTCCTTTGTGCAAACCTTCGTGGCATAACGGTAGCATACTCGGCGCGTAGTCGAAAGGTCCAGGTTCGAGACCCGGCGAGTGCATTGCAAATTTTACATAATTCCGGCTTTAAAATAACCTGCTGTTTCTACAACACATTCAGATAACACTGTACTTCCACCTTTTTAAGGCCGTTCAACATTTAACATTCAACGTTTGCAGTGTGCACTGTAGCAAAAATGCTACAATATACTGTTGAAGAGTCGTAAATAAATCAGACTGCAAAAGAACATTTTTCTAGCTCTAGCCTTTAGAGGCATTGACTTTCTTGCTTTTTTGCGAACTAAAGTTAAAAAATAAAACTTTCGTATAAATGAAACCTTTTTAAATTACACGGTTTAATTCAAATGCATTAACAAATACAAAAAAAAAAATATTCTAGATATTATAATTTTTTGGATCGCATGTAATTGAAAATAAACTTGTGAGGCTGTCATAAATGAATTTTGTGCAAAATTTTGGGAAACAATGGAAGGAAAAAGGTATGGAAATAAAATCGACTAGAAAGATTCATTGAATTTCCATTTAACAATTTTTTTATTTAAAATCCGCTTTTGTAAGCATCCCAGCAATTTTAATTTTTGTCACGTATGATAAGAAATGTAAATGCAGCTAAAATATTTTTTAATATTTAGTACATTTGATTACAACTGTGTAGTTAAAAAAAATGGTGTTTTGTGCATTTTTATGATATAAATTTGCAAAAGATTTCGTAAATAAGGTATACATGCATATCACACGCGTTTTTTTAAAGCTTCCTTAGAAATAATGCGAAATTTTATATGCATATCCTTTCATACCAAATATACATATGGTTAAATTTTCAAGGTCAATGAGTGTTAATTTCGATTATTCCGTAAGTTTCTATTGCGGAAAGAGCATCATATAAAACAGGTAAGAACTCTGGTAAACTGGTATATCTTTTCCTCTTTGTCGGCGTTTCAGTTCAGTGGAGACACAGCCAGTAATGCCGTTATGAACGTAGTCGAAAATTTTATAGATAGCTGAACGATTTCAAATGTCCTCTCATGATTGGAATGCGTAAAGCGGGCTGGTCATAGCGAGCAACAGGTCGCCACCTGTATCATATGAACACGGCCGCGCAAAGGTTCTGTTTCAAATAATCGTTGCTACGAGGTACTCGTTGATGGAATCAAGGCTCTGGAAAGCGAAGGTCACAAATATGCGGCAAGATCGGATGACTGTACTACAGGCCTAAACTTTCCCAACGGCATCACTGGCCGCTATTCAATGCGATACGGCCTCTTCTGTGCTACCCGTGGCACCTTCCACTATTCACAGTGATTGAGTGAGGGGTTGCCCTCCCAGCGACTTTTAAGACGCCTGTCTTTAACCCACAACATCAACAGAGTCATCTGGAGTGATGTCGTGGGCGATCATCGTGGTTACTAGCCGATTAGCATCGTATAATTTTCAGCGATGAATCTTGCTTCGGTCTTGGAGCAGTGGCCATCGAGACCGTCTATGAAGGGACCAGCAGTACAACTTTGGTAGCTCAATGATATGATTGATGACATCCTGCGCCAAGTTTGCGTTACCCTCCTTTCCACGCCATCCTGGAGCCATTTTCAACAGGATAATGCTAGGTTCCGCACGACTCACATATATCTGGACTATCTACGAACTGTTGATACTCTTCTTTGGTTAGCAAGATCAGCAGACCTTTTCCCAACCGAACTTGTTGGGGATATGGTAGGGTGCTAGGTTGGAGCACCCGAAAATGTCGCAGATCTAGCAACAGTTGAGGAAATGCCTAATAGAAAATATCGCAGGATGGGATTAGGAATCTTCATCGTTCCTTTTTCAAATTTTACAGGCATGCATTGCTGCCGAGGGATAACATTAACCACCTAGTGATTTAAATATTCAATGTGCAAATGCTAGCCACTGATGATTCTTATGACCTTGAAATTTTATTAATTCTGTTACTTGTGTATGAGCATTATGCGTATTTAATTTTAATAAAAATACTCATTTTCTTCATGGTGCTTAGGTTCTTTTTTCGAAAATGTATGTTTAGACTAAGATAAAATCAAGAATCAAATATTTAATTACTTCGAAACACATTCCAGACATTATTTTAATCAAAAACGTAATATGTAAAAATATTTCCTATATTAAATAAAATTAGAATCAATGTATTATTTGTACAATGTACAACTTTATTTATTATTTATACAATGGGCAATGAGTGTACAATTCTCAGATCATTTTTAGTGAGAAATTGCTAACCATTTGAGGCCAAAATTTTATTTTCACAGCGGCACTCTGAGAGTTAAAATATAAAAATTAAGTAGTTTAAATATATATCTTGAACTTAAATCACAAGAAAACTACTATCTTGAAAAGGTGGAAATATAATTAATATTTTGAAATTAATGCTTTGTAATTTATCTTCTTTAATAAAATTGTATTTTCTTTACTCTCGTATCTGTAGAAAGAATTAAAAATTCGATCACTAACAGTGGCTTTAATCGAAGTTCTGATTTAAAAATGACTCAAATCAAAACTGCTTATTAGAAATAAGCATTACGTCAATGAATTGAAATTGAATCACATGTATTAAGATAAAGTATGACATGATACGTAAAGTTCATTCTTTTTTATTATTATTAGGTGTTGTTGCATTAAATCGTCGATTAGACTTCGAAGAGCTTCCTCTAAAACGTATCAGTTTCAAGGTTAAAGCTATTATTGGAGAAGCGAAAAGCCAGAGATACAGCGAGGCAACTGTAATCATCATTGTTCAAGATATCAACGATAACAGCCCCGTATTTGCACAAAATGTAAGTGTTCTTCATACATATTTGCTTTGAGAATGTTGGTATATTTTCCACGTAAAAGAGCTAATTGTTTAAGTAGTTTGAAAATTTTGGTAAATATTCCACGTAAAACAGATTTTTAACTGTTTAAGTGTTTTCTTCTTTATGACGGTTTGTCACATTTATTATCCAATTATGATGATACAATGATGTTTGTAATCATCATTTTTTAAGATATGACGATAGGTAGGATATGAACTACGCGAAATTTAATTGAAGACCTTCTTAATGCCAACTTCCGCACAACGAACAATAGCAGCCCCACCTTATACACAAAGGTTAAAACAGAAGAAAGAAAACCGACCGACTGCGGGATTCTGGATTTTGCTTTTCGTCGCAAGTCATTTATCCTTATTATTTTCGTACAAAAAGTCATTTATCCTTATTATTGGGTTATTTCATTAAGACTTCAACCCTCTATTTTTGTTTATGAGAGGTTGTAAAAATTGTGCATACAAAACAAATATTAAATTGAAAATCTGGTATATGCTAAAGTAAAAAGGAATTTCTTTTATAATTAAATTATAGTTTTATAACGATTAGAAGACT
>KK122321.1:0-37580 GCA_000611955.2 Stegodyphus mimosarum
CGGAAAGATTTACGCCCACTTTGGCGATTAAAATAAATTTCAACATAAAAATTTCTTACAGTGGTCGGCCTGTCGCAGGACCTTGGGTGTTTAGTCCCCAAGCGAACTTCGCACTCATTTTATCGAACCCTCAAGGGATGAAAGGCTGAGTCAACCTTGCCCAGCCAGAGGATCGAACCCCAGACCTGTGATGTTGCTGCGCGAAGCCCAAGCCACTGCGTCACAAGGCCTCATTCTAGGCTACTGCCTTCCATAAATTCTGCCACCACTGTTAGTATCTCTAAATCTTTGTTTGTGCTTAATAATCCAAAAACCTGTAAGCAAAGTAACTATCAAGATAGATCAGTTAACGTCCAATAAAGAAGCTTAACACAAATAAAAGCACATAAAGATATCGTAGCAATAAAATAAAAATTATATAAAGCAGCTTGCAAAAAATTCCTCCAATATGTGCTTGCAGTAAAAGGGTTGACATATCGCACTCAAAACCCAGCGTATCTCCGGTTTTGAGTTTTGCGTAATTTGTTTCAAAATATTTCTCTCTCCTAATCTGCACCTATGCATTATAAGCTAAAGTGTGATTTTCAATAACATGAATATCAGGAATAGTTTCTTATATGTCTCTTAAATTTTATACATTAAAATATTAAATAAAAATCGCAGTAATGCAAGTAAGTTTATCGGGCACGTATACAGAGAATTGCATATTTGAGGAATAAACTGCATACTGATATGAACTTACCTCGCTATCAAGGGCCAGCAGAAACAGCATGAAGAAAAAGAGTACGGACCATAATTGGGGAACAGGAAGCCTTGCCAAAGCTTCTGGATATGTAACAAATGCCAAACCTTGACCTATATGAAAAATGATTTCAAATATTAAACCACAGCTAATATTGTAACTTTTAACTAACTAATATTCTATCACAAGATTGAAACCACCTCAGGGGTCTCAAACATCTGGGCAGCATGTGCCTGCGGCTCGAGTATGATGCGTAACTTCGATTATAAATACATCACAAATACATTATTTCGATTATGCATTTGTTGCAAGTACACAGTTAGAGAGATTTCAAGATTTTAGCTATTTGAAATCCGAATTTGTATAATTTTCATTTTCAACAAAACTTACATGAGCCCGACATACCAGAAAAACTCTAAACGGAAAGTCTTGTTCAAGGACTTGCAGATATGGACTTTATTCATTTTACTCGTTTTTGTCAAAAAATAAATAAGTTTAGCTACGAATTTTTGCACCAAGAATAATCGCTTTGTTTTTGAATACATTTGCGTCAGAACAACTTTTTGTCGCAATTGAAAATTAGTAAGAAAACAACCCGATTGACTGATGAGCATCTATAATCCATGATGAACAGGATTTCTAGTAATTTCTATCTGAGACTACAAACTTTGTCAGAAACGAAACGCCGTCCAATGTCAAGCTACAATCTCTACATATAATAAAACAAAGAGTCTGTGCGTGCGTGCGTGCGTGTGCGTGCGTGCGTGTGCGTGCGTGCGCGTGTGCGTGCGCGTGTGCGTGCGTGTGCGTGTGCGTGCGTGTGTGTGTGTGTAGAGCCAGGGCCACGAAATTTGGTACATAGGTGTATCTACACAAGAGCCAGTGCACCTCGAAGCGATTTTTTCGAAATTCGAATTAGAATTTTTTTTATTTTATGTTTTGTGACCAAATCGCGTCATTTTGAGACATAATGCGCTACAGGAAAGCGAGATTTCACTCTATACATTTCAGTTTTATATAATCGTGAAGCGTAGACACTTAGCTATTTTACGAACTGAAAATAAATTTCGTATTTCAATAAATCGATTAAATACGAATTTATTTAGGAAGGTGAGCTTAACACCTTTTTAGCGGAATTTTTTTTTAAAAACTTATTTTAAAAAATGGGCTGTTTATTTTCCTTTGATTTTTGGACACGTTGAACTTTAATCCTTTCGACTCCTTTTAAAAAGAGAATTTTGGAAAAATAATAATATTTTGTATTTTTTTTTAAATTTTTTAAATGAAGCTTCCGAATACACTTCTCACATCTCAGATATTTTAAAATGTAGTTTTGGCAACAATTTTCCTTTCTTATTGTTGTTGATAGATTTTTGATGAAATTGCATCATTTTGAATAGTTTCATTCTTTTAAAAATTTCGGTTTGGCAACAATTTTTCATCGTATTTCTTATGTTACTGTTTTTAAGAGACTGAAAAGTTTAAGAAATTAAAAAGTTGTTTCTTTTTGAAACGGTAAATTGTTTAATTACTTTATTAGGATAATTAACATTTTACAAGGGATATTGTTTATTTCATTGTAATATTATGTTTTAATTATATATAATTTTAATTATAAAAAAGTTTTGCATGATATTTTTTAATCTGTTTAAGTCCTTAATCTGTTTATACTATTTGAGTTCTTCAGATTTTGCAAAGGGAAGTTGGTTAATTTATTTATTAGGATAAGTAATATTTGTATTAAGGGATACTGCATATTTCATTGTCATTTTTTATATATATAATACATTTTTATGGATTTCTTTTTTGATAAGGTTTATAACGTATTTCTTCCACCTTCTTCGCATGCCTTCATGGTGTAATGGTCTGCATGCTCGACGCGTATCCGAAAGGTCCGTGGTTCGATTCCCGGCGAAGGCGTTGCTCGTTTTTCATGTCTCCTGCTTCGAAATAATCTAATGTCTCTGCAAGTTGTTCTGCAGAGTAAAATTCTGCGCGAAATGTTTTGTTTTTTGAGTTTCTTTCATGTTATTTTTTGCTTATTTCACTGTCTGTAAGGTATTGAAAAGTTTTGCATTATTTTTTTGCATGAGCCAGTGTACCTCGAAGCGAGTTTTTCGAAATTCGAATTAGATTTTTTTTTTTAATTTTACGTTTTCTGACGAAATCGCGTCATTTTAAGACATAATGGGCTATAGCAAAGCGAGATTTCACTCTATTGAACAGTTTAAGAAACTGAAGGATTGTTTCTTTTCGCAAAGGTAAATTGTTTAATTAATTTATATATCTATATTTAAAAGGACGAGTTCTTTCTGTGTGTGTAGGTGTCTTTCGTTCGTACTGCGCGTAAGCTAATAGACCCAGGCCTATGAAATTTGGTACACAGGATGCATCTAGACAAGAGCCAGTGCACATCGATTTTTCAAAATTCGAATGAGTTTTTTTTTTAATGAAATAGTATCAAATTGATGATTTTCTCTCATTATATGAACAACAATGGCACGCAGCCATTGTTGCTGATATCAGCACTATTGCCACCCGGAAAAATGAGGGCGATAATTCTGTGCAGTTTTTAAATTTAATGTTTCTCTTGGATACTGGACGTTTGTCTAGAGAAGGCAGCAGGAAGTTGGTTAATTTATTTATTAGGATAATTAATATTTGTATTAAGGGATATTGCTTATTTCATTGTATGCTTTTTATATGTAATGCATTTTTAACTGAATTTTTTTTCGTTGTTGTTTGTTTCTTTTAATGTAAAATTTTGTGCAGTTTTCAAATTTAATGTTTGGTGTTTTCTTTAGGCATTTTTCCGGTACACTTAAAAGCCAGACGAAGGCTGGCAGCGCAGCGGCTAGTAAGAAATAAAGAAGTTCATATTCATTTACACGAAAAAATAAGTATTTTTACTTATTTTTAAGAAGATAAATTTGAAGATAAATGTTAATAAATAAGAAAATGAGACTAGATTGCTATTATTTGGCTTCAATTTTTATCTCATGTGGTAAATTTCTCTATAAATTTAGAAAGTTTTCGTAATTCATATGTTTTTAGTTTAAATTAAAGTAGGCTATACATATAATGGATAATTAAACACATTATAATTATTTAATATTTAGCTGTTATCGTTTGTGAATTACAAAGTGTAACCAGAAAAGTATCTTACAGGTACCAAACTTTAGATTTCAAATGGAAAATAAATATAAATTGGAATTTTTAATTTCCTTTACGATATTATTATTATTAATGTTTTCATAAATAATTAGTAAGCGGAATTTAAAATTTATTTTATTAGCAACAGTTTTCATTTTAAAAAAAATGCTGGTCCGTCAGTTGTTTTCAAATCGTGCATTTAGCCAGCTTGAAATCTGAGTTTGAAACCACTAAAGAACTCGATTGACCAATTACCACTTTACCTAACAACCAATCGGAAGTACTTCAAGTATTACGGCGAGTTATCTCCTAAGCTTAGAAATGAGATTAATAAATAACTAATCCTCAGTTAAATGAAATTAATTAATGCCATAGCTTGTAATTAAAAATAAAAATTGTGTTCAGAAGTAGGTAGCGCTATATGTGATATGAAATCTAAAAGTGGCTAAGTGCTTCTCTAAAACCTACAGAAATCATATTCTGGTCGAAACTAAAAGAGACCTGAACTGGTTTATACAAGCAATTAAATCTTAATATTGATAAACCCTACATTAAAATCTCACATTCACTGGCAAAGTCAGTGAACAAGCTTAAACACACCCTAAACATTTTGGTTACCAGTCGTAAATTCTGCTATGGTATTTTAGTATAGCAGCACGACTCACAGCTAAAAATCGTCTGTATTTAAAAATTGTCTGCATTTAACATCTCTAAAACGTAACTAAACACTATCTTTGACACATTTTATAAACTTCCGATCTGAGGGAATTATTGCGACAGCAGTTAAGAGAAGACAGGACATGATACGATTTAGTTTAATTGTTCCTAGAAGTTAAAATAATCGTGACTTTATCACCCAAATCATAGTACTTTGATAGAACAAATAGCTATAGTATTAATTAAGACAAAAGATTTCGATCAATAACCTGTAATGCTGTTCGATTGCGGCTGTAAGTGCCTTATAAAAATACACATCCGATTATTCACGGGTTGGGTGCTTGCATATTAGGCATATGCCAGGAATTATAGCTGCACTCATTGCAGCTTCAGCTGGGGCCAGTTATCTAATCCTAAACGTTCGATTAGTATCCAACCTTAGCACATAATCATTCCATCCAAGGCAAAGCATATGATTCGATGAATACGTTTACTTATAAAATGCATTTGGCTATTATCCGTAATTTCTGAAAAACACGAAAATATCTAATGGAACCCAGAAATAGCTATATAATATGGAACTAATAATATTAACCAGAAATAGCTATATATTATATAATAAGGAAATGTTGATAATCAGTCGTTATAAAAAGTATAATGCTTACGTAACTTGAAGAATTAAATAGAACAGGCCGAAGAACTAAGCTTCAAAACTAATAATAAACTATAGGAATCTGCTTGGTATGAATAATTGTGCCGATGCATTTATACACGTTATGTAGCATACAAATTCCTCTAGCTTATTGGATCGATGCGTATATAAGTCTTTGTCATTCTTCACTGGGTTGGCGATACTGCATTGTGAAGCCTTATGTTTCGTTATTCAATTGTTTCTCTTCGGTTTGAAGCTTAATTATTGCGAACAGAAGCTTGTATGTTGTTAACAGCTCGTTTTGGCAATTTTCAGTGTTAATCAGTATTGAGTGTCAAGTAGAGAAAAATTAGCTCTTTCGGCAGCATCTTTTATGATCTCTCTCTAACAATATTCCAGGACAATAGTATGATGAAGGTTCTTTTAGCAACTGGCTAACAGATTTCTTCAACTGGAAGCTATAACAATTCTACAGGAGAGGCACTGAACTCCTTGACAAAAATGGTGATCAAGTGAATCACCAAGTGAATGAATGAGTGATTTATGACTCAGCATAGTAATGCCTTGTTATTGTGCATTGTATTGTTTTGCAACGTAATGTTGAGTATATTATACTAATCAAATAACTGCATGGTAAAAACGCCAACCCAATGAAAAACGCCACGGACTTAAGCACCGACCCAATATTAGTTTTTTAACATGATGCTTACGTTAGAGAAGGACAACGAATATGAAGATTATAAGCAATACTTATAAATATAAACCCTGCGCGATTAAGCTTAGAGTGAGAAGTATTTCACTACTTATGTTCATGAAATATTATATAGCTACTTCTGATTGTCTTAACGTCACAGCAATTTGCAAGAATCTTCCATGAGTAAATGTGACAACTTTGGAAGTTTACAGTGTCCTTAAAAATCGATTTCATTTCGCACTTGGCATTATTTTCTATTCGTTTCTTTTAATTATAAAACATTATTTATTTTCCTTCGGTTTTTAGATTTTTCTGTTCATATAAAGGGGTGTTGTGGTTGTTCCTCGTCGTAGAGCCTGTCAAGTTTGGAAGCACTAGTATGAACTTTACAGCCGTTACTTGCTTGAGACATGTAAGTCATAATACTCGTGTTCCACCGCATTGATTAGTTCACAGCATAGACTGATCGAAATCTTTCATGTTAGGCGGGAGGGTGGGGCTGCTAAATAGCGGAACATACACTGGTGTGCAAAAATTAAGGACGAAGTCGAAAAATTAGCATATCAGCTGAACGAAGAGGCAGAGCGGACAGAGAGACCAATCAGGAGATTAAGTAAGGTGATGTACGATAGCACATGCGCAGATATGCAGGTAGATATAATGGGGAAGTGTCTGAGTAGTATAAAGCATGTTGTCGGTGTAAGATCAGTATTTCTGGCAAAGAGATTGCACGCCGTATAGCAGTTAAAATCACACC
Organism: Stegodyphus mimosarum; assembly: GCA_000611955.2. NCBI lineage: Eukaryota > Metazoa > Arthropoda > Arachnida > Araneae > Eresidae > Stegodyphus > Stegodyphus mimosarum. Next base: position 6,656 of record KK122321.1, read on the forward strand.
GAGTTGCTGCCTCAGCGAGAAATGGCGAATAATCAATCTGTTAGACGACATCTGGATGCTTTCACCGAGGTCGAATCATTGGGAAGTTGGAGATAGGCCGCAGTGTGACACGTGTGGCTGCAGAGTACGGAATTGCTCACAGCATCGTTTCACGACTTTGGAGACAATTTCAAACTACAGAAACAGCTATCGGGGGGTTTCGTAGTGGTCGTCCACGAAGAACCACAATCGCAGATGACCGGTATATTGCCTTACAGGCTAGAAGAAACAGGCGGCAGACAGCGGAAGAAATCGTTAGACACACAACACAGGCGAATGGACGACCGATATCGCGTTTTACCGTGGCCCGAAGACTGCACGGTGGTGGTCTGTTTGCACGACGCCCTGTACGGTGTGTACCTCTAAAGCCTGCCTATCGGAGAAGGCGTTCTCTGTGGTGCCGGGAACACCGGAATTGGAGAGACAATAAATGGGGACGAGTACTCTTTACAGATGAGAGCAGATTTAGTCTGAGTTGCGATTCTAGACACATACACATCTATAAAGAGCGGGGAACACGCAATAACCCCTTCAACATCATCAAAAGGGACTGTTTTGGAGGTCGCGGAGTTCTCGTTCGAGCAGACATAATGCTTGGTAGCTGGACCGACCTTCATATCTCCCAAGGAGGTTCGTCACCTGGGACTGCTATTGTAACGAGGTTCTTCTTCCTTACATGCGTCTTTTCACAAGGGCTATGGGTCCTCAGTTCCTCTTCATGGACGACAACGCTCCACCTCATCGCACAGTTACTGTCGAAGAGCTGTTGGAGAGTGAAGATATTGAACACATGGATTGGTCGGCAAGGTCTCTGGATCTAAATCCCGTCAAGCATGTACGGAACTTACTAGGGAGACCCGTGGCAGCACGTAACTTATCGCCAGTAACGATTCCGAAACTGCGATTGGTGCTACAAGAGGAACGAGCAGCAGTGTCTCAACAGCTCATTAACAACCACATATCCAGCATGCACAAATGATGTGAAACCTGCCTAGCAGTCAGGGGAGATCATATCCCCTATTAAAGACCGGATGTTTCTTGCTGGACACCCATCACAGGGATGTTTCGGCCTTCAGTCGCATTGCGCTCCATGCTACTTTTTCAATAAAGCTTCTTTTTATCTCTCTGATTTCTCTTTTAGTAAGTGTTGCTTACATTACTCATGTCCTTACGTATTGGGGATCTTACGGTATTAAATGTGTTGATTTGGAAAGCTTTTGTACAAAGTTATATTGAAAAAACCGTCTCGTCCTTAATTTTTGCACACCAGTGTAGTCTGGCCATTGCGCTACCCACTCTGATGGCTTTTGCTGCTACCCTCCGAGACAACATGGGCTGCTCTTTGGGCAGGAGGATACGTCTATTTTATGTCCCTAGAGTCACGACTGTCAGGGTATAATACTAAACCAGTATTGTTACCCCTAGGGGCCTGAGACTGGTAAGCATAAGGTGCTTTTGTGGGAAGTTCTAAATGAAAATATAGCTCATCTTTAATATTTTTAGACTGATCAGCAAAATTTGAAGATTAGCTCTGTTTTCATCTAGAACGTCTCAGAAAAACAGCTGAATGCGAGTACTTTGCAAAAACTACATTATGCAATGAAATAAATGATAATAGAAATAACATCAATACAACAAAAGTTACAAATTATGTACCAAGACTTAAGTATGTTAGTAAATGACTACATAGCACTAACTGCCATGATAAAAATGCCCGACTACCAACCGTATGAGGGACGAAAAGCATTGACCTTTCCAGTTAATAATGACTCCTAATGTCATTGTATGACTGGAGTTATCTGCTCATTATTGCTATAAATAATAGATGAACTTTGTCAGTAATATCACCTACTACTGTCCTTCCAGCTGTGCCATCTTGAAATTGTAAATGTTTTTTGATAAGCTTTAAAAAACCATAAAGAGTCTGTTCAAAATATCTTACGTATGGTAATTAGTAGATCTGGGATATAAAAGAATAAATACATTCGCAAAATGACTTCACTGTGTAAAAGGGGAGCAACACGTGGCGTTTACCTTCTATAATCAGAAATGTGAAAACTTGGGCACTTCAGAATATAGAAACATAAGGCAGAATAATGCCGACCAGATGGTGTAGTGGTTAGAGGAACCTATTCAATGCCAAAGGGCCCGGATTCGAATCCCGAAACAGACATGGCTGTAATTGTATGTCTCTTCATAGGAGGTAAAAGTGGCTCACCCCTGTAATACATGCTTTCATCGCTGGAGCTACATCGAGAAGCTTGCCTTCCCATGTCAGACATGGTAGCCAACACATTCGTTTTCTGTGAAGTTTTTGTAACATATTATATTTCAGAATCTGGGTCAAATTAGGTGATTCTAGTATCATTCAAAAGAATCTCTTCCAGTATTGTGGTATCTGCACTTATCTTATAAACAATACTTTAACCTTTGCCAATCTTTTTTGCTGCGTGTATAAGTGGGAACGATGCATCCGATGAGCAGATGTTAAAGGAAGCTACTGTACTCCAAACCATAATGAGCCGTTGCGTAATCGCCTTATTATGGTATTATGTTTACTGTGCTTCCTGCATTTTTTAAGCATTTTATTTGCTGCCATGGGAAAAATGACTCTAGACTCATAAAATCAAAAAGTAAGATACGCTTAGGAAAATTTTCGGAGCTTCAGTCTGGTTTATTTGATTATGGACGCTAGGGTTGTCGGCCTAAGGGAAGGCAAGCTTTACCGGAGTTTCTAAGAGAAACTGGATCGTATCCAGGTCACACAGGTTTGGAAAACCACGAAAACTCCCATGCAGCCAGTCCAAGACTGAAACTGAGACCCACTCGAGCTACCCAAGTAGCTCTGCTGCTCGGCCGCTCGTGCGTCGAAACTTTCGAAACATTTTTGTCAATCAGTATAATGTCTTTCCTCCTAAATTTTGCCATCTGATGCAGCCACAGTTGTTGCACTGATGCTGGTCCTGCACCTGTTTCGATGATTGATCAAACTTCCTTCCCATTGTAATATCTGTCATCCTTTAAAGACCAGTTAGTGTTTGATGCTATTGACGATACCATGTTTATGATAATACATACTTTTTGAGCCTCTCACTTATTCGTATACGAATAAAATCATTCAAATACCATTCACAGATCATTTCATTGTCTACAGCACACGAAGAAAATCTACTAAACATTTCTAATAATGAAGAAATCATGTGCTATCTGAAAGCGTGATGTTCTCATATCATGCAAACTATTGCTTTATACTATATTATTGTGGAAGTGCTGTTTTCCCTTTTCTGCAATTCCTATAGTGTTTTCCCCCGATGTTATCATTATTGAATTAAATACGTTGTGCTTTCACTTTTGCTATGTGCATTTTGTTCAACGCCAAACTAATTTTTTGTATCATGAGCTTTATTATTTTGATTATATTTTTGTTAGAGAAAGGTAAATTCTTCCTCTAGGTTATTAGGCGCTTTTTTTGTCTATAACGTTTGCAGAAAAAAACATGAGTTCTTAATGACCTTGTAGCATTCATTATTTTAATTAACCAAATTATTTTTAGTTTGAACTTTCCTATCGAATTCTCAAAGTTTCAGTTGCTGCCCGAATTTAGCGCGAGTGAGATATTTATGCAAATCGCATATATCTGTTAGCAGTTAAAAGGCAGGAGTTAACGAGGGGAAAGACAGAGCCTTGGATTTATCGCCGTAAGGCTGTGCGCGCAAAGATTTCCTCTGTCTACTGAAAGTTCGCCTTCATAGGCAATTTGCAATTACCAGTGTTTGCTAGTGAAATTCGCATAATTGCATTTCACTAAGAGTTAAGCTTCCCTCGCCGTCCTACTTAGAATTAAGTTAGGGAATTGAATTTGTTAACACACCTTATTTTAATATTATTTTAGTTCAGCCCAAGTAGTGGCTTACTCTCAATTTGAAGAGTTGTAAATATTTGAATTAAAGGGTCACTTTTAAACCCTCCTTCTGACTTTGTAGTTTTTCAACACTAAAGGACATAGCCTAGATCTGCTCACTGTCCTCCACATAAGGTTTCACAGTTTATGCTCACGAAAAGAGTCAAGAGATTGAAGGAGAAACCTTACACTGGCGCCCGAACAACTAAAAGGATGGAAGGAAGTTGGAATATGCCTACTACATCCCAGAATACAGCTGCAATGCCTGATGGATTTGGATTCATAGTGGAAACCATCAGAGCAGCCATGAAGCCGGCAGTAGTTTTTGATGCCAGAGGACCTGTGAACACATTCCTGGAAAAGTTAGAAGCGCATTTTTTGCTGTATCCAGTTCCGGAACATCAGAAGGTCATATTAGCGACAGGAGCATTGAGGGGCCAAGCAGCGACCTGGTATAAGTGCATCGGAAAATGTCTGCTGGGAGAACCAGGAACGCCGACTTACACGTACGAGAATTTTAAACTAGCAATTTTGAGAGCGTTTCCTGTGGTTAAAGACCGTGCGAAACTCGAAGCTGAATTGTTTAGCAAGTATCAACAGCGGGTGGATGAACTATCGGAATTTATTTTGAGAAAAATACAAGTCTTTAAATTATTGTATGGCACGAGGCCGGACCCGGAGATTATCCAGATAATCCTGCCCAGATTGTTACCATCTATACAAGATTTCATGGAGCTAAGAAATCCCGTGACGCTGGACAAGCTGTTTGAACTCGCCGTACAATTCGAGAGCCGGCGAGCGGCCGAAAATCAACGGAGACAATCGTATGAACAGCGGCTGCAGGGGAACCAGAATGCCGAAGGAAGAAACAGACGATGGCCGAGAACTACTGGTACCAGTCAAAATGCGAGCGGTCAACCGCGCCAAGTACAGCGCCAACAAAATAATTCCAACTACGGAAGAAAATCATTCTCCCCAGGCAGAAGCCAGCAACAGAAGAAAACACCCGCAAAGCATTTAAACTACTAAGGAATATTGCGGGGAAGGGGGTGCAATGTTCCGAGGAGAAGAAAAATCCCTCTGAAGTACAGCTAAATACGGTCATGGTGAGAAACATTGAATTACCGAGACTGCAGTTACTAATTAACAACGTACCCGCTACAGCTCTGTTGGATACCGGCGCTCAAGGAAGCTGTTTGGCAGAAGAATTTTTTAAGAAGCACTTTCGTAGATATCGTCTGCATAGCGTGGAAGGAATGAAGGTGGTAGCAGCCCAAGGAAAAACGTGTCAATGCATGGGAAAAATCGAGCTGTACATCAAAATCGGCGAAGAACAAAAAAAAATTATGTTTCTTGTAGTGAAGAACCTCCAAGCATCGGTTATTTTAGGAACAGATTTCTTTGCAGCTGTGGATGCGAAAATCGATTTTGAAAACTCCACCTTGCAAGTAACCATGGACCCAGTTAAAAAGAAATCAACACCTCCCCCTGAAGTGGATTTAAGCCATCTAACGCCCGAAGAACAGGACAAGTTTCGGGAATTGGTAAGTAATTTCGCTGATTTATTTGATGATATTCCAGGATTCACCCAGATCGTAGCACACGAAATTAAATTAACTACGGATGAACCTATACGTCAGCGTCCTTACAAGTACGACAAAGTTAAGGAGGAAATAATAAAATACCATATTGATGAAATGTTAAGAAACAAAATAATAACTCCTATTTCTAGTGCATATGCGAGTCCGGTGGTTTTATGTAAGAAAAATAATGATTTGCCGTTAACTGATCCATTAAGGTACAGGTTCGCTATTGACTACAGAAAGCTTAATAGTATAACAAAATTTCCAACTTACCCACTTCCGGTAATTGATGAAATTCTAAGAAGTATTAAATCAACAAAATACATAACCACGCTAGATTTGACATCCGGATATTTTCAGATAAGCATAAAGCCGGAAGATGTTCACAAAACAGCATTCATAACAAAATACGGTACATATGGCTTTTTGCGTATGCCTTTTGGATTGTCGGGAGCCCCGGCCACGTTTCAGAGGTGCATGGACAAAATTTTAAGGCCGGTAATAGGAAAAAGTACATTTATTTATCTTGACGATATAATTGTTACTTCAGAGTCGCTGGAAGAACATATTAAAGACCTTCGAGAAGTCTTTACTCTTTTGAAAGATGCAGGACTTAAAGTGAACATTAAGAAATGTAAATTCGCGGCAAAAGAACTCAAATATTTAGGGTACAAAATTTCTCAAAGGGGGATCGAAACAGATAAATCTAAAGTTATAGCAGTGAAAAATTACCCAATTCCGAATACAGCCAAAAAGTTAGCGACTTTCTTGGGTATGTGCTCATATTATAGAATTTTTATTAAAAATTTCGCAGAAATTGCTGAACCATTGTTAAAGTTGAGAAGGAAAAGAGTTCGTTTTGCGTGGTCTTCAGAAGCAAACGCCGCGTTTGAGAAGTTAAAAGAATCTTTAATTAATGCACCGGTTCTAAAGTTCCCAGAGAAAGACAAGGGTCTAGAAATTTATGCAGACGCATCAGATTACGCAATCGGAGCCGTGTTAACACAAAATAGAAAAGCGATTGCCTTTTTTAGTCGTACATTGAATGATACGCAAAGAAATTATTCGGCAACGGAGCGTGAAACTTTAGCAGTGCTCGCAGCTGTTCAAAAATTTTGTGTATATTTTGGGAGTTCTCCCGTAACAGTATATTCAGATCATGCGGCAGTTACCAGATTATTTTCAGGAAAGAATCTTTCGCCACGCTTAATTCGGTGGACCCTAAAGTTGCAAGAATTTAATCTCATTATCAAACACACACCGGGAAAAGACAATGTAGTGGCCGACGCATTATCTAGAATAAAGTTAGACGAGAACGGCGAGAAAGTAAAAATAGCGATGCTTCAGGCAAAGGTCATTGACTCTCGAGAGACTGTAATAGAAGAAATTGCTAGGGATCCCGAATTCGGAAATATTTATAATTATTTAAAAGACCCAGATAACTTCCAGCATATAGACATTAATGCAATACGAAGCAGAGCACAGAACTATGAAATCATTGATGGTCTCTTATTTTATACTAAAGTTACGAATCAAAATAGTGAATACAGACCAGTCATCCCGGCCAAATTAATTTTAAGTATCTTGCAAGAGCTCCACGATTCGCCTGTCTCGGGCCATTTTGGAATTAGAAAAACAATACAACGCGTACGCGAGGCGGTATATTTTCCGCAATTACAAAAGATAGTTAAAAATTACTGCCAGACTTGTCACACGTGTCAGATAAATAATGACGTAAATTTCCGCCCGGCCGGGTTATTAACTAGTATTGAGTCTAGGTTCCCCAATGAAATAATTGGTATTGACCTCTTAGGCCCCTACCCCAGGAGTCATGTAAATAAGGCACGATTTTTATTAGTCATTGTGGATCATTTCAGTAAATGGGTTGAGTTGATACCACTTAAGCGGGCTTCAGCAAAAGTCGTTGCAGATTCGTTTTTGAACAAATATATTTTAAGATATGGATGTCCAGCGAGGGTGATTAGCGATAATGGTCCCCAGTTTGTAAGCAGTACATTTAAAATGATGTGTGACAAGTTGGGCATTAAGCATATGAAAATGGTACCCTACCGCCCACAATCAAATATAGCGGAACGGGTAAATAAGAATATTGTAAAATTGATTAGAAATTATGTGCAAAAGCACCATTCTAACTGGGATGACTGCGTCGAAGAATTTGCATTCGCCCTCAGAACGGCTAAGCACGAGACAACGAAGAAATCCCCCGCCGAATTGTTTTTGGGCAGGAAGATAATGACCCCCTTAGATAAATTATTTTATGTGAAAGATAGAGCGCCGGAATTTCAAATGGGTGAAATAGAAAAAATGTTGAAGGAGGCAGAAAAGTGCTCCCGGGAAGCGCAAAAGAAACAAAAGATTTACTACGATTCAAAAAGAAGAACCGTAGAATATAAAGTGGGGGAGGAGGTGTTGAAACAAGCCCACGCACTTTCATGCGCAGCAAAAGATAAGGTCGCAAAATTTTGCCCAAGATGGCATGGTCCTTTTGAAATTACAAGAATAGTTGAATGCCGTGCATATTTAAAGAATGAGAAGGGCGAAGAGACTGTGGCAAATTTCGATCAAATTAAACATTATTATCGAAGAGCTAATAATAATATTTTGAAAGACATGTTGCAGGGTCCAGCCTCACAGAATTTTTCTAAGATTCAAGAGCCCCAACCAGGTCCCTCAAAAACAAGAGAACCCAGTTTGAAAAGGAGGTTACCAGAAGAGAGGAAGCCGCAGCCAAAGAAAAGACCACCCCAAAAAGAAAAAAGGACAAACGCTAAGCAACAGTCTCAGCAACCAAAGCGTCTAAGGAAGGAACGTCCAAATGAAAACACTATGAAAGCTCCACCACTACGGAGGGAACAGAACGGCGAGAAGCGAGCCGCCGAAGGTGCCAACCCACAACGAAGGAGCCTACGAGTGCAGGAGAAGGAACGAGCCAGTCTGGAGAGGGAGCAAAGACTTCAGCACAAACGGAAAGCGCCACCCACCATTCGTCCCAACAAGGTGTTTCTGGAGGAAAGAAGATCGACCAAACGAAAGGCAGCCCCAGAGTTTCAATCTAGGAGTAACAAGCAAAGAATAGCCCAAGCCACAGTATATCCAACCTTTCAGGAATGGACAAAAAAACGCCTAAAAGACTGGCAGAAAGATAAGTAGATTCTTTATTTTCTTTTAAAATTCACACAGTTATGTTTCTGATTTAAGTGCAAGTTGCAGATTTAAAAGGGAAGTTACCCGAGTCAAAAGCCGGTTGCCGAAAGCGTAAAGGACACGCTTGAAGGAACAACTTAATTATGCAGCGGAAGAAATTCGAGAGTTCAGTTGAAAAACTGTGAGACTTCGTGAAATGTTCTTTGTAATCCAGAACATGGGATTCATCGATTTTAGTCAAAAGACTCTCTGTAAATAGGAAATTGAATTGTGTTAATTAAAAGCAACTAGTACGTAAGTTGTATAGCAAAACTGTTGTATTATATTTTTCTATGTATAAATAATGAATGCATTTAATGTAAAACTGTTTTCTATGTAATGCATGATTTGTTGTAAGCCTTAAGCACTGGTTTTGTTTATATCGAATATTTTGGAAAAGCGTAAAGGATACGCAAGTTAAAATTAAAATGTAATGTAAAAGCGTAAAGCGCGCTAAATTAGAAAGTGAATATATAAGTGTTATTTAACGCAATGAGCATTTAAAGAAAATTTGAATTGAAGATTGAAAGAATGAATTATATGTATGAAATGCAATTGAAATGTTTGAATGTTGTACGTAGTGTTCTCTGGTTTCACACAAAAGTTTAAAGTTCATTTCATGTTAGAACCTCAGGGCATTTCAGATTTGTTTTAGGGGAGGTCTGAGGTCTTGAAAGTCGAAGAATTAACCCCAATAGAATTGAAGTCAGGTGGTAGTTGTGAACACTTGACAAAGTAAAACTGCGTGTTTTTCACAAACACCACATTTGGCCAGAGAACAAGGGGGAAGTTTTAAAAATGAATGAGTGTAAAATGAATGCGTGTGGCGAAAAGCGCTAATAGAAAATAAAAAACGCGAATACCTAAAGCGCGAATAAAAGGTCATTACGGAAAGCATCAGAGGAAGGGAATGTTGTACTTTTCAGGTGAAATGTACTTATAACATGAAATTAAAATTTATTTCCTTCCAGATTGGAAGGAACCAGATAGAATCCAGCCAAATTCCTGATGGATCTTTTTGATGTGAAGACGGAAAAAGATATTCTATGTTAAAATATCTAAGACACAAACAGAGAGTTAAACTAAATTTAAAACTTACAATTGTAAAGGATGGCGAATAGGAAGGAAAATTTAGATTTAGAATTTAGCATCTTCACTAAAAGCCGATTTTAGGCTACTTAGTTTCAGACTACTAAATTCTGGGAGCAACTTTGTAGCATTCATTATTTTAATTAACCAAATTATTTTTAGTTTGAACTTTCCTATCGAATTCTCAAAGTTTCAGTTGCTGCCCGAATTTAGCGCGAGTGAGATATTTATGCAAATCGCATATATCTGTTAGCAGTTAAAAGGCAGGAGTTAACGAGGGGAAAGACAGAGCCTTGGATTTATCGCCGTAAGGCTGTGCGCGCAAAGATTTCCTCTGTCTACTGAAAGTTCGCCTTCATAGGCAATTTGCAATTACCAGTGTTTGCTAGTGAAATTCGCATAATTGCATTTCACTAAGAGTTAAGCTTCCCTCGCCGTCCTACTTAGAATTAAGTTAGGGAATTGAATTTGTTAACACACCTTATTTTCATATTATTTTAGTTCAGCCCAAGTAGTGGCTTACTCTCAATTGGAAGAGTTGTAAATATTTGAATTAAAGGGTCACTTTTAAACCCTCCTTCTGACTTTGTAGTTTCTGCAACACTAAAGGACATAGCCTAGATTTGCTCACTGTCCTCCACATAAGGTTTCACAGTTTATGCTCACGAAAATAGTCAAGAGGTTGAAGGAGGAACCTTATAACCTTTTAAACTTTTAAGGCTGTAATTATTAAATAATCAGTACAAATAATTTATGACAGAAAGATTACCATACTAATTTTATTGAATTATTTTCACGTCGTAATTATATATTTATTTGAGTGATTGTTTTTTCAGTATTTGAGAACATCGGAGTGATTCTTATTTACTCTTTCTTACAAGATATTCACTTGAGATTTTTTCCGTTGTACGGCAACGCAGGCTAAACAATTTGCACGATGTAAATTCTTTTGAATGATACTAGAATCACCTAATTTGGCCCAGATTCTGAAATATAATATGCTAATTGTTTATTGAATTGAAAGAAATTGAAGAAAGCAAATTGAGCAAATTGTTTGAGCTGCGTTGAATGAAAATGAATTGCAAGAAATATATGACAGCCAATTTGATATTTCCAGCGAGAGAACTTATTTTTATCATGGCCTCATTTCAGCTGTGGAAAATTCTTCCAAACATAAGAAAGGAATTTGATACTGTATTTAATACATTAAAACCATTTAGGAAAAACAACTGTTTAATGTAAATTATCTGCTTTGTTATATAATATAAAACAATCACTCACCACGGATCACTTTTGGGTTACCGTGTCAAGGGAAATCTTGTACTCCATTAAAAACGTGAAGACTAAAAGAATAAAGAGCTCCCATTCAGTATTCTTTTGTTCCACTCTAATAGCTGATTGGTTAAAAGACGTACAGGTGCAACATTTTACGGAAGGAATGAAAAACAATCATGCATTCTATTTTCAGTGATAAAGCGCAATCATCACAAGTAATTCTTCAAGGCCATTGTCATTTACTTAGACGTAAAAAAAGCGTTTGAGACAGTTGTTCGCCCAAAACATACAAATGTAGGACAACGCTCTTTAGATTAGTTATTTCAGTTAAAAACTTAAAAACAGATATAAGGACTCACTTTAAATTTTTTTATTGTCAATATTTATTATAAGAACAATAACACTGTTTCAAGATAGGAGAATAGTATATTTAATTCAACGACGGCCAACAACCAGAGTTGGCGCATATAATAATTTGTAGAAAACTGTTTGGCGCATATTGCCCTACAATAGATACGATCCCTTACTTACTGTGATTACTAACTATCAATATCTTTTGATTAGTATATATCTTTTGGTTATGGCATATATTCAAAGTCTTTGGCAAGCTAAGGTTGCTTTTGGCTTAATTTTCAATTTTACATTGAAAGTGTTTCTGTGCTAATTAGATAATGGTTGTCATACTTTTAGCCGCATTATGACTGAATAATAATACTCACCTCCTTTTGCCACTTTGCTAATGTCAATCCCCATATCTGTGGACATATTTCCAAGAACAGCGAAGATAACCACTCCTGCCATTACGCTAGTCGCAAAATCCAAACTGCTAACGAACACAGCGTCCCTAAATAAATAATAATTAAGTACAATTTGATGTGCTCCTAAAACAATAAATATTCTTATAAGTTTTATTTTTATAAAGCTACTTTGCTCTTTCCGATTTTTGGGGAGAATTACGAAGGCCCACCACGAAGAAGCTTCCAGTCTTAAGTTCTCGGCTACTGGTGGGCACTGATGTTTAACAAATTAACTATTGTCACAAATAGGCCACACCAGTTATCATAAAATTGCCGTAACTGGGCCACACCAGTGTCCACCAGTGAACTAGTGGTGACTGGTGGGAATTGGAAATTTGATTCAGGTGCGAATTCAAGGGAATGAGGAGACAGTACAAATGCTTTCACGACTTTTCCCATATCAGCTTGAATACAAGCCAGTTTCCTTTAGAAATTCTCCACAGAGGAATTTCTTTCTTTAAGCAAAAAGCGTCATTTACTTAGACGTATTAAAATTAGTAATCTTCGTAAAATAAGAAGTTTCTGAGATAGATGCATGGCTTCAACAGAAATATTTTGCACTGAAGCAATAATGTGGTTTTATCCATTCCGACTAAGAAGCAGATCAACTAATAATTAACAACGTTACCTCCTACAAAATAGGCTAATATTCCTGTTTTATTTCTAACTTAAAGCTGCGAAGAGCTTCGAAAAATAATTCTAGCTTGTATTGCAGTATCTGACACCTTTATCGAATATTAAGACTGCTAGTGGTAGACTACTGTTTTTGGTCAGTCTTTGTGGAAAAGGAGGTCAATGAGAATCCTCTTGAGGTACACACGGTAGGATTGTATGCAGCGACAAGTCACTTGCTATCAGAGTGCGTCTTGTCCGTAGATTTAATTAGAAGCTCACTGACAGCCTTGCATAAGAATTTCTTTAATCTGTGAGGGTAAGGTTCCTAATGCCGTACTATAAATTGTAAACTTAACTGTAAATCCTGTTTCTTTCTCAGCGTCGAAGAAACATTTTTAAGATTCAAGTTGTCAAAGAAGAAAAGTGACTTAATTCAGCTAACAGCGAGAGGAGTGGAATTATATAATCTTTACTATTTCAGGACATAGAAGATAGGTAGCATTTATGAGCACATAGTTATCGAAAACGATATCAGAGACGCATTTCATAACAGTATTACAACAATTTTAAATCTATATTGCTGCAGTCTGTAATTTTAAATTTGATAATTCTTCAAGGCCATTGTCATCACCTCCATTCGCGATCGGAACTCATGTCGTCATCACAGCATTCATTTTCTCCGCCTCATTTGAGACTGTAATTCAACTCAACCTTCATTCACATCCTTCATTCATGATGCAAAATATGCTAAACGGGGATGAAGTGGGGGAAAAAGAATTAAACAAGTTCATCATTTTTTCTGCAGTTAGGTGCATAGTATTTGTTCATGTATCTTATGTGCAGTATTTTATATAATATTTACATTTATTTTATTTATATTTATATTTATTTACGTTTTACGTTCCATATTTCTGTTTAAATAAATTAGTGCCTCTTTTACCTAATGAAACTGGGAAACGGAAATCGCGGGCTCCAAGCTGCATGTTGGGGAGAGAAGATTCATTCCATGCCTTTCACCTGATTTGTACTTGAGCCAAAGTCTCAGTCAGTCAGTTTATTTTACCTTACGTCTTGGGAAGTATTCTTGCATTTATCGCCTAATAAGTTAGCCTGAAGGTACTTGCGACTGATAAATTAATCTAAATAATTTTTAAAATATGTCTGTGAAAACTGTTAATTTATTTTTGTTCCACTTAAGTAAAATTATCTTACTTGTTAAATAAAGATTTCATAGTTATTTTGACTTAGGGCTGTTGTTGAAACTGCGCTAGATAGAAGAAACCGTACTCAAAACGCTTTAGCTGTGTTAATGTGCAATGCATAGTGATTATGCGATTGAAGAGGTCGATAATTTTGAGAGATTGCCTTCTAAAACTGTTCCTGAAAATTGAAATGATATATTATAGTAGCTTTCCTGTGGCATAAAGTATTAAAACGTTTTCTTATTGATGAAAATACTAGTTACAAAGTTTAAAAAATAACTGTAAAGAATATTAATGTCTATTCTAAAAGAATTAATTTACATCGAAAAGTTAGCAGATGAAAGTTGTTCAGTCTGGAAATTTAAAATAGAGCAACTTTTAATAAAATAAGGTTTAAATACCGTTTTGTTCGGAAGAAAAACCAGAAACTGATTGTGACATTCGGTTAAAAAGACACAGAAAAAGTTAAAATTTTAATATGCCTAACCATTTCGGATTTGCAAATTATCCACGTTTTACACAGTAGCTAAAGATGTATGGAAGTAGTAGCTATTTAACTGTGCTTTTTATCAAATTCATACAACTCATTATGGACATCCATTTTGCTTATGTTCGTGGAGACTGGGAAAATTGTGGAAGTGATAGGCCTGATGCTCCAGTATAGATAGCAACGCAACTTCACAATGATTTAAATCCCCGTATTCCTGCTTCTAGAAATGATGCTATCTGTATTTGGAACAGAGAATATCTAATCTCACGGAAAGCACAAAGGACCAAAAGTTTTTTTTTCCCTAAAATTTTTCACAAAATAAAAGTCGATCAGTTTTAAACAGATTTTAAAATAATTCAACTTTTAATTGGACATGACAAATTTTAGAGCTATTTAAAGCGATTTGGAATTGCTTCAAAGGCTTTTTGCAACTGCCGTAGCAGTGATAAAGTTATTAAGCGCATTCATCATGTTCAGAAGAGAAAGATGCTTCAGGCAACTTTGAATATTTATTCCTCCATTTGAAGTGCTACTGTACATTTGTTAATATATTTTCTTAGAGCCAGAAATTACTTATACAATCTTCGTGTATTTTGTGGAACACAAGGAGATATAATTACAGGTAACAACAGCAATAAAAAAGGAGCAATTCGAAAACTGAATTGTCGCTAGAATATGTTAAAAATAAATTAGTAGATGAGCATTGTACAGGTGGGGAAACTAAACTAAACTAAACTCAGTGGCGCAACAGCTCTAATGGGCCACGGCCTGCAGTGCCCTTTATCTATTTTCTTGACCTTTTGGGCCCCGGAGTCCAACAGCATATGCACTTGACAAATGGTTAGCTTGTCGTAGGGCCCCCGGTGTTTAGTCCCCAAGCGAACTTGGTACTCATTTCATCGACCCACTTAAGGGATGAAACTTGCCCAGCCCGGGGATCGAATCCTGGACCTGTGGTGCAGCTGAGCGACGCGCTAGCCACTTCGCCACCGGGCTTCGGTGGGGAAACTGAGGAAGCTCTAAAATACGATTCAGTTGCTTTAAAAGGTAAAAGCCAAGATAAATCACAGTATAATGTTACAGGATATTGTTCTTATTGTAATAGAAATAATCATACCAGAAATTAGTGTTTTTATTTAAAACGCAATGCTTAGACTTGCCCGAAAACAGATTTAAATAATTACGAAGTCAAAATATTCTCAGCTGTATAAAAGTAATGCATGTCAAATAACAAGTTCGAAAAATGTAGGAAACATAAAAACAAAACAAGTTAAACAAAATAAATATCCCAAGCGATGTGTAGAAAACTGAGCAATTGCAAGTTCAGTTTAATCAAGTTCTGAGAGTGGAATATGTACATAAATCAAAACGTTAAGACTGGGTTTCGACTCAAAAGCCTCAACATCAGAAGTAATACGAACTTTTTCTCTCAGTCAATGATCAAATAAACAAACAGTAACTGCAGTAAATGTTGCTAAATTAAAGTCTTATGACGCTGCTGAAAATTATTTCAAGATTTAAAATTTAAATGGTCAGATTACACAACAAAGGCAAAGTATAGGGGACTTAGACAAGTGGAAGGAAAATAATAATAAGCAGAACTGTCAAACTTTACGAAAACGCGCTTTCATCTGACAAACGTGTAGTAAACTGTATTGAAGATTCAGGATCAATTCATTTCGTTGTCTCTCAGAGTTCTAAGAAAATAATGAAAAACATCTCTTGGCGATGATTTTACAGAAAATTCAAAAGAATCTGGAGAACGTCAGAATTCATTTTCGGAAGCTATCCAAATCTGCTAAAAATTTTGTGGCATTTAAAAGTAATAGAAGATTTTAATCTACCCCAGACTCTACCGATAAAAGTTTTGAAAATAATTAGTCATGAATAAAACTCGTAGAATTTTAAAAGTACAGTTCGCATACAAAAAACATTGATGCAAATTTTCATCATATATTCCACTTGCATAACAAAAGCATTGTAATAATGTATAACATAAGCAGTGCCTTATCCTTCAACAGAGCAAAGGTTGCGGATATGATTAAACCAATTCCTAAAACAAAAATTTTGTAGGAATCAGCTGCAGCTGATATGAGTTTCATTAGCGAAACAGAATAAAATAGTGTATGCCTTTAAACAATGGAGCTGGGAAGCGGAAATCGAGTATGCATCAAGCTATATATTGGTGAGAGAGGATTCTTCTTATGCCTCAAAGAGGTAGAATCTGCTTTTTACTTGAGCCAGAGTTTCAATCAGTCAGTTCTTTTTTCTTTTCCTTTTAGCTATTTCATCTTCCGCCTTGTTAAGTACTGCTGCTGTTATCGCTTAATATGTAAGTCTGAAGATATTTATGACTGATAAATTACTCTATGCAGTTCTTTTTCCAGCATTTCAATTTTAAATATCTGTGAAGATTATTAATTTAATTTTTGTTTCTTCTAGCTTTTATCGACCATGAGACAAATGTTCTCCCTCTTTTTCTCAGGACGAAAACTTTGCATTTCTTTTCAATGTTTTTGCTTCAAAGTCTCTTCTGACTGTCAGATTGTGTGTTTTTCTCAAGTAGAGTTAACCAGTGTTATAATTCTGATTATACAATTCTTCCATAGATTAAAACTCTCTAAATCTTGTGACTTCAGTTTTTTATTTCTTTTGTTAGTATTTTTATTTGTTTGCGGCGGACAACACACATATGAGAAAATCGTGGGTGCGGTCCCCGCAAGTCACTGTTTCCAAGCTTTTATGACGTGTCATAAGGTATGGTTCTGACATCGCAGACGAAATAATTCGTTTCAGTTGACAGTATAAGAGACACAACTTCACGAGTGTCAAGACATTTTAGCGTTCTGCACTGTGTCTCTCATCAAAGCCGATTTCAGGAGGATTGGCGAACCAATGATCTTGTTTTTCCTGTGATATCGTTCCAGATATAACGAATCGGAGGATGTAAAATACTACCGAAAACTTAAGGAAGCGTGGCTAATTCAAGCTGAAGTTTTTTCCATGGGAATGAATCAGAATGCTCCTGAACTCTCGCCTAGAGAGATTCAATAACTGTTATATGCTATTCAAGAATTATATATATATATATTTGTAAAGAGCTTCTTGTAATTGTAATACATATGTTTTGAGTTTAAAAATGCAGTAAGTATTAGGCAACCTCACAAATGTACTAAACATTGCACGGAGTGCGATGCGCTACCTGCCGCCAGTACCCCACTTGTTCTATGTGGTATTTAATGCACGAATCCACAAAACTTAAAAGAAAATGTTTAAAAATTCAAGATTTGAAAGAAGCGATTTTATAGTTATTCTGCATATATTCCTTCTAGCACTGTACAAATCTTGGTATGTTTATACAATTTGAAAATAGCATTTTAATAAGAGAGAATAATTTCTTGAAATCCTTTTAAATTATTAAGCTATGTTTCTCCGAATAACTGAAATGCTCTCAAGATGGTATTTTTTAAAATGAAATATTTTAGGAAAGAGAGAGTTCTTCCAGGTATAAAATCTTGTGAAGTAATTAATTAAGAATAGACTTCATTGTAAGAAACTGCTTCACGATAGTTTTAAGGAATGAAGAAAGCTTTACTGCCTCCTGATACTCAGTGAACGAATCCATAACTCATATCGACTACATAAAATCATACGAAGTATTCCATTTGAAACTTCCTTTCATAAGTAAAGGTGATTTTAAAGAAAGCAAATTAAGATGTTTAAGAACTCATTACAATAGTTTTGCTTCGGTATCTTCATTAGGATTAACTGAATGGGTTCAATTCCCAAAATTTCGCAACTTATGAGAGAAAGAAATACAAATAAATACGCTGATTCCTACGGTACCGTTTTACATCTTTTTGAAATATCACTAAATCATTGCATATCTTCGATGGTTCTTACTTTGTTTCTTTATTTTATTCAACAAAGGTTAATGACTTTAATATTATTATCAAACCGAGCAATTGCGAGAGATACTTTCTTAATTTCTCCATTGCATTCTACTAGCAAATTGTGGTCGTTTATCTTATTCTTATCTCTTTGAACTTAAGTATTAGCAAGTAAATTCGAAGAAATTTTCATTCACAGTCAAAAATAAAACTAACAAAACATTACCTACGCAAGAGAAACAAAGCAGGATTCACCAAACAAGAGTCCGAAGAAATTCGCTGCAGATTTGTTTAGGTATTTTTCCTCCTTTGGAAAGAAAATGTATGGCACCTGTATTAAATTAGAAGTAAATTAGAAGTGCAATCCTCTTACAATTAAGCCTGAGTTCTTCCAGGAGCCAATAAATTTCCGTATCACGAGTTTTCGTTACGGAAGTAAAGTGCAGTCAGATAGAAATAATCGATAAAATCAAATTAGATATTAATAAGTCTCTACCTGAGTTTTTAACTTAAAGCAATAATTACAAGCTAACTATCTACTTGACTGATTACTGAATGTAGAATAAAATTTAAATCACCAGGAATTCACAATACAATTTAACCTATGAGAAACCACAGTTTTTTTACACGCGTTTAAAGCTTTCAGTTGCAGCTCGTCATCTGGGCAAGTAATTCTATGGACTCTTCTCCGGCAGCCAGCTCATTCGCCAATAGCGTGCACTCGAAGTACGTCTCCATTGTTTCGCTCGCTCGCTCAAACACTCTTCTACGGTTCTGATTAAACTCTTATTTATACATCTATGCTTGCCACATAAAAATCTGCATATTTTTCTAGAAAACACCAGCTGCGTGACTTGACGTAATAAAGATATTAAAAAAATTATTAGTTTAAACAAATTAAATTTTCACAAACTTACCTTAACTATCTGAAGTAAAATTTAATTCCATTTGACTCAACCCATTCGTTTGGTGTTCGCCTTTTTAGTTTTAAAATTCATAATAAAGAGAGAAAGCTTATCTAAAATTTGAAAAAAAGTAACGAAAATATTACCAGCGGCTAGGCTAGTTACAAAAAATTCTGTTTCACGAAAAACTATCTGAGTGCTAGCTGTCTTACATAGACACCTTCATGGGTCGCATTCACTTGACATATAGATAAAAAGAGAAGATAAGATAATGGCTTTCTCTCTCCGCAAACTTAATCGCACTAAGAATCCTTACCCCTCGCAGAACTGGAACCGGAGTTCAACCTTGGAGGGTTTGGCGTAACGCATCTAAATCCACAGGGCGTCACTGAGCGTTAATTTGCTACCTACAAGTCGCTCGGGCTGCCCGTCGCAGAGGGTCAGTACCCAGCATACTCGGGGCGCTGCCCCCGGACTACTAGAGCCATTCTACTCTAAGACCTGCCAGACTCTGGGCCGCCCAATAAGTGACCTTTCGGAGCCTCCAGAACCACTAGGTTCATAATTTATATACCCCGATGGCTGAGACTGCTTAGGTACAGATCCTAGCCAGTAGCTTCGCAGAGTTCTCTACGTCTAGCCCAGGGGGAAGATAAAAAGAGAAAGCGTCTGCCAATCTAAAAGCTTTTTACAGCCAAAATTGACTCGATGAAAATCTAATTTTCAATAGTCTAATTCATTCCACTGCTGCAAGAGGTTTGCATACGGTTTGTTGTTGTTTTGGTTTTCTGAGTATGGCAAAGCATGGAAGAGCTGTCTGCCTGAAGGGGGAATGCCTTCATGAAGAGTTTTCTAAAGAAACGTGCTGATATTCACGTTACTCATGGCGAAAACCCCAAAATCCAACCATGCAGCCGGGCCATTCGCCTTAGGACGAAGCGCCAGCATTCAGCAATCTTTAACCACTGAGCCACTGGTGGGGCGCAGACCACTGCTAGACTCTGGAGTTCTATAAAGTTAAAGAAGATGAGTAAGAAAAAGCTCACTTTCTCCAATGTGTTATCATTGTAAGGAAGGAGGAAGCTTAAAAGGATTACGAAGAATAATAAATGTGTATAGTTATGTTTTCAGAGACGTGAAAAGGGAGAAATCCATCGTCCTCCAATTTTCCAATTACTAACCAGACGTGTTACTATTTACAACACGAAATCACGCACGGAGAAAGACGACACTTCCTTATTAAATTAAACAAAATAAAACAATTTATCAAAATATTCAGTATTTAAAATCGTATTGATAACAAAAAGTACGCAAAAATGTAACGACTTATATCTGCTAAAAACCTTTCTCTGAAATGTGTATGCATTCCAAAGCTTCTTAAAAGTATTAAGAAGACAGAGTAATTGTATAAATTATAATTAAAATTGTATAATTAAAAAAAGGTATTCAAAACCCTCAACAAAACTTTTGTATGTGATGGCGCATCATCAAAATTGCAGCTTGAAGAGGTGTTATGATTTTTGACAAAAGTGGGTACTAATTTGAACCTAAATCAAGAGGGTAAGCAAGGTACTACGAAATGAAATATGTATTTAGTCAAAAAGCTCTAAAAATGACAGCTTGTTGATAAGGATAAGACAATAAGAAGCATATGATATACCAGAACTTCACGTCATAGCTAAACATAAATTGTCCCGGGGTGCTAATGATCCAGTGTGGCATTTTACACGGTCCTGATACTACCTTTCCGAAAACAAGGTACAGTTATTACTTCTGGTGCTTAAGTAAGATAAGAACTTTTTATTGCGAGTCATTGGCCACATCTAGTACTTTGGCCTTGTTCCGAAAGGTACTCGACACCTGAATGCTCCATAATAAGATCTAGAATTTACTAGTCCTGTAATGACGTTTTACAGAGCTTATCAAATACCTTCAGAACTCGACCTTATTCTTAGTTATTCTAGCTTTGTAATGCGCTTGCGTTAACGAATACGTGAAGAAGGAAAGATCTTATATACCACTTTCTCCTAAATGCAGTTGTCTTAAGAAGAGATATTTTTCTCTCTTTCTTTAGATGGAGAACTGCCGTATCCAGATATAAATTTATTTGAATGAGGCTAGTAAGGAGACGTTTTTTCTCTATTACTTTAATGAATTCCTAAATTCTTCTGCCTTGAAGCGCAGAGTTCCATTCCTTCTGTTAAATTTTGTTTAGTTTCTTGAGTGCCTCTTTTTTTTAAGTATGATTTTGGCATTTTATGTTCATAATGACAGCTTTGTGACATCATAAAAAAAGAAACCAGATCATCATGAAGAACCTTTGTGCGTATCATAAAGAACATACCAGACACGCTATTCCTCACAATATGGCCTCACGACGTATTTTTTACACACGCATTTCAGAGCATCCAAAGAATGCAGCGGTGCATAAAAGGCACTTTATCCATTTTGCACGAATTTCTTAGAGCTCAGTTCCTTTCCTTTATAGAAGACAATGAGCATTGTTTTGATTACTGATTTCAAATGTTCAAATTTTTTAGCTTGTTTTACTTCGAGGAATTTGTCGATTTCCTTTCAAACTTTTGTTTTTTTCATTCGAAAGTCATACCAAAATATTTATGTTTGTAAGGATGATCATTGTCTGTAATGATGATCTTAAAGAAACTAGGGTTGTTTTTATGGTAGCAGAAATGCTGATCGAGGAGAATATAGCATCTATTCAGATTTATCCATTTCACTGCCTAAAATGACTACCTAGATAAATAAACTTGAGAACAAATATTCACAAAATAATTCCCTTTTATTTTTAATTAGTAACTGATTGATTAAATCCCAAATTATCGCAATAACGATTTCCTCTGAACTGCGGCAGATAATTTAACTTCCATTAAGAAATCTCTTGAAATTTGAAAAATTTCTCTGAAATTAAAATTGAATTTTCTCTGGAACTAAAAAAAATGCTAAGATAAAGTAGGAAAAGAACCATCTCATAATTTACTAGACAAAATCCTCACAGATCATCCAAAATCATGATGGCTGTCTTTCTTTTATTTAGCAACTAGCTTTTACCCCCAGCTTCGCTCTCGTTGATTTCCTTAAATTGGTTTCAAATAAAAAATTTTAAAAAATTTAAAATTTATTTAAAAATACACTCCGCGTAAAATTTCAGTAAATACTGCCCTTCTTCAATACCTATAGGCCGCGGATATTCTGTATTTACTCGGAGTGTTATCGCCAGGATATCTAGTAAAACTGCTGCGTATATTTCCTAATGACTGAAAAATGTTTGTGATAGAAGAGCCAAAAGCCGGAAATCCTGAAGAATTTTAAATAATAAATTAAATTAAACAAATGAAATTTAATAAACGCTTAACCGATCATCATGAAATTTTCAAGAAATATTTTTGATATGTTAGAAAACGTTATAGGCTATAAAATCTTTGCGTGGTTTAAGCCAATCACCTGCGAATGAAACAAACTTTTACATCGTTTAACTTATCGTTATGATATCAGGACTTGTGTTTCTTCTAGTTGATTTCGCAAACCTAACTGAAGTCCTGAGTAGGAACAGGGAGCTTACTAAAAGCTATGTTCCTGCGTGTGTAGAAGATACAACAAAGATAAGGAAAGTTAAAATTTCCCTTTATTTGCTTATCGATTTTACAGACATTCCCGCTCTTCGGGATAAAAAGACCAACCACTTGTGGCCTGAACGTTAAAGAATATAAGACTAAACTATACTAACTAACTAGAATTTAAATAAGAGGCTAACTTTTAACATTTCACACAGACGTCTAGCACTAAGGCTGACCTTTTAAATTACTACGTCTGTAGTACGCAAACTGCGGAAAACTACAATACGTCTTGAACTTTCAAGAGGATTAAACCTCTGGCCTTACAGGGTGACAGTAACTGATGGCAAGTTCGCGTGAAGACTCGTAGCAAGAAAGCTCTCTCTCTCTCTTCCTTCTACTCTCTTGGCAAAAAGCCACAACTTAAATACTTAAGCGTTAGCAAGTACAATTTGCATAAACATATTCACGCATTAATTCTGGCAGGTAAGTGGAAAGTAAGAGATGATAGTAAAGTTTGAAAATAAAATAAACGTTAGTTAAACTTAAGATCTTACAATGAAACTTTCAACATTTAATGTTTATAGAACTATAATCATTTTATGCTATAAAACCTATTATATAGTTTACGTTTCAACAGATAAGTTACATTTTATAGCCTATTATAACCTTTTCTAATGTATCAAAAATATTTCTTGAAAATTTCATGATGATCGGTTAAGTAATTAAGGCGGGAAAGCGTAACAAACAAACAAACAAAGACACAAGCAAACTCACATTCGCATTTATAATATTGGTTAGGATGGGAAAACAGTTTTGATGGAGCAGAATGTTTTATTGGGATAAACAACAATAAATTAACATGGTCTGTAATTGCAACTTCAGGGAAAAAATTAATGAAACTGTCGCAAATACGGACATGGGTCAACTTTTTGATCTAATAGCGACTGTAGAAACGTTTTTCGTCAGCTAATTATAAAATATAAAAAAATAAAAGTTTTAAAAAATTATACAACTTTTAGCCATTTAACAGAAAAGCATTTCATTTTCCAGTCTTGCTCAAACAACAGAAAACATTTTCAGCTTGCCAAGAACATCGGCACCATTCGAAATAGTATTTTCAAGAATGAATATCATGTGGTCTGAAAGAAGTAGAATAGCTGAATCAACTGTAAAAGCTTTACCGTAGAGCGTATGCTCTAAAATGAATAGCTAACTAAATCGCAGTGAATTTTTGGATGTCTTAAAAATAATCAAGAATTCTTAAAGAAAGTTCATGCTAGCAATAAATACCAACTTCTTAATAATAAGAGTAATGTTGCTCAAAACATCTTTTAACTCACTGTTTTTTTATCAAAAATTTCTTTATTTAGTTTTTCAATCATAGGTACTTATTCCAGTAGGTTTTATTCTATACTGTGAGTATTTTCTAAAATTTATTCCGATCTGAGCAAAACATACTATGGTAAGCATTTCTATACATCTCCGTCGACAGTATTCTATTATTCATCAGATTTGCTTAGCTTCACAAACACTTATTTTCAACTGAAACAGAAAAGATCAATACAGTGTCTTGTATGCTGCTTATCTGGTGACTCCATGCTATGCAAAGTTACGCCCTCATAAGCGTCGAGGCTTATGACATTTCTTCAAGTTAAACGGTATTTTCAAATATTAGCGTGGTATGTAAAATAATTGAAATACAGATGTTTAATTGTGAGAGCTATTAATTGATTCACATGATTTGTAGCAGTAATCAGTGGTTTTAACCACTATGCCGGTTTGAATACAGTGACTAGAAAATCCCTAGAATTTAGTATGAAAACTAGTTGCGTTAGAGGAATTATAACTGCTATTTTTAAGCTATTGTCTTACTAATGATATAACTGAAATTAAGAAATGCTTTTACCTATAAAGTCTGTTGTCAAATTTGTTGTAGCTTGCATACATTATCAGGCATCCCCATCCTAGGCTTAGGGAAAAAAGAAGTTGTTCAGCAGCCGCTCTCCACACCTAAACGGGGAAATTAATACAAAACAAACTAATTTACTTTTCCTTCTTTAATGTCAGTATATTGTTTTGATTTGTATTTCATTTGGCTTCATTAATATATATATACATATATATATATATATATATATATATATTCTTTGTAAACTGATTTATTTTACCACTATTATGTTGAATTTATTTAGATATGTCAAATTATTTTAAGTAAGAAAAAAGAATTTTGGAATACTTATACAGAGTAATTTAAGTAAAAAATACGTAATAACAGCAATAAAATACGTAATAACAACAATTGTAAAACAGTAATGCTAACAACTGTACAATAATTGCATACCTCGTGTGTTAATGCAGATTATTTTCGGTAAGAGAAGGGAACTTTAGAAAAGACATGCTTTAAAGAATGCAAAAAATTTCTTTATGTAAAATAAAAGCTTCATCTAGAATATTTTAAGAAAATAATACATATTTTAAAGTATACAAATGTTCTTCCTTTTATTATGCTGCTTTTAATCAAAAAATTTAATTAATTATCATTGACAATTTAATTAATTATTTTCTGCAATTTTATTATTCACATATTTTATTTCCGAAATAGAACTCTTAAATCGAGATTTTTACAAAACCACAAAAAAAAGAAACAAACACTTGCACGGGCATCTTTCAGTTTCATAAATGTACATGCCAGAGTGAAGGTGGCAACATAGGAGCTCGTTAAACAAAAATCAGGCTTCTGCTAGGTCTAGAGGCTAGTGTCAATGTCCTGTAGACCCTACTAGACTGGAGGTAATTTATCATTTTAGTCTGAAGCAATGACAAGACTTGAGGCTGTAAGATTAACCTTTTTATGTAAATTAATTACCTATTATGTAGGTAAGATTAACCTTAACTCTTAAATGAATAGAAGGCAATACTTGTGCGGAAAACGAACCTTCGCTATTTGCGTGTATTTAAATAACATAAGTTAAATTTAAATGTAAAAAACGTAGTCTTAAGACTACACATATGTAGACTACTTAAGCTGGTTCAAGGAAATTAAAAGGCGCGTATTTTAAACGTCGTAAAGCGGGATGCTAAAGCTGGATAACTTTGGCAAAGCTGTCGATGCCAAAGTACCAATGCCAAATCGATGCCAAAATGAAGTACATAACTGCATTGTGAGGTTTCCAGAAGCTCTAATCCTAAAGCATTCAAACTCTCGTCTCAAGTACACAAAAACTAATTTGCATTGTGATGAGAACTACTGAGAGAAGACGCTAAAGTAAAGGTTCAACTCATAATAACTCTTTAATTAACATAAAATCCTATGAAACACAGAGGTGGAACATTTATTAGAAATCTTACCTTTAAAAAATATCATAGCTTTAAGATGATATACATATAATTTATCTCACTTCCTCTCTCTCTGTATATAATTATATATCTATATCTATATATATAAAAAATATAATATTTAGAAACATTGGAATCGTGTACATGTATTGCAGACGCAAAACAGAATGACGAAACTTGCAGTCATAGCTGATAATACATATTTTGTTTTACTTTTATTAGCCAAACGCTTTTGCACCGTTACATTTTTTAAAATATAATTTTGATGACAACGGAAGCAGTAAGCTTCTAGCAAGAGAAACTTAAGCGAAAAGCTACGTATTTCAAGATAAAGGTCTATAGATCAATAGGAGAAAGGCTTTGGTTTGCAACCCTCTTTCGTTATTAAACCTTTGGTTATTAAAAGTTTCGTTTCTTGTGGTTTGAATTTCAGTTTGTTAATTGCATGCATCATTAGTTATGAAAACATTATGTTATGAAAAAATGCTGAGGGGAAATGTTTAAATTAAAACAGAGAATTAAGGATCTATAGTAAATTAAAACTAGTATTTGCTTTATATAATTTTTATCTTACACACACACATATACGGATATATATGTATAATATAAAAATATGTGAAAAAATTACAGCTTTAATTAGTCAGTAATAGAAAATTAATTCCTCATTTTGATTTGGGTATTCTCCCTCCCTGTTCTAATAATAACTTTTCCTGGACTGCGTCATTTGTAGATTCCTCTGTATCATATGGCTTTTACATAATAATGATGACGAAGCTAATCTAAACCGAAATCATTCTCTTAAACTAGGTAAAAGAGCTTCCGTATTGAAAAAATACGCACTTTCCTTTTTCTCCTCAGCCAAGGTAGACGGTGCTTGCATCTTTTCTTCTTAACACAAAGCTACCGAAAATGCAAATGTTTTAAATCAGGCACGATTAGAGTGCCAAGTAAATTGTGACCACAGATGTCAATTGAAATAAATAAGAATATTAGATCTGCCTCGTCTGCCATGTTTTCTGCTCATTATGGATTAAAATCGAAGACATCAGTGTTTTTACATCAGTTTTTATACTCGTTAATATAAAAATTCATATGCACTTTTTTCACATTTTATGACCTATTTTCTATAATGTAAAATTAGTGTCGACACTATGATATAAAGTTTGGTATTATTAGAATAGAAAAATATCAAAAACTCTTTAAATCGGCTTGAACAACTATAAAATATATTGACTTGAATAAGCATAAAATAAATAGAAACTAAATTCAAAATCATGTTTGCGATATGTATCTGTTCGAGAGCAAAACTGGGCGCATTTCAGAATTTGATCTCCCTCGGTCTTTTCTCGTTTCTTCGTTGAGACAATCACATACTCACCGATAGTATCTTCATTTTACAATAATAGAGATACATGCAACTACATATTCCATAGAATATGAAGGTCTATTAACTAGCTCAATCGTGCATTTCTCTTTGCTTTCTCCTTCATTTTGATAAGGTAGTATAAATCGCATCAGGTGATCATTATGACGATCCGAAAATGTTTCTGATTGCGATACTAAAAAAGAGATAACTAGATATAAAACATGAATATCTGATTTCATCTAGCTATTTAGAATTATGGAAGCCATATTTTGCAGTTCTGCTTAAAATTTAGTTAACGCTTCCTAATAAACTAGTGTGTTTACTATGCAGCTTTCAGTGCTGGGTACGAAAATTCCTTTATTAGGAAACAATAAAGCTGTTTAGCCAACACTATTTACAATGCATTCGTTGTGTATTAATACACTTGCCTGAAGCATGTTAACAGTCTTTCACAGCTCTCTTTGAAACAGCATTAAGATATTTGCAGAGCTTCATCAAAATGCTTTCAGTTTTCGTTTATGATGTAGAAAATTGCAGGGTCAAGATAGATTTGGTGAATAAGGAGGCGAATGAAGCGCAATCATTCCTTTTGATGCTGTTATCGAAGAGCAACCAAATTTCTAAGATTTTCCTACTGACTATTTGCTTCCCAAATACGATCTTTATGAACGATTCCGATCTCTTAGGTATAGTTTTTGTGAGGAATTTGAAGAGACTCATAGAGCATCGTCCTGGTGCAGAACTTCTGTAAGTGCATTTCCTTGGGTTGGACGAACTGTGAAGTCTGCCATACTGAGCTATGGAGTTTTGTCAATGGCTTGTATTGAAGTATCTGTGTTCCTTCGCCCAATACCGATAATTTCCAGGAATAGTAGATCTCAGCATATTCTGGTCTTGTCTCTTCAAAACAGTCTGTCTTCTTAATTTCTTATAGTGGGGACAAATATAGAAGAAATTTGGTCAAAACTTTCGTTTCTAAAGATCCTTTCTAAAACCTATTGAGTGCTACTTAACGCTTATTTCATACAGATCCTCGATGCATTTATTGGCACTTATCGAAAGGACAATAAAATTGACAGATTTCTTTAACTCATTTCGTTGTATAAGTCCAGCATAGACTTCGAGGGTATAGGTTATCATAGTCGTCCGTATGAATTCATAGCAAGTTATTATCAGGTTGTTTGAACAGTGAGCTAAGAAAAGTACTTTAATAGGCCATAGTACTATCATTATAAAATTATTTCAACTTGGCTTAAGTTTCTAATGTAGATTGCCTAAGTTTATTGCAAAATTCATTATTCACTTGCTGCTAATCTTTATTTTTTGCATCAGTACACTGAATATTGGTTTTGCTAATGCAAGATATAAAATGAAGACTGCATCATTTCAAAATTAATTACATTCAAAAGAAAATTACATGTTTTTTTGCATATTAATAGCTCATATGATGAAATTTAGTTATGATCCAGGATAGGAGTCACGAAAACTAAAAATTACCCGTGTAAGTATGTAGTTATAATTTCAAGCAGTATTTCTCTAATTAAAAAAATCTGATGTGTATACCACATGACTTCCTTGTACGGAATATTAAATTATACGCATTTTTTGCTGTATTTTATTTAAATTTATTTCCTAGAATTTCAGTAGAGATATATTTCTCATTCAACTAATTCAGTTCTCACTTCGCGACAAGGCAAAAATATGCATAAAACCTCAAAATATCTTTATTAAAAATTTTAAATTATAGAAAAATTTAAAAAATAAATGCAGTTAAAGCAATTTAAAGAACAATTTTTACAATTAAAATTATAGTTTCTACCAAAAAACAAGCATTTCGGCCAGCGGGCAAGAAGGCAGATTTTTCGGTGCACAAAACTGAAAGTTTACATTTGGCCTCACTCGGCAAAAAGACACTGAAGGCCGAGAAACTGACTTAATTTGTAATGGATGCTATTCTGAGTCAACATAAGGGATAATTTAATAACTTAAATAGTAATTTCAGAATGGATTAAACATGATTTAATTCGCAATAATAAAAAAGACGTTATCTTTGTTACTGCGAAGCTTACTTTCTGTAGATTGGTAACAAATCCGCTATTCTGCAAAGTTTCAAATGTAAACAAATATGGCTGCTGTGGTAAAGAAATTATGCTTAGCCGCACTTAAACAACTTTTAAATTGTTGATAACTCTACAATACTCTGGGCAACCTATAACACGCAGGGTAACTAAAGGCATAAAAGCGTTAACCAGAAGATAAGAACAACATAATCCAATCATTTTTAAAGCAAAAAATGCACATTTTACAAACATATAAGAATAAAGAAACTAAGCTCACGGATCCGAAAAACGGATATATATATTATATATAATTTTGGTGCGGCCGATTGCAACCACAAAGGGAGGTGCACAACTATATGGTATAGCAGTCCTAGATACAAAATTTCAACATTCTGTTTCAGCGACTATTAGTTTTTTAGTTATGCGAGATACATATGTATGTACGTACGTACCGATACCACGAAAACATCTCTTCTGAATCCATTTCAAATCAGTTTTATAATCCGTTTGGGAAAAAAAGTGTCCTTTATTGTGTCCTTACGTACGGATGTCATTCAAAAATATCGTTAAATTGCATTCGATAGCAGTCAAAATGGATACATTCGTGAAATACGGTACCCGGAATTTTTCATGATTACAATACTTCCTTTACTTCGTACAAGGAAGTTAAAAGAACTGTTGAAAAAAGGAAATGTGCAATTTATTTATTTCTAAACACTAGGTTGATTAGTTAGACTAGATTAGTAAGTGCCAGAAAATTCTCAGATTGATAAGTACAAGAAAATTCATTTTATCATCATATGTTTTTTTTTCCAATTTTTAGAATGAGAGAAATATTTTATTTAATAAAATCAGAACTTTTCTATAATAATACTTCATCTAAACCTCAATTTCTAGAAGCCTACTCCATTCGGGTATGAAGAAGTACTTCAGACCAGTGGACGCTCCAGGTAAAGTGCACCCATAGATGACCAAAGTGATGAGAATCACATAAGGAAATGTTGCTGTGAAGTATACTATCTGAAAGGAAATGTAAAGAGATTTAGCTTCAATTTTATGACTCTGCAGCACAAAAGACTTCCAAAAACTACAAAACTATAAGGAATTTTTATTAACAAACTCAACAATCTGAAAGCGAGTAGTGGTAATACTGTGCGGAATAAAATATTTTTATCTCCATCAAGCGAGACTGTCTATCGGACATTATAAAGATATACCTTTTTTAAAAAATATTTTTGTTATTTTGCTCATGAATGTGGCGTAATTTGCAAAAACATGATATTTAGTCCAAAGGGATTTAGCCCCGAAGGACTATTACTTTCGTTTTGCGATTTTGCGTCGATTCACTCTGAATGCCCGTTTCACTTTTCAAATTGTTGCCACTAAATATTATCGCTCTGCATTAAATTTTAAAAAATAAAAAATCTGCATAAATATATGCATGTTTCTCGCATTGTGATAAAACCTAGAGCCATCGAATTTTGAATGACGTAATCCTACTGCGAATATGGGCATCTGGAAGCCCTAATTTTGAATTTGAAATTTGCTTCATTATCGATTTTATGTTTTGTAACATTTCAACGAATTTCTGATTAACA
>KK122321.1:37985-83825 GCA_000611955.2 Stegodyphus mimosarum
CAATTTGTAATTAATGCTCAATTCGGTCCATTTCAAATTAGCGCTCTTTTTATTTTAATAGTGAAATACATTAAATAGTACATAACTTTCTCTGAATATTTCTGAAAGAGAATAAAAAAAAGATTTTTTAAAATATTATTTAAAACTTGTACCTGCGTTATTATAAAATATAGGGGAATAATTCTTTTAATTATCAGATTTTTTTACCTTTATTTTCAACAATACATATCCTAAAACTGTTCTTTATTGCTTCCTTAAGTACGCATCGTCTCAAGGAAAGGTGTAGAAATGTATTCCATCAGATTTCGACGAAATCTTACTCCTTACTTGCAATCCTTAATCCGCAGTATCGATACGCCATTAGAGAAAATTTTTAAAAAAAATTGGTTCTGAAAAGAGCCTTTTGTAATTAAAAAGTACAAAATTAATAAGTTATAAATAACACAACCAAAACACGTTAGAAGCTAACAAGATTTCGGTATAATCAAACAAACAACCAAATCAAAACAACCAATGACTGAAAAGAAAAGGAGCATGCGCAGTTTTACTGATTGTGTTTCCACATCGCCACCGCTACGAGCGCTGCGGTCGTTACGAAGCGCAATTTCTCCCATTGAAGTGCCGACGCTTTACTTACATACAGCTTTGATTTTAAAATGATTTTGCGATATTGATTTTGAACTGAATTTTATGGTTTGAGTACGTAGTACAGGATATTTAATAAAAAAAGGTAGCACACGAAACGTTAAAAAACGCGCCTTTGGACGTAATTTAAAATCTGAAATCTTTCAGATTTTCTTTTAATTAATAAATTTAACATACAAAACATTAATAATAAAAATAAACAA
Organism: Stegodyphus mimosarum; assembly: GCA_000611955.2. Taxonomy (NCBI): domain Eukaryota; kingdom Metazoa; phylum Arthropoda; class Arachnida; order Araneae; family Eresidae; genus Stegodyphus; species Stegodyphus mimosarum. The sequence goes on from KK122321.1 coordinate 38,834, forward strand.
AAAAAGTTTTGCAAGCCATTTTACTAAGAAAATAGAGCATTGATAAGATGAACTGAGAAAAGTCTGAAAAAATAGAAAAACACTGCATCGGGAATTTTAAACATATGCTGCTATACTGTTTTTCGAAATTTTGTAATTTTGCTGTTCAATTGTATATGGCCTAAGTGAGAAGAAAATGATGCTTAATAATAAAGCATCATTTTCTTGGAAGTGTGAGTGCAGGAGAAGGCTTTCAGGAGTGAGTGCAAGAGTGGACTGATAAAGTGCGAGTTCAGCCAGAGCTTAGAAAAATCTTAATAAACCCCTTTGGGCGACCTTTAAATCTGAGCCCTTTCACTTTTTTTAATTTTTTTAATTTTAAGTTACTTTTTTATTTTTTTTTACTTTATTATTTTAAATTAGTTTATTTCGAACTTTAGACTCTGCAGAAGTTTAAGTAATACTTCTTCAATATGATTCCTTTAAAAAATAATCAGTAGCATTAAACGGAAAGTCAACTGAGGCTTTGTTGGGTTCAGGGTCATGCAAATATAACTGGACAACATTTTAGCATGTATAAAATTTAAAGTAAATTTAGCATAGTTATTTATTGCACTTTATTATATTAATTCATTGATGTCTCACCTTTCCAGATGACTTGATTCCTTTCATGAGTCCAAAGAAAACGATGATCCAGCAAACAAACAAGGTTAGAGTCAAATCCCATTTGGGTACTCCGAGTACTTCGATTCCAGATGTCAACTGTAATACATATCGCCTGAAGAAAATGTAGCATAGATTTGAAACATATCATCATATTTAATTATGAGTTTAGCTACAGTTCGAAGGTCGAAATGCTTTAAAGTATGCATCGATTTGAAAGTACCATTACAAAGAGTACCCCTGCACAAAAATTAACCCGTAGAGAAAAGTTTATATTCATGTGCTGTTAAATAGCAGTTTCCGAATAAAGTTATATGTTTCAAACTACGCAAACTGCGTATCAAATATTCATCACTTATATATTTAAGAAGTATCTACGCATATACTTAAATTACAAAAGAGCTGTAAGGAACTGTTAAAAAAAGTTCTTTCTAAAAACCATAATATTAACCTGCCAAGTATGGCATCTAAATGGCACTGTGTTTTAGGACGAATCACGCTTCTGTCTGCAGAACCACGACGGTCGGAACAGAATTTACACAAACCATGGAGACAGTCTATTCGATTGCTGTGTTATTCATCGTTATACTAGTCCTGCACCCAGTCCTATGGTGTGGGGCGAGATCTGATTCTACTACCTCACCCCTGGTACGCATCAGCGATACAGTTACTAGCCAAAGCTATATCTCTGAGGTTTGCAAACTGTTCTCCATCCTTACCTTCAGGGCTTGTCTGTGGCTACATTTCAGCAGAAAAATGCGCGACCACACGCTACACACAGTGTTCAAGCTTTCTTCTTAGCCCACCATACTGCACTGTTACATTGACCTACCCGTTCTCCAGATCTATCACCCATCAAATATGTCTGGACAATGATTGCAGAACGCTAGTCCTACATGCCGTACCCGTAGGTACGTAATTACACCGGATGAACTTTGGATACGTGTAGAAGGAACATGGGCTGTCATTTCCCAAAAACACATCCAAAGCTTCTTTCACCTGATACAGCGGTGTGGAGGAGCGATATTGACGATCACAGAGGCAGCACTCGTATTGATTTTCTCGTCATCCTCAGCTCAAAGAAGGTTGTATTTCAAACCAATTACCAATGATTCTATGTGTAATTTCTGAAATAAATACGGCTTTGATATCTGTTGCCCTTCTTTGTGTTGCATTTTGGATATATAGTATATTTATAATATCGTTATTCGAAGGTACATTCTTAACTGCATCTCCATCATTAGAATCGTCTGTTACTTCTGTATTATTAATATACAGTTTATTTAAAAATTGCTTCTTTAACGATGATTTCAGTGACACTTCAAATTTTTTTCTGTTGTGGAATGCCATGCTTTCATATGAGAAATCTTTCACATTATCCTTTATTATGTCAATGGAAACACTTATCCAAGTTATCCACTCATTTTAATGAGCTTACTTTAATGTGATACATGTTTTCGCCTCAGAAGAGCTTTTAAAATTATATGATATGTCTTTTGTTCCAAAGATGCGTATATTCGAAATATTAATTAGTATATTCTTATAGACAATGAGTTACAACACAAATACTTTTTAAAGTTTAATAGATTTATAAGTTCCGCAAGGTCAAGTTGCGCCATTTTCAAGAGGAATAGATGATGAAGCTTCATTCAGTAAATATTTCCTACTTTCTGGATACATGATGCTTATAGAGGTATTAGTCTTATTACCTTTCGATAAACTTAAATGATATAATTAGAATCTCTTTTCTTTTGAAGTATCATCTCTGGAATTGGTGAAAAATGCCTATAATCCAACAACATAAAATCATATTAACCTCTTTCACTACAAGTTCACTTACTGTAAGTAATGCTGAAATCTTCTAAATAAAAAAATTACTGTTTAAAAAAACGGAAGTATTAGGTCTACAGCTTTTCGGTGTAACTACGAATTGATTGTATTAAAAATAAATTACTAAATCCGTATAGCTTTGAAACATGCCTGCTATACGGATTTAAACATAAATCTTTCTTATGATACTCATTCGGAAATTTCTCGATGTAAGATTCCATTAAAAAAAGTTTCAGTTGTGGGGCTAACAATACACTAAACCTACAGCATGACTTCTTCAGCCACTTCGGTTTTTCTGTTCCATTTCCCATTCACTATTGAACAGATTCACTCACATAATATCTCAGATTTATTCTTGCTTTAATTTAAATTTTCATTTTGACTTGGTTCATTTCTCATAAAACAGCAGCGAATAAGCAATTCAAAATTTTGAATTTTGTGATCTCTTTAAGTCATAAAATAAAATTATCAATTTATTCCTGAATTATTATTTAATTATAAAATTAAATTAAAAAGTAAGATTTTAGCATGATTAAAATAATTCTAAATTACTCATAAAAAAGTGGCACCGAAACTAAAGGTTAATGGACGATACTTTATGAACATCAGTATTTGGCGGTTGGGTGTCTTTCTCCCCAATCGCTCTTTAAATGGGGTAGACTGTGCACTTTCTCCCTCTTTATTGTGTGCCTTCGTAGAGTAACTGGAAAGCATATGTGGCTGACAACAGGAAGATCCTGAGTTTGAGGGCACAGCACATTTTTCAGATCCCGTACTCCAAAGTAAAACACCTAATAGTCTCTATAAATCAGGTTAAAGCAAGCCTTATAAAATTATCTGAAAACGCGTCGTTTTTTATAGTATTCACCTCTTGACACAATATAGGTAAAGAGAGACTTCAGACAAGCATCATGTTGTCCCTTTTCTAATGGTATATAGAAATCGAAATGATTTTCAGAACTGTTATTACGTCACAAGAATAAAAGAATGCCACTTACTCCCAAAACTGCTCTGACGCTGTCTGTGTACCATTTCTGCAAGTACTGAAGGCTTTGTTGTAGTCTTCTAGAGGTACGATTATGACGTTTTCCTCCCATGTAAAGTTGGCGTTGACTGATCCATCAAAGTCGTCAGTGCTATTGTCTAAAGTTGAGTATTTTGTTGCCAAATACTTTATCACTTCCCAGCATGGAGTCTAAAGTAGAGGAAAATATTGCCTTAGCTTTAAAAAACGATACACATACTCAAACATATAGGTTTGCAAATTTTTGAGCATACAAATTTTGTCTGAAACGGGGAAAATTAAACTTTTTCGATAAGTATTGAAAAACGTCTTGTAGTATTTTTTGTGTAGAAGGCAATTACAAACAACCTGTAATCGCTTAATTCTTCTTAGGCGTGCATACTATGTCTGAATAGAACAACGTAACAGAATCTGTAGCTTGGAAGGCCATTGGTGATTTAGATACGAGCTAAACGCAACCTGTTGGAGAAAAAGCCTTTGGAGTGTCCCAACATCCCATTTCCAAACTATAGTATCGCTTTTCGGAAACCGAAAATGCTAAGCGAAGACCAGGCAATGGCTCTTGTCGTGATACGACATAAATTTAGAACCTTTATCTAGCACGAACAGACAGAAGAAACAACAGCAGAAAATCACGTTTTGCAGCAGCACTTTCTGAGATCGATTGGCACCAGTTTTTGAACTTAAACCTATTTGAAACTGATTACATGGCATTGGTTTGTATGCTCACAGATGTATGTTTTATTTTCTTTATTAACAATGGATCACGTTGGTTCCCACAGAAAGTGGATACAAAATTCTAAATTGCTGTTACAATGAAATTTCTTACGCGCTTCAAAACTCTTATAGTTTAGCTTCGATGAATGATTACTGAGTAGAAAATCTGAATATTTTATTTTACAAAACTTGGTTAAGAATAATTTAATTTATACTAACTATACAAAGCATCAAATTTTGAATGAGTATTCCTTGTTTAAGCATTGCAGACATATTGAAAAATGTTTGCCGCTTAAGCCATTTAAGTTAACAAAGTGTCACTTTTATCAAATTATTATTTTTATCAAACATAAAAAACGTAAACGTGTGCGCTTTTAAAAGGCTAGACAGGATCTATTTGTGAACTACTCTTCGTTTCAAATTCAAAGATTGAAGTACAAAACAAGCGATCTCTGTCTTGCCTGATATCAACGTATACTCTGAAAAATGAGCTTTCTTGAAAATTATGAAAGCAAATTTGAAAGCTAGAAAACAGAGCAGTAAGAATTTGCTATTAAATGTTATGAACAATTAATTAATTATATAGTTACAAAAAGCACATACTGTAGTTATGTAGCTTTCAAGTTTACTTGTAAAATATTTTAACAATTTGCTCCAATATTTTCATAAATAATTGATGCTCTTAGCTACATACTCCGAATTCTATACTTTGAAACTAATTCTGGGAATTCATTTATAAGAAAAATGTTGCTCACAAATTTTCGTTATGCTTCGAAATATTATCCATAAATTAAACTGTATGTCAAATTATGAATAATAAAAATGTTACCATTTAATATATAAATGTTAGCTAATGTAAAAATTTTGTCATTAAGTATGAAACAAAACTAAATTATTTCCCTTCTGTTTTAAATGAAAGTATGTATAGGAAGTTGAAGATAATACAATCGAGAATTCTTTTTTACAGTCATTTTTACAATTCTTTTTACAATCTTTTTACAATCATCATCATTTTTACAATCTACAATGGTGCGACGAACAACACATAAATCGCTTCACGTCGGCTTTTCAGACAAATTCTGGTTCTGTGCACTCCATCGAGATGGGCTATGGACGTAGAGCCATTGAGAAGAACAAGCGTTGAGGACTTGTAATCGTCATCGTGGTACGGACACAAGACATGTCGTGCTAGTATCGGGTGCCATTGGTTATATAGCTCAGTCGCCTCTTCTTCGTATAGTCGGTAATGTGGACAGATGATGTGACGTTTCTGAAGCCTTAAGGCTCTTGTCTGAATCTTATTTTTGAAGCCGCCAAGACGCCATCTTTCAACAAGTTAATGCATGACCACTTTTCTGTGCTGTTCTGACCTACCTAGGCGCATCCTTCAACTGTTTATTGTTTTATTGCAAGTCAACTGTTTCTTGGCCAGCACGCTATTCAAATCTCTCACCTATTGAGAGCATCTGCTCACAGGTGGCGGATAGACCGAAACATCACTTCTCGCAGCTGCTATGATTGATGAACTCTCACATTCAGTTCGACTTGAGGTCCAACTGAATTATAGCCATTGTTGCTGCTAGAGGTAGTAGCTTTGCTTACTGTATTCTACACTCCCCAAACCCCCTGCAAATTTAATTATGTCTTCTTCTTATTATACTGTATGCATACAATAAATAAGATTCTGCTGTTTGATTCCCTTCCTGGAGTAAAAAATTTAACAGCCGACATTGTATTTATATAGCACAAAATGGACTTGAAAGCATCAATAAGAACACCGATTTCGTGTGAATAAATGATGTCTTCATATATCAAGTGTCTTTACACTTTTGAATGTGTCTGACGAAGTAAAATAATAGCTTACATCTACACAGGCATCACATGTAGATGCTTAAAATTTTGATGGTATTCTACAAGAAAAATGATTAAATTCAGCAAATACATAAACTTTCATCTTAGGGATTCAAAAGTACACGATGAATTATTATATTTTTAAATTTAAACTATGCTTATGTTACAGGCAATTTATGAAACGCCTGTATTCTATAGAACACGTAGGAATTTTATATAATATCTAGCATATTAGGCAAATTATGAAATATGAGAATTATTATATACTTTCCTTAGGCACTACATATAACATTTAGGCATTATATGGAATGACAAGTGCTATTTAGGTAAAGAATAAAAAAGGCCATCATAAAGCTATTATTTAAAAGACGTGCATTCCTCAAAAAAAACAAATATTATTTTTAAAAACAATGAAAGTGTGTCATTAAAGAAAACTTCCATTCAAAAATATGTAAAGAAAAATGAATCTTGTGCAAAACAAAATTTATGTCTTTCTTAATAAAGAAGACAACATATGAATTGCAGGGAATTAAAGAATGAATGCATTAAATGTATGGATTATTTATCAATATACTAAATGTACGAATATTCGAAATGAACGGGAGATGCGCTTCATTCTTTGCTGGTTTGTTATTTGGCATTATGTAGCACGCCTAGAAAATGTATGAAATGTTAAACGTTTCATACATTACAGCATAGAATTTCGGCATTCTGTAAAATGTTGCGTATTTTATAGAATGCCAGCTTTTAATATATTGCCGGTAAAACATATATGACGAGAAAGTTTTAATGGAAAACATTTTAAGGAGTATGTTTTATTTTCTATGAATCAAAGTGGTATATTGTAGCAAGCCGTATCAGAAACCATGCATTCTGTATTAATTTACTCCATTAAACTATCTTTGACCTGAAATCTACATTTAGATGTTCAAATAACCATTGTTCTCTCCGAAGAAGTTAAAGAAATGCAATAAACTCCTGGCTGAGAAATATACGCCGACGTCAGTTTCAAAGCTGGAAAAAAAATGTTACACAGGATAAAAATTTCTCTTGTGATACTTAAACGTAAGAACTACTTACTGTGAAGGGAATTCATTTATTTCTGCATCATAATTGCTTCTTCTTAATTTTCAAATTTTCTAACAACTTTAAACGGTAATAAAGGTTCTAGTTTTTCTCTTTATCTGGGCTGTTTACTCAGAAGATTTTAGCAAATATTAGCATGCAACAACAAGAAAATGAACACTTTCCTCTTACTGCATGGTAACGTTTTCAACATAAATTAACAAGAATTAAGAAAATAGGTAAAGAAATCATAGTAATAAAGGAAATTTTACCTAAGATATTTTATCATATGTTCTATAGTTAATTTTCCTACAGTCACTCAAAGAACAAGGTAAGGATTTAACTTTGAGAACAAGCTCTGTAGATCTGTATTTTATTATGCCTCTTCTTCTGTGCTGTGATTTATCTCTATATTTAGTTCTATTTCAAATGACTACAAAAGCACGATTTGCATCTATTTAGAATCAAATTCAAAAGAACAATATTTCCAACGAAATGCTGTAAACATTTAGGTATCAAAGCATTACGTTTCTTCTCGTTTAAATATATATTTAAAGGACTGTTATAATGCTATTTAAGTACGCGTCAACAAAATTAATGCACACTGCTGTGTAGATTTACCGCATATTTTCTTTTGAAACTCTTGGACACTGTCCAAGAAGTTTATGAATCTAAAACAGAGCCCCTCTGTCCAAACCTCAATAGCTGTATTAGTTGCAAATGAAATATTAAAGAAAAACTGCCTCGGTTAGTGCCTATTTTAAGAAACCTTTTTTGCCATTTATTTTTGCAAGACTCATTAACTTTATTTCCAGATTTTTAACAATAAGAAAGTCACCTGATTACTTTGTCGAACGTAACAGTTTTCATCGGCTCCCCACCATTTGCTACATTCTTTCCAAGGCACCTGAGAACGGAAGGACTGGCCGAAATAGTACAGTGTATAGCTCATTATAACATTATAATAAATAGCCACCATAATGGACATGATGATCATTGCAAATCCAAGACCTGTGAAAATTAAAAATTTCACATTACGTATGTAAAAGTAATTATCTTTACAGAGAAATTTAATGAAATTTCAACGTTCAGATACTTATAACAGAATTAATTGCGTTAAGAATCAATTAAAAAATAATAATAACATGGGATCCAATTCATTAATAATATGTTGGCTTCCAAATGTTAAGCACGTTATGCGGATTAGCAATTTTCGAAAGCTCTAGTTAGTTGAACCTGAGTGGCTGAAAATTAGTACGAATACAAATGGCAGTATACAATTATCGTATATTATAGCTAGTCACAATTGAATGCCCAAGCATATCCTATTTAGGTAGTAACTGAAGATGCCAGAATTCTGAAGAGTTTTGGGGAAAATGCATATAAATTCTGATACGAAATTCTAATACTTAACTAGAATACATTTTGATGATATTCGTGTTTCTATGGTTGAAATGAGTTCAATGGTAGATAATGAGCGGTGACGTGCTACAGAGCGCAGAGAAGTAGGACAGTCCTTGCCATTGATAATTCGGTGATTCTCGAATGCAGAAATAGTTCTAAACCGTTGTCCGGAGACCTGTGCTTGATAAACCAAAGGTTAACATCCCTTTTAATAATCGGTATATTGCTATAGTAGCCAATCAGAATCGATGAACGACCTACACAACTGTTACATCCATGGCTGTAGCGTGATTTGGTAAGATAATATCTGCCAGTACTGCGTGTCGAAGTCTTCACGTGAAAGGAACGTACGCCGGAGTACGAAGTTTGTGTCCATTAACGCCCAATCCATAGAGGCAATATTAAAGTGGTGTCATTAACATCTTCATCTGACTGCCTCAAATTGGCTCAACGTCCTGTTCAAGTATGAGTCCCAATCTGCCCTAAAATTACATGATAATCGTGTAAGAATTTGGAGAAAACGAGACGGGTGAAATCAGACCCAGAACATCATTGAACATATGCATTTAGAGATGGTAGCATCATGGTGAGGACAAGATGTTTACATCTCTAAATGCAGTATCGCACGCTGCAGCATATCTTTAAAGGCGGTTTTTGACTACTGCGCAGTATCTGGATAACGTCCTTATTTCATTACGGGACTCTACACTGCAGCCGTCAAAAATGCAATTTGTGACCTCTTTACGGATGATAGTGCCCATCCCCGTTGAGCAAGCAACGTTAACGTACACTTGAAGAGAAACGGCATTTCTCGTATGGAGTGGTCACTGTGTTTCTCCGACCTTAATCCCATTGAAAATACTTATTGGTGCTCTCGGGCATACTATCTCTGCCCATTTAGCTCCTCCAATCGGTTTCAGACAAGTGAAAATTATCCTAGTGGAAGACTGGTCATTACTAGAATATGCGTTACTTGGTAACCTCCTTGAAAGCATGGATAATCGCTGTAAAATTCATGTAAATGTCTTATAACTGATTAACGGAGTAGTCATATAGCTTATTAATGTAAGTTTTTGTTTGTTTATTTTTACCTTTAAACATCAATTTGCTAATAACTCAAATATGACGTCGTCATATAATATATGGAAACTAAATATTGTTTTCATCTAAATATTGTGTACAATGCTTGTTTACTTTCATGCATAAATGTATTTGCTAACTTCATGTACAATTTGATGCTAATCAAAACTTTATATTTATGTTGGTTTAACCGTTTCGTGCTTCATGTTTTGAAGACAGTATATAATGAATTAGTAATAGATATTATAATAATGTAATCATAATAATATCTGTTATTAATAACTTACCTCTAGCTAGTGGAAAACACCTCCAAACGTGAAACGTTCCTAGACCAGCAAATTGGCCTATAGCTAGTTCTGCGAAGAAATGTGGTTTTCCAACCAGTATCAGCATTATAATATAGGCTACCAGAAAAGCTCCTGTGGATATTTGAAACCATTACAACATAAAAAAATCAGCCATATAGTTGCATAATCTATTATTCTTAAATAGGACATTAAATTACTTAAAACTCTTTCAGCCTCTTAAAGCAATTTAAATTGCTGCTAGAAGAGGAATTAATTATGATTTAATCTTTTCAAAACTTCAATCTTTTAAACCACGCAAATATTTTTATGGGTGTTAGAAGAAGAGCTTGTAACATATGAACAAGTTCCTCCTGAACTGAATGAACAAGTTCATTCAAGTTCAGTTGTTCCTATTACCAAGTAACATCATAAAGAATATTCAAAAGCAAAGCCACCGAAACGGGAAAATGGTGACTCTGAGTGGTGTGAAGAGTAAGTCAATCACTCTTCACCCGGGCAGTTACGAAGACCCCGATTCGGAATCCCGAAGAAAGCATAGATTTAATTAGTCCGTCTCTTTACAGGAAGCAAAGGTGACTCACCTATTAGGTGCCTTCGTAATAAAGAGACCACAGGTTCAGGCAATATTTGTGGCCAACGTCTATAAACTGCTACAGCCCGCCATTGGAAAAAAAAATTCAAAAGCAAATATTTGAATGACGGGTGGGAAAACAAATGTGAACAAGCCGCCAGATGAGACTTCTGGTGACAAATAGATAAAAATCTCTACTACCGATAAATAGATCTCTACAAATGAAAATGAAACATACCAGCTGCATGGCCGAAAAGGTTAATGATTTAGAGTGAATGAGAAGAAAATAATCGAAGTATAACGTATGTTATTAACGTAACTGTAATATATCCTATATGAACGTGAAATTTTACGGTTCTCATGAAATACAATATTTCTTAAAACCTTAAACGCCCTTTTTTTCACATAATCACTGCTACAGTAGATTAGATCTTTTTGGAATATTGCAAAGCACTCGACGGCTACATGACTGAGAAGATTCAGATTACATATAAGGAAAATTACGAAAACTATCATGCAGACAGCCTGTTACCTGGGATTTTGAGTCCGAGTCTTACTACTAGAGGTTACTGTTCTTACTATTTTGGCACTGGTCTCAGAAGCACTGTGTAGTGTGTGTTAAAACGATATGCCTTAGAAATAATGTCATCTTAGAATTTCAGATTTGTTCCGAATTCCTAATTAATCCGAAATATTTTTTTTCAAACTTCTGCTTTAAATTAAAATAATACTTTGAAAGTCGATTATTAAAAAAATTCTTGGATGTATTTAAGAGTTGTATTTCGTTTAACTTACTTTTGTAGAATGTTTTTTTTTTTTTTTTTGTTAATGGTACTAAAATTAAGAGGCGCATACTGTAATGGATTACATTTCAGAACCAAACTTCTAATACAGTGGATTTATTTTAGTAAAAACTGAATGTTAATAAATAAAATCTAGGACCGTAATCATACGATAATTAGTAATTACATAGCTCCATTTACTCTCCCTTTATACAACATGATTTCTTTTTAAAAACAAGAATAAAGATATTTTTTGTAGTTTCAACTATTTATTATGTCGTACATTAAATTTTAGTTAATCATATTCATAACCATAGACCATTATAGTAAAAATATTAAAGTATTAATTTGCTTAATCAAATATATCGACAAATTCCTGAAGCAATTTAGAATTCAAACTCAAAATACTGTTTTTAAGTTTCAAAACACTGCTTCCAATTTTTAGAAGTAATAACGAACTTTTAAATATAATAATTGCACTAAGTGTCAAATGCAACTGTTAAATACTGTTATTTTCCTTTTACAGAGGTAGAAATGAAAACAGCATTTCAAAAGAAAAAGTTACCTAAACTTTTATTTTTCTTTCCTTAACAAATGGAGAAAGTAAATAATTACTGTAATAGCACAGGAAATGATATGATAATGCAATATGTGAAAATGCTCATTATCTTTCCTCAAAAGAAAACGGGCTATTCTAAGGGACATGATCAATAAATGTGTTAGTGCTTGTCATAGAATTTTGTTAAAAGGTAGAATTTGTTTCATTTTCATTACTTTAAAAGCATGCAATTCAAGAAATACATCGTATACTTATTGAAAGCAAAACCAGACTTCCGCCCTGTTTCAGACATAACAAAAGAATGAATAAAAAAATTGAGATTTTCTTTAACCTAGATGAAATAGAATGCAAATAAACTTACGTCAATAGGTCAAGCACAGAAAAATAATTTTAAAAATATAAACACTCTTGCAACACTTGAAATATAAAATGAAGTCACAATCATAAAAGCAGGAATAGTTAATTTGTGACTTCAAGATCTGAGAACTTCTGGCACAAAGATTGATTCTTGGAAGATATAAACGCGGACAGTATCACTATTTAGTAGGCGCCGCTTGATGTAATCATGTTTGTTCACGGCTATTTTGATAACATTAATACAATGTTAACATTAAACAGTGACAATGAATATCCTTCGAAATAGCAATGGAATTTTATTTAACTAGAAACAAAAATAAGTCCTCTCACAGAATTTCAATTACAAAAATGCAAAAGTTTGTTTATAAACTGTTCATAACGTTTATGTAAATTATTTGACCGATACTATATCTCCAGTATTAATACTCGAAGGACATCCGAGTTCAAATCGACGAATTGTTCAAAATCTACGCCAAACTAGGGTTGCATTTTTACCTAATTTTAAATGGTGGACTAAAATCCAAACCAAGCCGTTTGACGACTTAATCACTTACTTGGTAACTTTTCTGTCACTTTCCAACACTATAATCTAATGTGAGCCGCCTAGCTGGTATAGTGGTTAGTGACACTGACTGCCGTAGTGATGGGCCCGAGGTTTGAATCCCAGAGAAAGCGTGGTTGTAACTACCCGTTCTTTCAACGAGTTTATTAAGTAAACTTAATGATCTTTTACATCCTGTGAAAATATTCAAAAGAATTCCACTTGCCAAGTCAATAAGCTGTAATAACCTTTTATAATTGTACTATCTCCGTAGACACCTCCTTATTATTAGTATTATAACAATACACTATTCCATTGGTTCATATATTATTTCATTTTTCATATATATATATTCACTATAAATTATTAAAAGAAAACTCTCCATGTTACATCTCCAAGCAACGGAAATTCAATTTAAAAACATTATTGAAAAGTATTTTTCAGAATTTAAAAAATTATAGAATTTTCAGTCCTCCTTGCTTTAAACACAGTTAAGAAAAAACTAAATCGCAAAAATGCCAAAATCAAAAGTAAACTTTTTAAGTATTGAGAAACCAGTTATTGTTACTGACAGCAGATTAATCGACTTATCAAGGGGATAAACAAATCTACCATCAATTAACTGTAACTAAAAAAAGAAGAGAGAGTTTCATCTTACTTCCAAGTAAGCATCAAATTATTTGCTAGATTCAAATCACTAATAGATACTCAATCAAAATAAAGATATTAGTCACTAAACCAAAAGAATCCTGTTAAAATGCAAATAATCTATAAGATTAAAATTTTTTTACTAAGAACACAATCTGAATGAGACGCTTACTTAAGAAGAAATATGAATTAAACCTGGTACCTATCATATTTGTCACAAAATGTAAATCTGCATTTATTGTGTCTATATGTCATTCTTGTTACACCAAAATAGATGTTCAACTTAATTTGTAAATTTCTCATTGTATTGATACCATATTGTAACCACTGTATGTCTTTGATCATTATTTTAGTAAATATTGGTGCGGGGCGTACGGTGGGATTGCAAACGATGTACCATAATCAATAATCCGTAGATCCTTTGACAGCTTCAATTGCCCATGTGCTCATCCTTTCTTTGTAAACTATTACAAAGCTTGTTTTTTTTTTGAGGGAGTCACTTAGTATGGGAAGGCCTTACCTGTTGACCATTGGTACATCGCTGGTGTTCCCCATAGTTTAACCTGTACCTGTACCTATCCGTTCTTTCATAGGAGGGGACGATGGCCACCTATTAGGTGCTTTCATAATGAAATAGCTACCACTTCCAGCCCTTGTAGTTCCGCAAGGCTGAAGGCTATTAAATAAAGCGTCCAGCGGTTTAAAAAAATCTAATTTGACCTTATTTTATAACTTTACTTCAGTTTCAAAGAAATTTATTGCAAAATGCTTTGATCGTATTAACCGAACGGTTTATATTAATAACACGAACTGTTGATCATAACAATGATACATATTTTACAAGTTCCTGCATACAAATGGATAGTACTTCCGCTATTTGATAGCAACACCCGAATGGTACCATTCTTCGCTGTGAGTATAAATTTCATCCAGGTATTTATTTCATTATTGTTCCATTCTTCACAACTGTTTTTCTTTCATGGCTATGGTCGACTGTTTTCTCAATCATATTCAGCTGACTATAGCGTGTTCATTAATCGACGATATTTTTATGGTAGGATTTCGTAACTTTGAGATTAATCCATTGCTTGTTAATCTACAGAAGACAGGTCCCCATTTCAATAATTTTTTTTTCAAAATGCAAGTAAAAGCACAGCAGTAAGAATTAAATTATATCCTTGTTTACAAAAACAAAAGGTGGCTTATCGAGAATAAACAGGAGTTATTAACAAACAAAAGCTCAGATGTTCTGAGTATGTTGTTCTGTACCCGCTTATCCATAAATGGCGACGAATCGCGCTGTTTGACGAGAGTTTTGCGGTAGACGGGATAAAACGTAAATACATAAATCATACCATTTTGAAAGCTTATTTAAAGACCGTTTCACATGTAACTGGGTTTTTTTTTCGCTATTTGTTCCTACGAAGTCATCCTTTCCTAGCAAGGAAGAATTTACAAATTAAAAATTTTTATTTTCAGAACGATCGCATAAATTTAAATAAATTTCTTGTATTTAGCTGAAAGTCATCACGTGGCTGGTAATACTCTGGACTGAAACCGTAGCTTACTACAAAAAATAATTAGCTTACTACAAAAAATAATATTAATATAATTAATAACCATAATTTCAAAAAATTTTTGAAATTATGTGATTGCAATCACTTTTTGAAAAGGTCTTTAGTCGTACAGTCTTTTCGCGACAATCTGTATATCATAACATTAACAATTTATTAAAAAGGAGGGCCATACCGCTCGAATATTACATTGTTTAATAAGTTTTCGTTGCTCATTGACTAATTGTTAAAATTCGTCCTAAGTTATTAACTAAGATTTAATCATATATTTGAATCCTTACAACGTAGCTTCATAAAATCATAGACACCAAAAAGAGGACTGCCAAAACACAATAAATAAAAATAAATATTTTTGACTAATTCCTTTAAACAACAAAAGCGAAAAACTATAATAAAAACAAGTATTTTTGTTTAAGCATTTTAACTGAAATATTGTCATACAGATTATTATTTTTATCATAAAGAAAAACTCATATAAACGAACAACATGATAATTTCAAGCATTAAATGAGATTTAAAATTTTATGCAATAATTATCTGAACACAGAATTTCTTATAAAATTTCCTTCTTAAAATATTAAAAGGTAATTTGTATAGAGCTCGTTATTGACAAATCGCAATACTGACCGGATACTCAAATGTTTCAGTTTATGAACAAAACGACAATTTAGTAAAATGCCTTTGATCTCGTTCACTAAAATAGAACACTGTTTAGTTTTTAAAATTGTTATTACATTTTTAATGAGGAATTAATGGAATAAAACTTTGCATGCGTACAGTGAAGTTTTACTGATCGGAGCTAAACTGTCAATTTGAAAAAGGAAATGTGTATAAAATTGCCTTTTTTTTTTTGAGAAAAAAATACAGTAATTTAAAATTCTACACTCGGATAAGTTCATTTAAGTCTTAACAAAACTTGCTTTCCTTTCTCTCGTTTGAAATGATACAAGCTTCAGAACCAAGATGTATTTATGCAAATAAAACTTCAATTTCTAGTGTTTCGTATTTGTTTACTGCATTAATGGAAAATTGAAACAGAAATTATTTTTAGCAATACAATCTTACAAAAGTGCCTCACGCGAAATGAATTAAAATCTCAATTTTTCAGATCTTCCAGATACAAAAAGAAGTAAAATTTAATCAAAACTAAATACGTATGTGATTAATTAAAATTCAAAATCGATCAGTTTTAGTCTAAATATATGCTTAGTTTTAACTGAGAAAATAAATAGAAAAACATTTTAAATAAATAATAAAAAATTAATTAGGAATATAATAAATAGAAATAGAAAAAATAGATATAACTCTGAAAAAAATCTGATGTGTACACCACATGATTTCCTTGTACGAAATACTAAATTATACGCATTTTGCATTTCATTTAAACTTATTGGATTGAATTAAACCTGCTTCGTCGATAGCGCATAAACCACAATAGAATAAATGCACTCTTTAAAATTCACTATATTTGTTTACCATAGCAGCACTCTGGCGCTAGGTCATTTAACAGCATTACATCTCATTCATTTTATAATTCAGAATGCACGAGAATTATATATATCTTCTGAAAAATTATCTAATCGTTGCCGCATGTTCTATTCAAATACTATAATACATCTAAAACGATGTATAAAAGAAATTAAACAAACAAAAAAAAGAAACAGTTTTTCACAGGATTCAGCAATTTTCATTCAATTAACTCCGTTCTCACTTCGTGACAAGGCAAAAATATATTAAAAAGTACGAAGTAAATCTTATAAAGATTTATTTCCTCAAATAAATTCCCGACTGAATTAAACATAATTTAATTCGCAATAATAAAAGAAGGCGTTACCTTTGTTGTTGCGAAGCTTAATTTCTTTAGATTGGCAACAAATCCACTATTCTCCTAAGTTTCAAAAACAAATATGGCCGCCATGGGAAAAATGATTGGGCTTAGCCGAAGTTAAACAACTTTTAAATTGTTGATAATTCTACAAATCTTGCATGCAGATTTAATAAAGGCATAATAACCTTAACCGAAAAATAAGAAGAACATAACTCAATTATTTTTAAAGCAAAAAAATGCACAATTTACCAACATATAACAATAAAAAAACTGAGCTCACTGAGCCGAGTAGCAGAGTGGATATAAATATATATATACATATATTTATCTACTTTTGCTGCGGCCGATTACGACCAAAATAGGAGGTGCACATCTACATGTTAGAGCAGTCCTTTATACAAAATTCCAACGTTCTGAGCTACTCGTTTTTGAGTTATGCTAGATACATACATACATAGGTACGTACGTACGCACTGACGCCATGCAAAAATCTCTTCAGAATCCATTTTAAATCAGCTTTATAATTTTTGGGGGGAACAGGAGTCCTTTACTGTGTCCTTACGTACGGATGTCATTCAAAAACATCGTTAAATTGCATTCGATAGCTGTCAAAATAGATATTTTTGTTGAAATATGGTACCCGAAATTTTTCCCGATTACAATATTTCATTTTTACTTCGTACAAAGAAGTAAAAAGGAAAAGAAAGAAGAAATTTATAATGTAATAGTAAATATATTATTACGTTTACTATTCAAGTTACAAAATGATTCTGTATACTTGGGAATTTGTGTTGGCACTCTTATTTTAAAACTGTTTTCTTAATTTTATGCACAGTAGTATTTTTAAGAACATAACAGAACACAATTAAAAGCACCAAATCTATTTGAAATTGGTTTCTTTAAATCATAGTTGCATGAAAATTGCAACTGTTGAAAAGCTTCTACGTATTGGTGATAATGTTCTCGTAATCTATCAGAAGCAGGAAAAAGTAATGTTTCCAGAATTTTCAAAGGCTTCGAAAATGCTGATTGAAGACATTTTCCTGTAATTGAGAAATCTTCGAAAGATGAAAATAATTTTTTTTTATTTTCTACTCCCATTCCACTGAATATTTTATGCTTTTGCCAGAAAACTCTTCAGTCAGCATTAAATAATGCTTGGTTTTTGTGGTTAGAACTAGTGTGAATAACAAATATTACTTGAAGTTTATGCCATTCCACTAACATTCGTAAACAGATTTTTCAGAATTTGAAATGAATGATGCAGGAAACAATAACCTTAAGGATATACGAGAATTTTCAAGCTTGTATAAGACTAATTTTTTTTGCAATCAGATTCAGCTTCAACAGTGTACAAAAACACTTCTTATTTTTTTCACTTTATGATTCCACATTTCTGATGGTTACATTGAGTAAATAATATCTTTAATATTTACTTTGCCTTGAGATTTGCTTTGGCGTACATAACTTTTACTTGAAATCGAGCGGTTTTTCTCTAACATGCAGAAACGCTCACATATAAAGCACGATAGTTTTGTCTATAATTTCTAAAATTTTCAAGTTCTATAGTTTTCGATATTATATTTCAGAAACTAGTGATTTTGTAGTTTACGAACTTAACAATCCCATGTTGTCGACTTAATCTGTCGTTAGAGATGCAAATATATGTGATCGAGTAATCACATTCGTAAGGAACGCCTCTAATTTCGAGGAGTCCCAAGGTAATCAATTACACTTTTAATAAAATAATATAAACTGAATGCTATCATAATACGGCCCCAAAAGTTTGGGTTAAGTGAACACACTACTTCCTAAATCATACCTGTACATGCGATTGTGTCAAATAAAACTTGATCCAGTATTAAAATGCTATTTGGCTGTAAATTAGATTATCTAATTTACAACCGAAATCGAAAACTGAACAGACAGTAAAGATGTAAGACTACAAGAATTCTTAAAAGGTACTGTAAATAAAACTGTACCCTCCCCTGAAATCGAACTTTGGTCCTTCAGAGTACAGATATACTGATACTTCGGAATACTGACATGATAAGGATTGTGCCACAAAGGAGCATGGGAAGATTGTTTTGATTTCTTAAATTATCCCTTCCTCACCTAAAGATGTTTGTATCCTTCGGAGTGCCAGACTGATATTAGAATCACTGTACACTATACCACAAAGGTTCGTGGGAAGATTGTTCCAACTTCTTAAATTATTCTTTATACACATAAAAACGTTTGTAATAAACCGAAATTCTAATCGTTGTAGTACAAAAGCACATGGGAAAGCTGCCTTAATTCCTTACACGATTACTGAAAGTAAGCTGGGTAGATGTATTGCTGGCACAGATATTTTTTGGATGATATCACAGATGAAAAAATCTGATGTGGACACCACATGACTTCCTTTCATGGCCTATTAAATTGTACATATTTTTGCTGCATTTCGTTTAAACTTGAATTTTGTTAAAGATATATTTCTCATTCAATTAATTTAGTTATCACTTCGCGGAAAAGCAAAAATACATAAAACTCAAAATATCTTCATTAAAACTTGAGGGAAACATAAAGCACCAAATACAGTTAAAGATTGCTAAAACAAATTTTACAATTAAAATTAAAGTTTCTAAGCAAACACAAGCAACTCGACCAGCGAGCAGGAAAATAGATTTTTCGGTGCACAAATTTGAAAGTTGACTTTCAGTTCCACTCGGCGAAGAGACACTGAAAATGGTGCACAAACTGATTTATTTCACTCTTCTTCCAAGACTTTCAAATGTAAACAAATGGCGGTTCATTAGGCATAATTTGTCATTTAAACTTTTAAATCGTTGATAATTCTACAACTATTTCACGCAAATTAACTAAAGATATAAAAACCTTAGCCGGAACAAAAAAACAACATAAATCAATTACTTTTGAAACAAAAAATGCAAATTTTACCAACCTATAAGCATAAAATTCCGAGTTCAATGAGCTGAGTAATAGAGTATATATATATATATATATATATATATATATATACTTTTAATGCGGCTGAGTGCAACCAAAATAGGAGGTGCACAACTACGTATTATAACAGTCTTAAATACAAAATTTCAACATTCTGAGGCTACTCGTTCTTGAATTATGCGAGATACATACATACATACGTACGTACATACGTATTTACGTACGCACAAAGCCACGAAAAATTCTCTTCAAATTCCATTTTAAATCAATTTTGTAATTTTTTTGGGGGGAAGAGTTATTTGTTCTGTCCTTACGTACGATGTCACGCAAAAACGTCGTTAAATTGCTTTCGATATCGGTCAAAATGGATATTTTCGTTGAAATATGATACCCGAAATTTTTCGCAATTACAATACTTCCTTTTTAACAGATTGGATATCTATTATATATATATACATATTTGGTGAGGTCGATTGCAACCAAAAAAGGAGGTGCACAGCTGCATGTTACAGCAGTCGCATATACAAAATTTCAGCGTTCTGTGGCTACTCGTTTTTGAGTTATGAGAATTAATACATATATACGTAGAGATGTCACGAAACAAATCTCTTATGAATGCATTTTGAATCCATTTCACAATCTGTTTTGGGAAAAGAGTCCTTTATTCTGTCCACACGTACAGATGTCATTCAAAAACATCGTTCAAACGGATTCGAAAGCGGTCAAAATGGATATTACTCTTGAAATACCCGAAATTTTTCCCGATTACAACACTTCCTTTACTTCGTTCAAAGAAGTAAAAAGTGATCTTTCATAATTTTTTTCCTTCAGGTATGCAATGGCTTGCTAAACGCTTTTGCATCATCCAAAGGAAATAAAGTAAATTAGAGGACTGCTCAATTTAGCAACGTTAATTCGAATTTAATATTAGTAATATATTTCAAAATTAATATTAATGATGTTAAATCCGAATTTTTACTCTGTAACTCTAAGGACGTCCAACTACCTAATTAGCTACCTCGTTCTGCTCACTCTTATAAGTTACGTCGGCAAGTTGTTGCCTTCACTAAATTCTAACCACAGACACAAAGACACAAGATGCAATACAAAATGTAAAATTTAACTCATAGCGTTTTTTTTTTCACCATTCAGTTTAATTTAAAATAAAGCAAAATTGAAGCCTTCTTGGCACAGCAGCTTACTAAAACTTGCGGGATATTAACTGAGGTTACACTCCCAACAAGTCTTCGCAAAGCTACAAACTGTTATTTTAAAATAGGCCCTTCAAGGCCATTTCTCATCTACTCCAAACCATTCCTCATAGTCATGGCAACGACTCCTCTAACCATGTTAGCGAAAAAAAGAGTCCTATAATTTTCTAAAATACTCTAATTTCTTCTGCGCACATTATCGTAAATGTGCGCATATTATCGTAAAGGGTCTTCATAGCCTTGAAGTACCTTCTTTAAAGTAACAGACTATAAATGATCAGACAGACAATATACGATTAATATTTAACACTTACTAAACGTGGCATTGTCTAGGCGTTCACGTAGGCTTTAATCAACAACAAAGGAAGTACTTTAATCGCGAAAAGTTTCGGGTAGCATATTTCAACGAAAATATCCATTTTGAATGTTCTCGAATCCCTTTCGACTATTTTTTCTGTACGTACGGATAGAATAAAGGACTCTTGTTTGCAAAAGAAATTGTAAAATGGACTTTTTCGTGACCTACGTATGTCTCATAACTCAGAAACGATTAGGTAGAATGTTGAAATTTTATATATGGCGCTGCTATAACATATAGTTTTTTAGTCCAAAGGGATTTAGTCCCGAAGGACTATTACTTTCGTTTGGGCGTTTTGCGTTGAATCATTAAAACGTTGAATCACTTTTCAAATTGTTGCCACTAAATGTTATCGCTCTGCATTAAATTTTAAAAAATGAAAAATCTGCATAAATGTATGCATGTTTTTTTTTGTTTTTTTTTTGACGTAGCTTTCTCTTCAAAAATCGTCTGCGTGCGTTGCACGGGAAAATAAAAAGGAATTTTAATTACAGTTCTAAATAAATAGCCAAATAAATGTGAAATTCGTAACAATATTCTCTAAAACTTTAACGAATTTTTCATTAACAAACTCAAAGATTTCAAAGCCAGCAATACCAACGTTGTACAGAAAAACATTTTTATCTCCAGCGCGTGAGAGCGTGTACCGAAATTTCTAAAGATATGCTCAATTTAAAATTATTTTGCGATATTGCTGTTGAACTGAATTTTATGGTTTAAGTGCGAAGAACATGGTATTTAACAAATAAAGGTAACACACAGAATGTTAAATAAACGTCCCTTTGGACGTAATTTAAAATCTGAAACATTTCAGATTTTAATTTTTTTAGTATCCGTTTCTTATTTGCAAATGGCAGTACAAATATATATATATACGCACCAACTCCCTTACTCAGCTTAAAATTTCTTACCCGGCCTTTACTTTCGCAATCGTTGGTCGTAGTTTTACACTTCCAGTTACAGAAGTGTTTTAAATGACGAAAATATTCATAGTATGGGAATGTGAAATTAAAAAAAAAGAATTAATTTTAGACAAGTAACCAAATCTAACTTTTAATACTGTCTCCGGATTACAATACTTATATTTGGAAAGTTTTGTATTCGTTATGGAAAAAAAAATTCAAGAAGTTTAACTCCGTACTACAAAAATTAGCCAGTATATTTAATTTCAAAATGTGAAGTTTTTGATGTCATTTTAGAATAATTTGAGGAAATAAGTTTAAATAAGGTGCAGCAAAAAATCTTCACGATTTATTAAGCCGTCACAGGGAGCCATGTGGTGTCTACATCACACTTTTTTTCGATAAGCATACTGGCGGTAGCAGCCAAGTTTTTACTACCAGTCGTGCCGGATATGATTCCTTTTCTCATTTTAACATACGGAACTTGCAAACATACGTGCATAACCATCTGGACTGAGCGAGTAGGTGACAAAATGGGACACAAAGGAAGAATCAAAATAAGCTTAACTGCTATTCTACCTAAATGAAATTTTACAGCAAAAGTTTTTGAAGGAACGTATCTTTATATTTTTGAAATGGGGATTCAAACGCAAATTTAGGCTAGAGCAAAGCAAAATAAGTTTCAGCTATTAATAATATTAACTGAGGTAAATATATTTCTTAACTGAGATGATATAATTATTGCATTACCATTATTAATAACGGTAATTCTATTGAAATGAAAAACAAATGAAAATTCAAATGAAAACGTTTTCATTAAATTATATTCAAGGGTAAGGATATTCGTTCGGTAAAGCAAGTGAAATCGCTTTATATGTGAAATAATGAAGAATATCGTAGCAGTTATTTAATCCGATTTCCGTCACAAAAAGTTATAAATTACCTACATCTCGATTTCCAGAACGTTAAACATCGTGGTGAATGGAAACAGACCCTCTTTATGTGCCAATGGCTTCCTTTAATGCTGATGAAGGATTGTTTTGATATACAAAGAGATTTAAACAAATCCGAGATTAGAAATTAAATAAATACGAAAAGCGAAGGAATCAAAAAGTACTACAACAGAAATGATTACTTTTTCTTCGCCAAAAGCACTCAAAAAAATTACTTTCCTGCATCAATATGAGTACTTGCGAAAGACCATTTCTTTCTCATAAGTACAATAACATATTTAATTCAACAAGTTTCAAATTAGCTCAATTATGGAAACATCTGAGAGCCAGTTGTTGAATTTTGTTCTTCAAAGAGGAACGGGAACTAAAATGAGCTACGATATGAAACCGTGCTAATTGTAGCTTGAAATCCAAATCCACATTCAAAATTCATGTTGTAGCCTGGAATTCATATTTTGCTCTGTATATATTAGTGAAAATTCAGCTTCACATTTATAAATAGTATTGAATAACATATAAGGCATGTACTATCTCTTAATCATTTAATTTACACAGACTTCTTAGTTTCTGTATATTTAAAGTGTTGCTGTAGGCAAAAATTTGAACCAATCCTTTTTTTAACCTTCGTTTAACTCTCTTTGTAAATCGTATACATGGGATAAATGTGTGTATAACTTTATGAGTTGGTTTAATACCATAATACCAACGAATTTATTGAACATCCTCTGTAATCTACAAGCAACTATATCACTTGTTCCTGAATTACTTATACCTCTGCCTACGTATTGACTCTGTATATTAAAAAAGAAAGAATCAGTATAATCAGTAATAAAATAATCAAGACAATCAATGAAAAAAATAGAATTAAAAATTATCTTTTCGCAGTCTTGTCAAACGTCCTGTTGTTATCATACCCATAGATATTTCTTTGAATCTGAACATTTGATTGATATTTTCACATTTCAGATCTGCTTTTGGAAGTTCCATCATATTTTTAACCCTCACTGGCATTAGCCATAAAATAATCGACAACAAGAGAAAGAACCTAATTTAAATAATTAACTTTTATCATTTACCTCCGCCGTTCTGGTAAGCAAGATAAGGAAATCTCCACACATTGCCGATGCCAACAGATAGCCCGATACAAGAAAGCAAAAATTCTGCTTTGCTTCCCCATTTTTCTCTCTCTAGATGCTTTTTCTCAGCTTCTGCTTCTAATTCTTTGCTGCTTTTTGTTCCATTCACAACTGGCAAAACCTAAAAAATAAAACAATTTCTATACAAATGTTACTGCCACAAGGCTTATATTTTGTCCTATATCTGGTACTAGATCTATCAATTAGAGTATTAAATAATTGCTAGACATCTTTAGATAACTTTGCATTTTTCTCTTTGAAATCAAAGGACTTAATGCCATTGGTCCGAAATTCGTCTCAATGATTCTAGGCCAATTTACACAGCAAATAGTCATATAAAAAATATTTAAATAGAAAATATTTACACAAAAATAATTCCTATAGAAAATTAAACCAAAAAAAATGTTTCGCGATTAAAATTAACGTCTCGATTATCCGCCAGTGGATTAACCACGTTACCGATTAACTGAGCTCTGCCTAAAAAATTGAATTAATTTATTGCGGAAAAATAACTATCAGAAGTTATCAGCTTGAGAAAAAACTGTGCATGGTAAATATCAAAATGTAAAAAAAGTGAAAATATGATACCGATAAATGATATATAATGGAGAAACGAGTGGTTCTGCGACAACAGCAATAACAGCAGATTATGTACGAATGTTTGAGAGTTTCTTTTTAACCTTAATAATAAGTAACCCCAAATATTTTACAATAAAAATAAAAATTTCTAATTTAAAATCAGTACTACTTCTCAAATCCTCAAGTAAATAGTGGTACCTGGGTATACGTCCTTAAATCCTTTTCACATCCTTGGAGGTATACAAAATTGTACGTATACCAAACGAACTTTTCCAGTAAGAAAAAAAAAGTAAAGTAATTAATCCGTTCTTGTAAAAAAATCCTTTTCACATTTTTTTCATAACACTGTTTAAAATACAAATGTATTAGGCGAAGAATTGTAAATAAAAGCACAATAAATGAAGCACTCCTCACGGTACTTTACATATAGGTTTTTCCGCTATATTAATAAAAAACAATTTTTTAACATACTCTAACGAGTTTGATCTCTGTTTAGTAATCGATTCCCCCCCTTCGCAATGTTAGCCGATTTAACAGCGTCTTTGTTTTTTACAATTGTAGACATTTTCGTACTCAGCATACATATTCGGCATACGGCAGGCAATAGCCAAATCCCACATACGCATGACATCTTCATATCTTTGAACAGTATTTCTTTTCACCGCCATTTCTAATACAATTTTCTTCGTTTTCCATCATCTGCATTTCTAATAATATTCTTCGTTGCTTGGCTGTTCAAATTGACGTTAAATGAAACTCTTTGTTAGTGAATTTACAAAAGCATTAAGCAAAAAAAACTTAATATCATTTGAAATTTCAGAGTTATAGGACGGGTTGTTTACTGAATAGTAGTAAAAAGCGTACAGAAGCTCATCGACAGTCGTCGCATTGTCTCGAAGGAAGTAAACGGTAATGTAGCGTTAGCAGACAGGGCTCATGAAACTTAAGTCTTATTCCAAACAAACAAGGCATACTTTCGCCTTCAAACCGAGCGTATACCAAACTGAATATATTTCAAAACAGACGTATACTGAAATATCACTGTATTGCTCTTTAATGTTATTTATAACTTAATTTCTTCATTCCTAACAATGTTTATTCTTCCGCTGCATACAGTGTGTTCTTTCTGCTGCATTTTGAACACTGATTAAATTTATGTAATTTATGTCTCTAGATTAAACTACTTAGAAACACAGAACAGAATGCCGTCGGAATAGGTACTAAATCTGGCGTTAATCACACGTGAATGGTTACCAGCCTGACGGATGTATTCTGCATCTTGTGACAGTTGACAGAATATGAACATTAGAAGCGCAGACGGTATACGCAGGCTTGCATATACACAAATAACTAATTATTAGGTAAAATTGATATGCATACAGAAAATATTTTGACAGTTATGAATAACAGTACATGGTGCATATTGCAATAAAGCAAAATATACGGGATGCTGTACCAGTTATGTATATTCTGTTGTTGTTATTGCTTATGCTCACTTGTGTGACATATAATTAGCCCAAGCCCACGAAATTCGTCATGAAAGAAGCGCAAGATTACGCCTGTCGTTGGCAAGAGCCTTGAGCACCTAAGAGGTGACAATCCGATTTGGCTCAGTTCCATTCCCAAATCTGATGGAGAGCACCCCAGGGGGACGGGTCCGAGGGTCTTCCATCCCTCTTGCCTTCCACCAAACTACACGAGAGGACTTTCGGCTCGTCACATGTTTAGAGTGCCGCCGTGCCGCACCGATACTATGCATTTACAAACATTCATGCCTTCTCCAAGATTCGAACTCGGGCCCTTCGGCACGGCAGTCAGCGATGCTAACCACTATGCCAATTGGGCAGCATGTATATTCTTGACACATTAGTCAGTCTTCTAGGATGAAAGTAAAGCTACTCTTCCAAAGATGGAATCGTTTGTCATAGTATAATAATTTAAAATATGAACAGTTTGGTAAGAGCATAAAGAGAGACATTAGGTTTACAGACCATGTTGCCCAGTTCGAAACAATGGATTTTGAAATACGTTGTTCCCCCGCATTGACGCCTTCAAGCACATAATGATTGGGAGTACCCTTCCCTCTACATTAGACCCAGAAATGCAGATGAATTGTCAATAATATTTTTTTTTAATTACAATATGGGTTATTTCTCTTCACCTCATTTTCCCGATCGGATTAACTTTTAATTAACCACAGATGTCTTCCCCGCATTACCCGACTGATCGGGTACTTAATGCATGACTCTGTTTCCATACGTAAAAGAAGTAGGGACTATTATTTAAGTAGTGAATAAAAACTGCTATTTTATGCAATGAAATTTTCTTCACAGACCAGTTATTACTCTCAGGGTAGTTTTTGATCTTTCTCTTCATTGTAATTTATGCTTTGAGGCCACAAATTCATCAGTCTACTTCGCTTAACTTTTGGCTTGATCTGTATGCATTTTTCCTATGTATGAAAGGAGTAACCAAAAATAACAGGAATTTTTTTTACATAATTATATTATTCTTCACACCTTTTTTAGTCCCTTTCGCAATGTTCTCCACTTGTATCGATGTAATATTCCCAATGTTTTACCCATTGCTAAAAACCTGCAAACAATTCTGAAGGCATTAACACGAAATATTATTCAATACAACGAGCTTATTTTCTTGCATCTCATCCATATCAACGAATTCTGTTTTTACTTATTGAATTGCTTTCTGGTAGCTTCATTTATCCTAAAAAATAGAAGACAGTCGCGCTAAGCAAGACGGTTTGGCGAGTGGTGTAAAAGAAATACAAGCACCATGTTGTTCTTCACCAAGAACAGTCAGAGGGAAAAAAAAAAATATTTCGAAAATCTTCACTAGTACACTGACGCACTTTCTAAATGCTTTTCTTATTTCTGCTCATCCGTCCAAATCATACGACCAAATCTTAGCAGTTTTCATCTGACATGCTGCTATTTTTTAATTTTAATTTTTTGGATCTGGAATTTATTGAAAGCTTCATCTTTAAAAGTTTATCGAAGTATAACAATGATCTCAGCAGCAGATGTCCTAAAAAAAATCCCATACCCTTTTTTAATATTTATGGTCGCCTATCACAAAAGTGGTAGGAATAAATACAAATCAGCATTAAGGACTAACTGCTCTACTCCCGACTAATGACACTTGACAAAAAAAGCTCACAGATCCAAAGATAACAAGACCTAGCGACACTATTCGTAGTTAAGAAATGTTTACGCTCAGTGTTACAGCTCTGGTTAGTTTTCAGCATCCGTAAGTATTTATTGCCTGCTAAAGTATTTCTTACGCAAATATTCACTGCGCGAATATTTTCCATGTAAATTGGCCATCATCTCAAGAGGTTCTTGTAGGACATTGACTTCTAATTCTTTTTTAATCGGTCCCTGTTAAAAGAATGGTTTTCTTCATCGATTCCCTTACATTTTTTTCTATGATATACACTATACAAAATTATCGCAATATAAATAACTGAGCATAAACTACTTACAAATAATGGCTTCGAAGATGCAAATGGCATTCATTATAAGTCACACTATTTTTTTCTTTCCCATTTTCATCACACTAGTTTTTTCTCCATTTACTTTTGAGTTTATTTATTTATTAATCTGATTTTTCTTGCTGAAAATAACTTTTAGCAAAGAAATGGCACTTGCTTATAGAAGTTTTCTACTATCTTATAAATATTGTTCCTTTTTTTTTTTGTTATTGTTGTTTTTGTCTTTTTCCTTAAGTATCAGTTTTGCATTTAGTGTTAATTTTATTTTTTTACAGCGAAAGCTGGTCTGGTTAATGGGTACTTAATTTAATATTTAACTTCAATATTCTTCAATTTAATATTTAACTCCCATGACCGTCACGGTCATAGCTCATAAAGGATCTTAAGTTTCGAGCAGTAAAACATTTCATACAATGTTTACACTTGAGAAGGTACGTGGATGATCAGTGTAGAGTGGCGTGATGTTAGGTAACATAACACTTTATTTAAATAATAAAATATACATATAAGTCTTAATATGATATTGGATAAAATACAAAAAATAAATTTATCAACTTATGTTTAGTTACACAATCAATGATTCTAAGTTTAAGTAAAAAAAAGTTTTCAAAAGACTCAAGACTTTTTTTTTCAAAAGAAAAAAGTTGCTAAGAGACATTCTAATGTTGAAGACGAGTTATATTCTGTCATAAGTTCTTACAAAGTGTTCAAAATAAAACTGGACCGGGAATATCTGCATTATTCTAAATTTTCCTTTTTAAAAGAACAGAACTGTTCTACAGAGTCCGTTTCGTACAATTTTGTCAATACGGTTTATACAGTATACTTTGCTGAGGATTTTTCGCTTCCAATCTCAAAATCTTGCGGAAACAGGTCAATATACATGTTTGAAGAATTATGCTTGGCATAATACTCAGCAATGAACACGCATTGTTTTACCGTTAGCAACATTTGGATTGAATTGTCACTAAACAACGTATTTTTTCAATTTCTAATGATCTCTTTGCTCTAGTTGCTAGAGTACGTTTCCTCGAAATTTCAAAACACTTTTTCAGAACACTTTTATTTTGACCATTCTGCACTAGCGCAGTATGAATTTATATGTTTCCTTATGGAACTCTCTAAACTGCGTTCCTCGAACATAATTCTATCCTTTTAAGATACTTTATTCGGTTTCCGTACAGTTTCCATATTTTGTTAGGCAAAATACGCAACACGGGAAAGAAAACCTGATTTTGAACCTGCTATTTCTTACTGATATTTTATTTCTTGTAGAAACAGAGAATTTGTTCCGTAACAGTCAACAATTGTTTTAAATACAATACTGAGTTGAAGGTAAAGAGCTTTTAAGTGGAAAAATTATTCAACTTCACGCAATGGTTATTCAACTGTACAAACATTTCGCAGCTATAGCGTTTGAGGAAAAGTGCTGAAACATGCTAGGTCGATTACATTCTTTATTGAAACATCATTATATAGTGACGTTAAAGGAAATGTAACTGCTAAAAATCTTCGGATAAAAGAATTTTAAACTTTCAATGAATACATTGCAAGAAGATTCTACAAAATGTAATCTTTTTCGGTTATAGCTAATCATGTTCTTCGGAAGATTCATATGCGATTTAAAGACAAATGCGTTTTTAAAACATGTATTTTAAAAGTGTAAAACTTATAAAATCTTCACAAAGAATGAGATGATTCCACTTTTTTGTTTCTTTTTTTAAATGAATATGGCAAAAGGGATAGATTCTTCTTACTTATGCGAACTGGCTGGCTCTTAAGTTAATGCTCGAATTAGATACGATTTCAGATTAAACTACCAATCTTATCCGCTAGAATATTAGTTAGGTTATACAAAAACGGCAAAGCAAACAAGGGTTGTCTACCTAATAGAAAGGCTGCTTTCGTGTAGGACTTAACGGAAACTGACTTGTATTTATGTTATATATGAGAGCAACCATGGGAATCAACTATGCAGCTAGCCTACTTGTCTGGGATTGAACCCGAGACAAATTCACAGTATTCAGCGGCCACTGATAGGAATCTCGATCACTGTTCAGTCTCAATAAAAAAATATTTAAACTAGTTTTTCTTTCTCGAAATACATCAACCGTTTTCATTTGAAACCAACGTTAATATGAATATTGCCAAACTTTAAAATTCGCGATGGGTGCACGTTTATGTGGTTCAATTTAAGTCACCGAGAAAAAAATATATTTTATGAAAATATTGTGTGCCAAATTGAATAACTATATTATTGTTTGATTTAAAATAAATAGAAAAAACTCTCTATTTTAGACATACCAATTCGCTTTTAGTACTCTTTAATCGAAGTTCAAAATTTCATCTTAAACAATCTCGAAATGGTTTAAAATCGAAGAGAAAAACAACGAAGTTGTCTCATTATCAAAAGCTGATTGTTAATAAATTTTAAAAGTTATTTCTATTGGCTGCTAGAAATAGCTCGTTATTCTTTTTGAATTATATACAGAAATTCAGCGTACTACAACAAACATCTACCTAAGTTTCTACCTGAATGCTTTTGTTCGAAGTGAAGGGAATTTTTGATGCAGGTGAGAGAATTCAAGTAGCTGTATAACGTAATTTATTGACTTCAATTGCCATTTAAATCAGTTTTGCTTTCTGTCAAGAAATTTTGGAGAGAAAAACTATGAGAACTAATTGAATGCATTTAACAATTTATGTAACTGAATATAAAATATTTAATAAAGTCGATTTTTAATATAATTAAAACAAAATTCTAAAATCTGTTAAAATTTTTATTGATGTATATTAGAAGGTTTGAAATAATTTCCTAAATATTAAATCCTCTGTTGCTTTCAAACTGAAACCATTCAAATTCTCGAACAGGAAGAGATACACTTTTATTAACCGCATTCTCAAATTTTTTCTCGAGTGCGTATTTCAGACTTTATAATAATTAAAAAATTTTTAACATTCAGTAAAGTTTTATCGTTATTATTATAATGCTTATAGGAAGGTTTTGAGAAATTCTCCAAAATATCTGTCATAAAGGCATAAGAAAAATATTTTTTTAAAAAAGCCAATTATAGTTACCAATCATGCATTATTTTAGAGATTCCCCATTTAGAGAACATGCCATTGTACGAAATACACTGGTACCTTGGTATATGTCCTCTTGGGATACGAAAATATTTGTTTGATATACAGCTTTTCTTTGGAATGTGACTCGAGTTCAATGAGTCACGACTGCGCGCGCTGCACTTGTTTACCTCATTTGAAACAATGCTGTGACTACCAATGAGCGTCAGTAAGTCAGTTGCTACTAGTCAGTAAGCAACCTAAGCTATACGATGAAACAAAAAGGAAAACAAAGAGTAACCGGGCAAAGGAACACAGCAGCAGCTTTGAATGACCGTGATCTTCGAAGATTCATACATAGCCAGCGACAGCAAACGTTACTTCAGGTGACCATCTATCTGAATAAGGGGTCCAATCAAACAGTTAACAGACCGAATCCGAAACGCTCTCATCACCATATAGGCTTCCGAATCCCCAAAACCCAGTAGACTACTACTTTTCAATGCAGGCCACAGTGCTCATCGTTTTTTATGGGCCTCAGAATACCGTACTTGGACTATCAACGACTGGAATTGAGTAGTTAGGCAGGTAGAAATAAGTGAGACACCAAAACCTTCACCTCGGATCACAGAGATAGCGCCCTAGCACACTAATCATTCGAGGAACTAAACCCTCCATGTTAAGTTCTCAGGAGTTTAAACTACTGAGTTTGACTTGAAGCAAATAGCACAGAGTGTCGTCAGTTACGAATGTGTCACGCTGATAGTGACAAAATATGGCTCCAACAACATGAAGCTGTGGATCTGGCTTATCAGGTTGAATTTCTAGAAGGTCCTGACAGTTTATTGATAGTCTTGTGTGTTTTCGTTTCGCAACGTTTGGGATATATGATGCTTATAAAAAGCACCATTACTTTATCTAAATATGTAGACCTGCTGGCAATCATTTTATATTCTTTCAGGCGTTCCTCTCACGCAGATGAAAATGCAAAGTCCCAGCAGGAAAGCTGCTGTTGTCACAGATGCCAGTTGCCTAGTTTGAAGAGCATTCCAATGAATTATCCATGCTAAAATGGAGCCCCAGATTTAAATCCGATTGAACACCGTCAGGATGTAAAAGCTGTGCAAGCACATCATCTATTACTACCGTTAATTAACTGAGTTATCAGACTTAAAGAATTCTGGTGGGCCATACTTCTGGTATACTTCTATAGAGTTGTTGAATGGACGCCTCGTCATGTGGCAACCATTATCAAGGCCAAAAGAGCAACAACTAGTCATTAATCAGGTATCCCTAACACGTGGCACTTTGTAAAGTCATTAGGATGGAGGATTAAGCAAGGAAATCGAAGAAATGACCAATGTCCTCGCCGGAACTCGATCATCGGACCTCTCGAATACGCGCCGAGTGTGCTGACCATTACACCAGAAGGGCATGTTAAGAAGTCGAGAGAAATACCTTATACACCCCACTTTTTATAGAGCGAGTGGAGATTAAGGGACCCAATCTCCAAATCCTGGTGGTGGAGAATCCTCATCCACCACTTTTTTTTAGTTCGGACGCTATTGTAGAGACATTAGGTTAGATATATAGAGAGATAGATAGATCATAAAAGATTGTTGAAGAAGATGCTCATAGAAGATTGCTGAGACTATTACACTTTTCGGACGAAGGAACATGAAAACAAAAATATTATGTTTACACTGATAGTTCAAAAGTTGACGGACAAGTAGGCTGCGGCTTTACAGTAACTAAGAACAAGGAAACGATGATAACATGCAAAGGCCATATATGATAGAATAATTCAGTATTCCAGGCTGAAGCGATTGCGATTCGCAAAGCTATCGAGTTAAGAAGCCTCCCAATAGGATTTACTATCAATATTCTTACAGACAGCCTGTCGGTCATATATGCCTTACGAAATCCCAGACATCGTTTACCCATCATAGCGGAGATTCAAGAGATGCTGGAGGAGAGTTCGTCGACAACGAATACTTTCGTTTCTTGGATAAAGGCGCATGCTCGCGTTCAAAGTAATGAGCAAGCAGACAGGCTATCAAAAGAAGCAGCTCACAGTGTCGATGCTCAAAGCGTTATAACAAACTCCCATGGTCTCGCCTCAAAAAAGCGACAAGGACAGCAGCTCAGCACCAGTGGCAATGGAAGTGGCACATTACCCAACAAAGCAGAAGGACCTATGAATATTACCATAAAACTTCACCCGACCCTCTTGAGTCCTCTCGACAAATAACGGGATTTGCGATGGAGCATGGACCTTTCCCCTCCTATTACTATGAACGAGGAATTGCAAATACCGATACATGTGTCTGTGGAGCCATGGGTAAACTAGACCATTACTTGACCCAATGCCCGCTAACCGCATAGTGGCACGTGCAGCTTTCGGAACAGGCAGTATCTCATAAACGTTATATGATCAAACAGCCAGCATTTTGCAGCAAAATATCCAAGATCATGCAGAAACTGGAGAAATTGGGAACAGACTTGGCGAGTGCAGAATAGACCAAAGCAAGCTAGTACTTGAGCATCTCGTGAACCCCTACAGCTCCTCCTTCTCTCTTTTGTGTAGCTTTAGTAGAGCATTGTGTATGCATTGTATGTATTATAAAACTTGTAAGTATTATGGACAATGAATTATTATGAACTATGTAAGCATGTATTAGGAAACAGGATCAGTATATGCCTTGTGGGGCTTATGAGGTGTTGCCCCGGATAGTTGCGGAGTCTGGACTAGACCCGAATAGTCTAAGTAAGCCGCACGGAGGTTCAGGTCCATTCATTTAGAATCATGAACTTCATAATAATATGACTAATATCATTATTCAGCTTTTCAAAATGATATGTACAATCCTTCATATTGACCCCTTCATAAAACACCTGAAATTATTTGTGATTAGTAAAAGCTTTATTCAGATATTAATCTGAAGTAATCCTATGTTTAAAATGCTCATAGAAGATTGTTGAGACTATTACACTTTGCGGACCAAGGAACATGAAAACGGAACTATGCTTTCGCTAAAATTCAAAACATGGATCTTTCAGTTTTTACACATGTTTAACCCCATAAGTCCTAAGATAATGCACAAACGAATGCGATGATTCCTAAGATAGTCACGTCATGTAATATTTACACACTTTCAGTATTTGAATTTGATTCTTAACTCTCCGTAGAAGAACATTACGAAGGATGTCATCAGGGACAATGTAATTCTTGTCAAAATGCAAATGAAAGCATCTTTTGACCATTCAGTGCAATATCACATTTTGAATAAAAGCATCTGAACAAAAAAGCTTCCATTGTTTTGATCCCAAACACATCTACTTCATGCCCCAACCACAATATTTGTCAAATTTCTCATCCTCTAAACCTCTGTCTTTTATCAACATGATTCTCAAAACAATGAAATGGGCCAATATACGAGAGATTCCAAAAAGAAGCGTTTTCACAATGAATAGAAGAGCATTAGAACAAAATAGCACGTTCTAATGGATGTTATTTCGAAGAGGTATAGGTACAAATTTTTTTGTTTCGAAAAAAAGCTGGCTTATAGGCATATTCTAGGAACTTTTTCAACATAGTCGTATATCTTTTGCTAAAAATTCTTGGTAGCAATTTACATATGATTCCTCTTTTTTGATTGACTACTGTTCATTCTGATGTTAGTTATACTCATACAGTAGCACTTTTTTCTAATGTGAGAATCTTATTTTTTACTCAGTTCCCATGATGAAGTTAGGTTTTCTTCTAGCCGTTTTATTTGACATATTTGTTTTTTGTTGAGAGACCAAATTACTTCTGGTCTAGAGAAAATGGAGTTTCATCCTAGAATTCTTTCTTTCTGATGAGTAAATTATTTACTTCTTTAGCTAATCCGAAACTTGTCCCATACTTAAAAATATCCTTACTGTAGCTCAGCTAAGAGAAGATATTTCTATGTATAGTTTATATTGCTGATTAGACAACAACACCTTTAGATACTTTGGCAGGTCCTTTTGAATATTCATCTTGAAGTACTGAAGGTTTTTATCATTTTTTTTATATTCATATTTATATTTATTATGCCAGTTTTGCCATTCTTATATATCATGTATCTAATAATTGAAATCTTTAGTACGCTAACTGGTCATTTGATAAGCATAAAAAGCATCACCTATGCGTAATTTGGTTTCCACTACCTATGCGGTAGTATTTTATCTCATTGTTACTTTGCCAAGTAGGCAATATTTTATCTCAACCAAAGGAAGCTTCTTTCGAAGGTGGTGTTATATTTACACTGAATTTTGCACTGAAAAAGTGTCAGAAGAAATCTCTCTACAAAACATAGTATAGTACATTTTTGTCCTGTTATCAAATGCAATATATCCTGCTAAAGCTTGCAATGCATCTGTAGAAGTTACCTGATTACTGCGATGCTTAACTCCGTTGCATTAACAGTAATAACCAATTGCTCTTTACACGCAGAATGATACTAATTCTTAGCAAAAGAATTTTTGCTGTGTTTGCTCACTTAAATGGTTAAGGATACTCAAGTTATGATGATTTGTTCCTTACCTGTAGAAAACATACCTGTATTATGAAGCTATTAAGCAGCTCCTGATTTAGTGTACGTCAGTATAGTAAAATGCAACATGTAATGTATGTTAACTTCTTTTTCCAAACTAATATTGGTATATCCCAATACGAATGTGGGAAATGTTTTCAGTTTTTTTCATTGTCATGTGTTCAAAAACACTTTGTGAATAAAAATACTTTCATAATAAAAGAATAAAATGTCAGAAAACTCTTATCTACTGCACGTCATCATCAATGATATACGATTACTGTAGGTTCTAGAGAATGAGTAATAGAGTTATTACATATTCCATTATCCTTCTGAAGTCATCACAAGAAAAGCGCCGGCATCACGTGATTGCAAGTAGCGAAAAACTTTATCAACATTCTCCCCACAAAATTTTATTTGTTAGGAATTATGAAACTTGAAAATCATCGCTTCAAAGCTCTTACTTCCTTTATCTAAAAAGGCAGTTTCTTACGTTATCCTTCCTCGAGTAAAACGTTTTCTATAAAAAATTTATAAAAGCTGTCAGGACTTCTGTTCCTTCTTGTTGGTTTTGCAAACGTAACTGGTGTTCTGAGTCGGAACAGGAGCTTACTCAAAGCTCCGTGCGTGTCTAGAAAATACAAAAAACATAAAGATGGTTAACTTTACCCTTTATTTCTAACAGCGTACAGCCGTTCCCGCACTTCGGGATGCAGAGACCAAAACTTATGGTCTAAAATGAATAAAATAAGAAATAAACTAACTTAACCAAATAATAACTAAACTTAGATGCTTTATAGAGAGTAGTAACGCGAATATTGGCCTTTTAATACTATGTGTGCAGTGAGCGGAATGCAAAGACTATAATACGTCTTCAAATATCAGCGAGAACTAAGTTCTGGCCATAAAGCAAGACATGAAAAGCACACGCGTAGTAAAGGCAGTGAGGAGTCTGTCTCTCTTTCTCTTCTTGGCTAAAAGCCATGTCTTAAATACTTCTACAGTTTGCAACCTTTACATAACAATTCTCTTTCGGGCTTGTTCTGGCCTGAAATTGAAAATAAGAGAGGATAGCAAAGTTATAAAATAAAATAAACTTTAGTAAAACTTAAAAATCCTTAGAAAACCTGTTATAAAAATGATTACCAGAGGCAATATTTATTTTATTATCACTAACGGTCATTTTCTGATGTATCCTTCAAGTAACGATAGTGCTCAAAAATGCCTTCACGAGAAATTTCAATTTTCGATTCCTAACAGTTTTCATTCTTTAAATTTTAAAATCGCCACATGTGAGAAAATTGCCGAAAAACCTCTGTAGTTTAAAAAAGAAGTGCTCTCTTGACAAAATTATGGTTTTTTAAAATTCCGATTTCCCCAACCAAACTCTTCAAGTTATAAGGTATTTCTCCTACCTTCTTAGCATGCCTTCGTGGTGTAATGGTCATCACACTGGCGCGTATTCGAGAGGTCCGAGAATCGAGTTCCAGGGACGGCATTGCTCATTTTTCATGATTTCTGCTTCAAAATAGCCTAATGTTTCTACAGTGGCGCCCGAACTGAAAAAGGTGGTGAATGATGATTCTCCACCACCAGAATTTGGCGGCTGTGTCCCCTAATCCCCAGCTGTCCTTTAAAAGGGGAAGTATATAAGATATTTCTCCCGCCTTCTTAGCATGCCTTCGTGGTGTAGTGGTCAGTACACTCGGAGCGTATTCGAGAGGTCCGAGGTTCGAGTGACGGGCATTGCTCATTTCTCACGTCTCTCAGCATCGAAATAACCTAATGTCTCTACAAAGTCTAATACACAAGCTTCATTAAGAGCAGTTCGATTACACTGAAAAGCAAATTTCAGAAGAAGGTTGAAAGATGTGAAAATAAAATATCAAAAAAAAGCGCTGGAATTTTATTTCAAGGTGTAACCGAATGCAGTTCTAACCTCACCGCAATCGCACGAAATTGAAAAGATGATACCGTTGAAAGGCGAAATGATGCGTTACATCCATTTTCATATTATATACAAACTTTTGAAGAAAACGAAGAAGCTTCATTAGAAACAATTCGATCATCTCAAAATTTTGTATTCAAATGCTTTCATACCTAGTATGCAAATGATTAAATTTTCAAGGCCAATGAGTGTAATCTTCGGTCGTACTGCAAGTTTTACTGCATGCCTAACATCGTAACAACTGCGGACGGCTTACTCGTTGTTTTCATTGCCGTTAGCTGGAGTCACAACCAATAATGCCATTACAACCTTGTCAAAGATTTTATAAACAACACGACAACTTTGAACGTGATCGTATCGTAGGGATGCGTGAACGGGATGGTCGTATCGAACAACAGGCCGCCACCTGCTTCGTACAGACACGGCTGTGCAAATATGCAGGCAACAATGGCTGCTGCAAGGTAGTCATCGGCAGAATAAAGGCCTTAGAAGGCGAAGGTGCACGAATACGAAGCAGTGTCGGATGATTGTGCGACAGGCCCCGAACTGCTCCAAAGACGTGATTGTCTCCTATCCAATGAGCTAGAGCCTCTTCCATACTACAAGTGGCACTTTCCACCATCTCACGGCGATTGGCTGAGGAGGAATGGCTCTCACAGCAGCCTTTAAAACGTTTGCCTTAACCGCACAACATTAACGAAGCCGTCTGGAGTGATGTCATAGCCGATCACAATGGCTGTCAGCCGATTGGCAACACTAGTGTTCAGCGATGAACCTCACTTCAGTCTTGGAGAACATGGCCATCAGATCTGCGCGTGGATGAGCTAGGGTCAGTGGTCGCAGTCAGCCTTTGTTTTATAAAGACACATAGCCACTACCTCTAGTGGGATGATGTAGGGTGCTATCTCTTACGGCAGCAGGTCGAAACTAGTCATCCTGCTCAATAATATGTTTATGATATCCTTCGGCAATCTGCGTTACTTTTTATAGCCCGCGATTCTGCCACTGTTTTCCAAAGGATAGCGCTAGACTCTGTACGGCTCAGACATCTCTCCAAAATGTAGCAGATCTGGAGCAACAATTGAGGAATGCTTGGCAGAATGCATTGCAGGATGAGATTAGGAGACTTTATCACTTCTTACATCAACATTTACATGTATCGTCGCTAGCAACGCTTTGACTAATTACTGGTTTGATCATTCAGTGGGTTATTGCTAGTCATTGATGGGTCTATGGCCTTGAAGTTTTAATCATTTCATTACCTGTGTAGGAGCTTTATGTATATTTAATTTCAATAAAAGCAGTCGCTTTCTTCATGGTGCTTCTTTTTTTTTAAAAGAGTATATCGGTCGATGCCTCAGTGTTTGATTTCGATAGAGCTTTACCATGACATTTCGTTTCTGATATAGACTTAAACATACAGGTAGGAGAACTAAAGAAAAACTTCCCAATTGAAAAATTTATGAAATTTTCAAATGCTGAAAATTTTATTACTTTGCCTAAAAAGTCAACGCAAAACAATAGGAACTTCTCTATTTCTGGTTTCTTGTGTGTACTGTTTGCTTATATATTTATGGTAAAGTACAGCAGATCTATCAGCGATAATGGTTCGCATTTACATTACACTTGTGGAAAATCAAGAAAACTCTTATGCAAATACCACCTTCGTCGGTTTGGGAATTTCCTCACTAAAGCATCTCTTGAAGACCCATAAAGACCTACTTTTCTTTGCTGTACACAAGTAATCTAATTCACGTTTTCAACATTTGAAGCCGATTGAAAGACTAGTGTTCAGCGATTTTGACCACTCCTCCACTGCTGAGTCATTTTTGGGAATAAACATGGGACTTCATTCAGCAGCTAAATAAGCAGATCTTTTATCCATGCTGAAACACTATTTAGTAAAACTGTTAAAAAAGTCCCTTTTAATAAAATTATTATGAAATAATACTTGTTTCAAAGTTAAGTAACAAGATATTTATTTTTCAATATAATTGAAAGATTAATTAAATTAAATTGAAGACAAATTTTAAAAAATCCAAAGTAAAACAATGCGATAATCTCTATTTCAATTTTGCATGCTTTCTGCTGCCAATTTTTCTTTACTGAAACAAGTCTTTTTAGTTTAACTTTTTCTTTATCTTCAGATTCTGAAAAATTTCTGAAAGAAAATTTCGTATAAAATTAATAATTTAGGACAACTTTAATCTCGAAAATTCAAACAATTTCGGGAAATCATTTCCTTTAAGTCAACCGAAATAGTGGTTAGCGGCCCTGACAGCCGTACCGAAGGGTCCGGTTTCGAATGGCAGAGAACACATAGATGTTTGTAAATGTATAGTGCCTGTGCGGCGTGATGGTACTCTAAATATTCAGCGAGCCGAAAGTCCTCTCGAGAGGTTAGGGGTAGAGAAAGAGGGGTGGGAGACCCTCGAAACCATCCCCCGGGGTGTTCTCCATCAAAATTGGGGGGGTGGAACTGAGCAAAGTCGTACTGTCACCTGTATGGCGCTCAAGACTTTTGCCAACGAGAGGCGAAATCTTGCATTCATTACCGCGATAAGTTTCGTAGACTTGTTTTGATTTTGCTGTCAGACAAGTGAGCTAAGTCACAACAGCAACACATATTTGTAACTCGATTTTAGTCTTTGATTTTAGTCTTTTTTTAGAACTTGATTTTTATACTTTTAGTCTGCATTACGTGATAACAATTTATATCCCAAACGGAATGAATAATTTGTAATTTGACCAAATTGCTTCATCATATGCAGAGACTATTTGTAAGAAATAAAACGTTTGTAGAGTCATTAGGTTATTTTGAAGCAGGACACATGGAAAATGAGCAATGTGCTCACCGGACTTGAACCTGGATCTCACGAATACGCGCCGAGTGTGCTATCGTTACACCATGAAGGCATGCTGGAAGGAGGAAGAAAATACCTGATAAGTTAAAAAAATGAAATATCTTCCAAATACTTACAAAAATTTCTAAAAATTTGTGAAATCTGGATAAAATTTTGTAAGAAATTATGTTTTTGATAAATTAAATATTGGATCTGAATCAATCTTTCGTGATAAAAACTAACGCCAACGATCAACCATATTTTTATCCTCATTATTCCCCTAATAAAGAATAGCTTTGAATTCTGAATGACTTAGAAAATTCCATGATACTTCCGTAAAATGGGAAACTCAAACACTACTAAAAATCATTTCGTGAACTTTCTTCACTATTTTTCTTTCACAGCAATATCACATATGAAACTTCTTTTTAATTTAATAATAGATGTATTAACAATTATTATTGTTATTGTTATGAATGTAAAAGCCCTCATCCTGATATTAAAGATATTATTTTCTATGAAATAAACATGATTTTGCTACCTAGTTAGACGATAATAGGATCAATAGCGGAATTCAGCTGATCTAATTTTGAGCCTTAATCTGTGTGTATGTATGTATGAGATTAGTATAAAAATATCTGCGTATCATATGACATAGCAATTAAATCAGTTTATCTAAGTTTATATTAAATGTGTCAATATCTTGTTAATTGCGTAATCTTCTGTCATAATAATAAGTATATTCAGGTAAGTTGATCAGCAATTTTCAGGTAAATTGCGAAACGGGTGAAAAATAAGTAATCATCAAAGCGTTTCGTATAAAGCAAATAAATCATATTTTTATGTCTGTATGTTTGATGGAATAACAATAAATTAACAGTTCATTCATAATGTAACTTACATAGAAATTTTGTCTTCCTAGTTCATTTTTAATGCAGAGATTTAAGTAACGCTGGTTCGATAATTGCATACATGCAAAACACAAAAGAGCAGACCTTTTTATATGAATAACGTATAGAAGCCCTTAACCTGATCACTTTGGTGTAAACAAGTTAGTGAAAAAATAAACGTCACAGCAGCTATCAAAAAAGAAAAAATTATCCCTATCAACACTTACTTTAAAAATAATAAAAAATAACAATACTAATTCACAGAAGTAAAAAAGAGCAAGTCTTACCATAGAATTAAAAAAAGTCATGTAACTAGGACGAGGTTAACGATCCAACCAGTTTGCATAAGTCGCAGAAAATAAACCTAATCTGTAGAGACGGAATCTTTAATAGTGGTGTGCCCCATAGTTTAGCTGGAATTTTGAATTGGTTATTTTGTTGAATTTTCCAAACATCTCGTCCGCTGTTTTACCATCAAAGAAGACAAAGTGGCTTTGTAAAATGTTTTTATTGTTCTACTTTATATCGCATACGTAAATTATTTCTGTTGTATATTTCATAAATAAACTAGAAATAGAACTATTTCGCTTACTTCTTTGATAGTTCTAAAATTTATATTCTAAATATATCTGTTTTTGTTTTGCATACTTTAAGTATATTCAGCTCATAAAAATAAGCAACACATTCTCTTAGCCAATTTTATTTTGTATGAGTTTATCATCAGCATCATCATAATGTTTTTCATGTTATTTCAAGTGTCCGGAAACTTATCTGCATTAACCTGGAATGCATCGGATATTTAGCCATCTCATTACTGAGAATGTTGCCCAAGAAACACACAACGGCGTGCGATTTTACACCCGCAAGAATGGGGAAGTTTCCTACCAATTTTCGAGACCTCGTAAGACGATTCGAAGAGTCTTATGCCTCACTTTTTCTATCACCAAATCTTTCGCCAAGACTTTCGATTCGCCGATATTTTAAATGCTGTCATGCGGCACAAACAATTTACATTTACAAATATCCAAGCCTTCTTCAGGATTCAAAGGCTTGTCAAATAATACGACACCTAGTAGCGCTAACCATTATGATAATCAGGACTATACTATTATCATCACTTCTGCATTTAAGTGCTTTGGAATTTCTCAAATTATTCCTCAGGATGCATACTGAACTTCTAGATTGCTGATTCTAAACTGGAATGGAGCTTATATAGATAACTCAATAATCCAACATTTTCCAGCTGTTATTTCATGATACCCTAGTACATTGCAAAAAACCAAAACATGTATAGCTAAATTTTCTGATTTTAGATTTAATTTTCAGATTAGATATTCCAAACAAAATAATGAATTCGCAAAAATTAGATAAATATTAACATGATAATAGGTTTGTCAACGGATTATTCCCTATAAAAGAGCCAAATGATTTTCCATGGGATACGCAATATA
This sequence comes from Stegodyphus mimosarum, assembly GCA_000611955.2. Lineage (NCBI taxonomy): Eukaryota > Metazoa > Arthropoda > Arachnida > Araneae > Eresidae > Stegodyphus > Stegodyphus mimosarum. The sequence goes on from KK122321.1 coordinate 81,971, forward strand.
TAAGTAAGAAATCTATTTTGTTACTTATGGATTAAAACCCTGAGTACTGGTAGTTTGGCTCTGGTTTGATTTTCAGTGAGCAGGCCGGCTGCATGGAGCTGTAACTCTAATGCGAGCTAGTTGGTTTTACAAAATTAAGCTGTTAAATAATTGTCTACGTTGTTAAAAAAGCGGAACAAAGTTTTAAGCCACTAAAAAGTGTTTTTAGTACTTTTAAATTTCTCGCTTTGCTACGTAGTTACAGACGCGCCTGCCAAATATTATGAACCAAAGATATGATTAATTAATTGCTATTCTTTATTTCTATAAGCTGTATCCAAATTATTAAAACGGAACGAAAATCATTAAATTCGTATTCAAATATATTGTTATAATAAAGTATGTTTGACCAAAATTTTATCTGTCAGTTAAAAATTACAATAAAAATCCCATGCAACATTTCTGATTTAAAAAATAATAAGAATAATGTTAGTATGCATGTTATTATACAATTATTATATATACTGTTGTTACTTTAAAGTCACAATTACTAAACATTTGAAAAGTGGAATAAAATTTCATTTAAAATTTCTAATTTCTAATGCTAAAAAACATATAGCTCCTTTATAGTAACCTGTACCACACACAGAGAGAAAAATTTAGTTAACCAGTTAATATTGAATTTAGCTAAGATTAGAAATTTGCGAATTTTATTGCATTCTGCTTTTTGGTTCGATGAAGAATTTAATTATTAGGAGAGAAAGAAAGTTGTGTATTAATTATGCAACCAGTTCATATCTCAGAAAAATTAGTTTTTGCCACATAATTTTTTATTATTGAATTTTTTACGCTGCACTATCACAGATAAAAACTCTAGAATACCATTAAATAATTACCAGTTAATTACCTTAAAAAAATATTCACTTTTTTCTGGAAAAACCAATTATTTTAAGAATCGTTTCCATTGAGTAGTAAGCAATTCACTGAAGTAATTCAAATAATTGCATACTTTAAAAATCTGTAAGTAATTAATTAAAATGTTTTCATGAACATATTCAATTTAGAACATTGACGAGTAAACGGTAAAATAAAATTCTCTATTTGCATTAAAACATCTGATTCGGATTCTTATTTGTTAAGACAATAAATTATTTGCAAACTCTCTAACCCATAACAGAACAATTCAAAATTTCCATAAAAACACCATCTCAATAAAACAAAGCGTCTTACCTTGATTTCTGTAACAACCATTCCGTCCTGTCTTTCACACAGCTAAGGCCAGACTCAGTCCGTCAGGTACTGACGGACACCATACCTAACAGCGCCGTCTGTGGGTGAAATCAAAGAGTTACACTAAGGAAAAAAGAAGACGCTGACAATACACATATTTCGTATTGGTCTCGGATGCGTGACGTGAAGTTCTCGGAAAGGGAATTTTATTTTGCAGGGATGAGTTTGCATAAAAAAAAAATTCACAGTTTACCGAGGTAAAAAAAGAAGAATTTTTCACCACTTTAGCGTAGATAATGATGCGTTTTGTAGTATTGCGTAGTTTGTTTCAAGGATATTACAACACTTTGATATTTTGTACAGTTTATTATTTTTATTATTATTTTAATCTTACGTGGCACGCGACAAGATTTTACCCCTATTGGTAGCAATAAAATTTTCTGCATTGAGTGACAAAGTAATTTTTTTTATCCAGCGAGGCAGCATTTTACTATAAGGCCATGGGAACTGTAGCACATGCCATCTATAACATTTTCCTATAACGCCTGTATGATTTATTTTCAATAATCATTTTCATTATAGTTGTAAATGCTATTTAATACTTTCAAAATTATTTTATAAAATAATTTCATGAAATAAAACTCAT
>KK122321.1:86217-99870 GCA_000611955.2 Stegodyphus mimosarum
GAACCCGGGTATTGTACCTAGGATGGGATCAGGCTCGACAGGGACCGTACTGGTGCTGGCTTGTCCGCTCCCTTGGCTGTGGTGGAGCTGATATGAAAAACCAGGAGGAGGGCGTGGGACCATGCCCGTATAACCACAATGGTAAAGTTAGGGCGTCCCCGTCTCTCCGTAACGAACGAGTGTGGGGCGTTCCACAGTTACTGCCGGATTAGATCTCTCTTCACGTCGACGCCACACACGTATGCGGCGACTATCACTGGATAAACAGAAGCTTGACTCATCTGAGAACAAACAAACATCTGCGTTTCGCCTTTCTGTCATCCACATCGCTCCAGTCCGGCACCATTCTAAACTTTGGCGTCTATGATGTGGGGTCAATGGCAGTCTTCTTAACGAACGCCGTGAGTGCAGGCCACGTTCAACCAATCGACTGAAATTGTTCTCGTCGACACGGGAACATCCAGGGTATCTTGCACATGCTGCAGAATCGCGGTACAAGTGACTTGCGGGACCGCCACAGCTTGTCGGCGGATGCGTCGATCCACGCGTGCTGACGTCACTCTGGCTGCACCTGCACCCCTCCTTCTTCTCACATTCCCTTGTTCCAACCATGTTCGCCATAGCCGATGCACCGTAAGGACGTAAGGACCGTAAAATTAAACCGTCTGGTACCTATGAATATGACCAAAAAATAATATCCAGTTCTCAGCATAACGTAATCGTCATTGTAAACGTACAGTTTTGATGACATTCTGAAACACCTATTTGTTATCCTGATTAACACCAAAATGATGTCTAAGTGATAAAAGTAGTCGTAGCGGCCGCTTAAAACAAGCCCAGACACTTTTTTTACACGACAACAAGTTAGGAGCACAGAAATGAATTTTTCAGTATCATCACTTTTCAAGTGATCTGAAAGTAAGACCGTCTCATGTGTCAATATCAACAAAATAAACATAATAACCAATTCCCAGCATAATAATAGCAGTTATTATAAACGTACAATTTTGCCGACATTCTAATACACGTAACTATCATCATGATAAAATATTTTACCATATATTAACGCCAAAATGATTTCCACTTAATAAAAGCAGTGACCACTTGAAACACAACCCAGACACTAAGATGTGCATTGAATCAATAGCGAAAATAGCGGCCGAGATAAACGCTGCAGAATTTTTATACACAGTACTAATTTTGGAGGCATAAAATAACGACATGACATTTCTATTTATTGAATTATTATCCCAGACAACAGCCACAATTTTCTTAAAATATAGGTACAGATCCTTAGCGTTTAACTGGTAATATATGCGACAATAAGGTGGTAATAAGCTGAAGGTTAAATAAGCTTGAAAGGTGATAATAAGCTGTGTATCACGAAACCATAAACACTTGTAACAGCTTTTTTATAGTTATAGGCTATGCCATACAAATTTCCTCCTTTAAAATTAAAAAATAAATTTTAATGCATTTTATCCATTATAATAATTACATTTTTATCACTTTCTTCTCGATTCTCTCAATTTTGTTTAGGCTATCCTAAAACGTCATCATTAAATTGCTCAGTAATGGGATAAACAGAGAAATTTGAATTAATTTTACGAATAAGTACGAGGGTAAGGAATAGCAATATAACCTGAATGGCGTAAAAATTTATAGGCATATGGGTGAGATAAGAGTTTAACAAACTGCAAAAAGTAAGTAAATCCAGGGTATATTGGTATTTCTCTTAGTTCATATTCAGTTTATTTACTTGCTCTGAAAGGAAGTTTAGTTCAGATTCTTTTTCAGGTAATATGATTTTAAGTTTGAAAGCATATAATCCACAGTTTGTACACAATTCTGAATAGTTTCCCTATTTTAAAAGTTATAAGACAGGCTTTCATCTTCCTTTAGTACTTCTAGAAACATGTTCATATAACTAATTCTTGAACAGAAATCCAATTTACCTGTAGATGTTATAGCGATATTTTTAATATAAATGGATGAAACCAAATCTTCATTTACCACTATCAGCTTCGGAATTTCTGGAGCTAGGTCACTTACAATATCAATTAATAAAGTAGAATTTTCCAAGTATGCACATCGTACAGCTTTGTAATCTTCTTTTGTTCTTCTGTCTGTTTCCTTTGCTTTCTTTGGGTATTTCTCTTCTAGATGAGCTTTTTTCTTTTCAAGAGACATTCTCGATGCAGAATTTGATGTCATGTAGAATGGGCCATCAAGAAATTGAAAGGGAACAGATCCCTTTTTCGAACGTGGCCCAGAAATTGGAGCTTTAATCTGTTTTGCTGATTTCTCATCAAACATTTCTACTTCTCGCAGTCCTTCATCTTTTCAAAGATACTAGTCACAGATCTATAAAATAAGATATTTGAAAATTACATTAGTTACATATATGTTAATACTTAGTGACAGAACTCAATGAGCACTATGATTTAAATGAGTACTTTGATAACTAAATACCAAATAAAAAGCCAGTAATATAATTTTAATTACTTGTATAATTTTCTAAAGTAATTTATTATGTCTACAAAAGCTCATCAGGATGATTAAAGTTATAATGTCTCGTCTGAATTTCTAATCAGTTACTTTATGTTATTATTCTTTCCTGTTGATTTCATTTCCATTTTCTTGCCAGAATGTAAATTTCTACCTCACGTGATATTCAAAAAGAGAATGCAGGGCCTATTTAAAGGAAGTTTTTAGAGAATGGAATCTCAGCGTGTTCTGCCTGCTTGAAGGCCACGTTGCTAAATTTGATTCCTTTGTGATTAATGTTCTGCGGCATTAAGTTATTCCTGTTATTAGGCTTGTTACTCGGACCTTAGGTCAGAGCCAGCTTACGCGTTATTCAAATTGTGAAACCGTTAGGCTAAACTTATTTTCTAATTTTAGTTCATTCATTATGATTTACGCCAAAACTGCTGACTTCTGTAAGCACGAGTTGGTGACGTTTGATAAACTTTATTTGAGTTATAAAAGGATCCTTTAGACTCTTTCCTTGCCTCTGTGGCAATTACAAGACATAGAGATAATTCGCCACTAGTTTTGAGGTAGTTAATGCTGCCTAAGAAGACCAAACTCTACAAAGTTTTATTTAAATTTGAAAAAATTTACAATATTAAGAAGTGCATAAAAAATACTGAATATCAGCATAACTATCTTAAATACATTGATACCAAACTTATGTACCTCACTATAAAAATTGTTAAAGGAAACCTATTACCACTATTTGTTAGTTCCTTGTCTTTGGCACATTCATTATGATGATTTGGAATAATTAGGAAATCTGCCTCCACAACATACTAGAAATTATTTGCAAATTATTGGCTTTTATATAATTACTGAATCTAGAATTCTTCCTGTTATATGAAACTTTATTTAGTTCACATTTTTCTTTATCCAAATCGGAATAAGAGAAAGTTAATATTACAATTTTGATGATTAAAATTTTTATCTTTGAAGGAAAATATTTCTTTACGAATAAAACCAGCGGGTCTATAATCTATTAACTATAAATTTCTTATCAATAGATCAAAATCTAATAACGAAAGCATGAATATCATAAATGTATCAATAAAAATAAAAAATAAAAAACTAATAAAAGCACAAAACATAAAAAAATGCAAAAAGTTTAACTTACTTTTGTATGTTTAATAGGCAAAAAGCCATCTTTTCTTCGTAGACTTGTCACCCATTAGGCTCAGGTGGAAACGTAAAAACAGCAACTTTGGAAACCTTTTCATAATTCATAAGACATGCGGCTACGGCGCACTTATACGGCTTTTTATGAAATTACAAGATCACGAAAACAATTCATCTAAAAATTTAAAAGAATCGTTCGTATCTCGCCTAATACTACGGGACTTTGAGCTTGCTGGTAGGAGAGAGGTTCGTGAGACGACTCCTTGTGATGTTAGGTTTTCCTCTAGCTTCGGTGTCCTGCCTTTCTTCTGTTAGAAGGTATTGCCTAAACGAATCAAAATCATTGCTGTTTCTACCTGTGCTTAAGGAGTTGGGAAGACACTTAAATTAAAACCAGCAATTTTGGAGAAAATTTAAAAGGATGTATTGTTCTATGCACTTCAGTAAAGATTATAGCGAAAGGCCATATTCATATAACTAAAGGCTAAAATTTATATTGATATTTTTTAAACAGGTTACATATCAATGCTCGCCATATAATTTGTTAAAGTTATTATCATTTATTAACATTTTTCTAAATTAATATTTCAGTTTCAGTTATTTACAAATGCAAACAGTTCGGTCTTCAGTTAGTTGGTCTTCAGTTCAAACCCTGAACGTTCTCAAACTTTAAAATTAAATAGTGGTCAATTTTTGTCTTACGTGAGGTACGTTTATCTTTCGTTTCGTGAATAAATGTAAACTTTTACTAAATGTAACTATAACTTTTAATGTTATAGGTTCTGAGCCTGCTGTACAAAAAATTACATTTCTTAATTTTTGCAAAATTGATTTTGTTTTAATTTAAAAGGATAAAACATGAATTGTTTTATTTATTATTAAATAAAGATAATACTTATTTAAAGTACTTTTGTAACTGGAAGTATATATCTGCGACCAATGATTGCGAAAGTAAGAGCCACGTGATGACTTTTAAGGGTATAGTATGTATTAGGTTGTAGAATCATTAGGTTATTTTACAGCTGGAGAATGTGAAAATGAGCAATGCCTTCACCGGGACTCGAACCTGAACTTCTCAAATACGCGCTGAATGTGCTAACCGTTACACTACGAAAGCCTGTGTACAAATTACTGTATATTCTCACCTTTTAAAGAGCGACTGGGGTTTAGGGTACCCAATCGCCAAACCCTGGTGTTGAAGAATCATCATCCACCACCTTATAGTTTGGGCGCCACTGTAGAGTCAATGGGATTTTCTTGAAGCAGGAGATGTGAAAAATGAGCAATGCCCTCGTCGAGACTCGAATCTAGACCTCTCAAATACGCCCCGAATGTGCTAACCGTTACAATGCAAAGGCATGCAGAAAGCAGAAAGAAATTCCCATATAATGTATTAAATGCATGATGAGAATAAAATTCTTAAGAACTGACCTATTAGGACCGGCCAATTTAAATTTTGAGTTTCGAATACTCAAAGTTTCGCGTACTTAACTTTCGAAATTTTAACTTTTTAACTCTGGCATTATACATTGCTATACCACTCAAGATATCATGAAAGCGCATGCACGGTTAATCACAAAATCTAAACTTCAGATACATTATAAACTATTTTACTTTCATCGGTCATTTCATGCGTATTTTCGAATTCAAATAACCCTTTATTTTACAAATATATTACATTATACTAATGCGCTATCTGTACCACGAGCATTTTAGTTTTTTTTTTTATTTATTGGAAAATTTACTGTAATATGTTAATTCAAAATGAAATCCTAAAAGTAATTCAACAGCTAAAGAAGTACGGCCATTTATTTTTTATTTACTGATAAATTAATAGCGAAAGCTGTTATAATCTCTACCTAGATTCTGTTCATTTACAAAACATTACATAGTTTATCAAGGTAATAATTCTGCACTCCTTTAAGTTTCCAATTTAATGTCTAGCAGATAAAAACCTATTTTTAGTTATACAGATACAGAAGGTCAAAATCTTTTTAGATTAATAGTATGGCAATAAATCTTACGACAAACACGATTCTGGAATGAGTCGGCATACATTCTAAAACTGTGTTTGTCAGGCTGCCTTCGACGTTATGTCTTGAAATGCAGTTTGAAGCACTTCAAGACTGATAAAAAGATTTTTATGAAGCACTAAAAATGAAGTAAATTGTGTAATTCGTCAGTAATATTACTTATTACTCTATTATGTAACTATTAAATAATTCATCATGCTTTGAAAGGCTGTATGCAATAAAAATAGATATTCATTTATTTAATTTGAGTATTAATTAAAAAAAACATAGCTTGGATCCGTACAAAAGAGCATAAAAGATTAAATGTCAATCGTTTTCTAAGCTTCTTTACGAGTACTAAAAGTGAATTATGATACATTTAAGTAAGAAGAAAATATAGTGAACACGTATTTAAATCTTTATGAGAATGTAAATTTGTATATTGGAAGTTTCGAAAATGATCAACAAAGGCTTTTCCGACACTGAAGGATCCGAGTATTTATCCCGAGTGATAAAGATACTCAGAACAAAGATGCACAGTCTCAATAATTATGTAATGAAACATACGTCTCATAATAAAGCGAAAACAAAATAATAGAATGTTACTATTTTATTCGAGCTATAATAGGCGTCCCTTAATGTGATTGTCGTTAATGTTGTCTTTCAAATACTGTTATCAAATTGCCGAAGGTCGACCCGTTTGAATTCGAAAACATGGAATACATGCTTATTAGGATGTGATTTTTCAAGATAAAATTGGGAAACTGTGTTTTATTGGGCTGTTGTATGCAATTAAATTTTATATTATACTTGTTATAAGGGAACATCAGTTGCAAAAGAATACAGTTTATAAAGCCATTTCGTAACTAATTATTAAAAAACTGGCAAACATTGTTCCATGTCATAATGGACAAGACAACAACAACAGCATTTGAAATGATGGTAGCCGAACTGAAAGAAGAAAATTTTCTTTCTAAAGTCTATCTCACAATAAAAGTATTTTGTTTTGTTTTTACATTGAAATAATAATTGCTCTCCCGCACATCATAACAAAACTATCGAAACCTTTTATTAATGGCAAATTCTTTGAAGATTATTGATTTTAAGTCTGTTGAACTACTTCGTCCTAACAAACAACAATTATGTAACAGAAAGAAAAATTATACACTTTGCACCATTTTCAGTAGCAGCTGTTGACAGTACAAGCATCTCAGTACAAACGTATTTTGTTTTTTGGTACTAAAGGTTACAGATGAATTCGAAATAATTAAGAAATTATTGAAAATATTTCCCTGATACAAGACATTTTTTTCTGAAATAAAACTAGCAGTTTAAATATAAATAAAATTCGAATAAATTGGTTGGATTTGCTATGGTATAGCTACTATCTTTGGCAAAAAACGGAGCAGCGCTAAAATTAAGGAACACAGTGAAAATAATGTCTCAAAATATTTTTTGCATTATGCATCGTATTATCCGTCAAGAAGCTCTTTGTGCCCAAAGTTTTCAGATGAATAATGATACGGAAACAGCAACTTAAACAATGGAATAGCTCTGAGTCATCGAGTTTTGTTGCAATACTTGAATAAATTGAAAAAGAACACTAGGAAATTAATTGTTGTAATCAAGTCGGGTGATTGAATAGCGGAGATATATTAAATGTTTTGGTTTAATAAATGAAATCAAAATGCTTGTGATAGCATGGTCATTCCATCCAATTTCCGAAGCAGAATATTCAAAGGTATTTCTTCATTCCGTGAATGACAGTCAATTATTTTTCTTAGTTTCATAACTTTCTTATAATGTATTGCTTGTGTTTTAATAATGACTAAATATTTCATCGTTGATAGCATGTAACTGAGACTAAAAGACAGAATAAGTACAATTAAAGGAAAAGGTTTTTTAAAAGAATAAGCTGTTATTTAAAATGGATACGGTAGTTAATGCACTAAAAGGAGAAAAATAATTTATCATACGGTTTAATAGGAATGGCAGTTTACGTAATTCTATTCGCAGAATTCATCTACGATTTATCGCTAATGACACAAGCGTGAGGCGTCTAAATAACGAAATCTATTAATTTAATAGCGTTGTCAAATGCCATTATAGTCAAAGAATTTTTATTAATTAATTGCAATGCTGTATATATTAGTCATTCTATTTTTAAGTTTATCATAGACGCCCCATCTTTTATTACTCGTAAAAATGTAAATGAATTCCGTTAAAAATTTCAAATAAATTCTGTAAATAAAATTATTTAATCTGTCATTTACATTAAACTATATGATAAATTATTTTTCTCATTTTACTACATTTAGTGAAAAATTGTACCCATCTTCTAATTCTTGTCGGAATATTGATATTCTTCTTGTGTACTTTTCTTCGCAACTCTTCTTCAAACGCCCCAATGATTAAATCCCAATGATTGAACCTTACAGATCTCTCATTAGATAATTTAGAAGTTTAAATGTCATCTAAGAATTCACATTCTTTTAATATGTGCTTTAGTTTAATTTTTTTTATTTCTTTACTATTTTTTCACTGGATTAATAATTGACGATCTTCCTACTGAGACAGACCATCAGAACTTTAAATGGGTTATTAAAAGAACATAAAATTACGTGGCTTTAATTCTTGCTGTTTTGTATTTCAGAAAAACAAAATTAAACAAAGTTGATACTATGTTTAACGTTCAGTTAAGTTTCTCGATTCATATATTTAAGTAAAATAATTATATATTTAAGTAAAATAATTATATATTTAAGTAAAATAATTTATTTAAGTAAAAATTAAATATTATTAAGTAAGTTAAATTAAATATTCATATAGTTAAGTAATATATACTTTATCGAATTTTCCTGAAATACGCCAACCGTAAATTTTCCCAGCTCTGAAGAATGCTATTTTTGCGACAAAAACTATGATCATAATTAAATTAAAATTAGAAAAAGAAATCTGAGGTCAAATATACGATATTAGCATTTCAGGCTGATAAAGAGAACATTTCTGAAATGTACAACTAAGAATTGAACAGTTAATGGACTTTAACTCAAGATTAATAACAGATTTTAAGTATTGGAATGCCTTTCTTGTTTAAATACAGTAAAATCTTTTCCAACCGGCACCTATTTAAAAAGTAGTATTAAAGTAACTACTCATTTGAAAGCTAAATTTAAATCTGAAAGTTATGCCTATGCGATAAAATAATGCATAATGGCCTAACAAGCTGAAGACTTAATGTGGCACTTGTGTTATATTTTTGCCTTCCAAGGAATACAACTTATCCAACCAAGAACCAAGGCGTTGTCCAAAATATAAAAATTAGCGGTCAATTCTTTTTAATGGGTCGATGTGTAAATGAAATAATGAAGAAGAGTATGAATTTTATTAAGTCGATTAATTAAGTCGATGTGTATGAATTTTAGAAACAATTAGTAGAAACAAAAGTAGTATTAAAGTAACTACTCATTTGAAAGCTAAATTTAAATCTGAAAGTTATGCCTATGCGATAAAATAATGCATAATGGCCTAACAAGCTGAAGACTTAATGTGGCACTTGTGTTATATTTTTGCCTTCCAAGGAATACAACTTATCCAACCAAGAACCAAGGCGTTGTCCAAAATATAAAAATTAGCGGTCAATTCTTTTTAATGGGTCGATGTGTAAATGAAATAATGAAGAAGAGTATGAATTTTATTAAGTCGATTAATTAAGTCGATGTGTATGAATTTTAGAAACAATTCGCATTGCAAAACGCCCTATTTACTTTGTCCGTTCCCTGGAAACATATAAAGAAGGTTACTTTACGTAGATATTGCAGCAAATTGCAACCCATGATCGCATTTGTAGTTAGATGGTGAATCGATTGGCGAAATTTTATTTTCCGTTTTAAAACACGTCTGGCGTCCGTATCCGCGATATTGGATTAATTTAAATGATCGGAGAAAGTCAGCATTAGTGAAATGTAGCTGCAGGCTTAGATTAATGTGGACAATTTTCTTTCCTGTCGCATTGTCTCAAGATGATAAAATAGTAAAACAAGTATAAGGAAATAAGAAAGGTAGCGAGGAGAAGGAGAACGATAACACCCAGAACAAGAAAGTTACGTGGAAGATAACTAACGAGGGACTGCAAACTTTCATAACATTTTCCAAATAATGTTTATTTCAGTCAGCACATGACGTTATGAAATTTCATTGTAGACTGAACATTTCTTTTATAATTCCGGCAACAATCTGATAAGCATACAAACGTTGGAAGTTATATGACATCGTACTAAGAAATTTGTAAGTATTATGCAATAATATTTATATATTTGATAGTTTTAAAGTGTTGTTTAATTTTGTTTTGCTAAAGTGTAAAATATGCGCTAGGTGCTTAATTATGTTGTGCGCTTTAATTTTAATAATAGGTACTACTTTCGAAACTATTTATTTAATTGTAGTCTATTATAAATCGAAAACCATGACCAGCAGGCCATGTTACAATTTCTACAAATGAAATCACAAAACATTAAAACCTAAATTCTGGAAATGTATATTAGATTACCCGGAAAATCTCTTATCCGGAATCAACCAGGTCCCGTTGTTGCCTGTTAAAGGATATTCTGTAGTATAACATTGCAGAAATTACACAGAGGTTCACTCGGTAATTAATAAAAATCACTGTTATTGAAATCATTCCGCAAGTACTTGAATTAATTTGTCAGTTTATGACACACATGTAGATAGCACATATAGCTTCACACAACATAGCTTCATGCATATATAGCTTCGCATAATAAAATTGAAAGTATTTCGGGAATTTTTCTAAGACACTATTAAAACGAAAATATTCTAATACAGTGTGATCACCCAAACCTTTTTGCAAAATGTCGGTATTCTGAACAAAACTTTGCTTTTTATCATCGTCTCTCCTGCTCTCGAGCGACGTCTTAAGCGGTATTCTTCACGGCCAAGGCGATATGAGACCTTAGGTCGACGGAGTCTTATGTTCGATACGACCAAGTAGGAGCAAGCTCCTTCGGCAAGTCTCATCTGATCCTCAGACAGGCGAGGTATCGGGTATCACCCGAGACGGCACTGCGCGTTCGAAAAATTAGTGCTCAGCGTGTCCTGCAATTCAGCTGCAATTCAGTCCCCCAGCTGGCTGCGTTCTTCAACGACTCGTGAGTCGAGTGGTTCACTGCTCAGAGTTATCATTTTTGTTTGTATGGATCCCCGAGGGGTTCCATTTGCACTCAAAATATCTGAAAGATTGCCTTCCCTTTCGAGACGTTTGGGGTAATTCGATTTACGGAAAGACCACCTAGAAGTCGACCGAAGTCGCGAGCTCCCCGTAGCTCATCCTTCAGAGGGTCCCACCGGATAACGCACCTATACACAAGATTTACATCAGTCCTAAAAAATTACCAAAATAAGGAATCATGTATAAAAACTATGTTAACTTTCAGAAAAAGTAGCAAATCAGTGGCAGTCTAAAAGCTTCTTAACTTTCATGATTTTAAATATAGAAGATCCAGCTTAATGTGATCACATTTGTTCACGGCCATTTTGATAACATTAACCGAATGATAACTTTAACAATGAGAAAAAATATCCTGCATATCAGCACCAGAATTTAACTAATTTACTATGAATATAAACAGAATCATACAAATACTTATTTTCAGAGTACTTTAAGCATTAGCGTTATTAGTGAATTGTCTGTGAGCCTAATGCGAAAATTCGTTTATGAACTGTGTCTAATATTTCTCTAAATTATTTGACCAAAGTTGTACCTCTAATCTTAATATTCGAATGGCGCTTCTTATAGCAACATGTATAGGGAATTCACTGATTTCATCTTTACGTTCTTCAGAGAGTTGATGAGCTTCGATTTGTTTCAGAAAGTCCCTGGCGGAAATCTTCTGTCGTCTTCTTCTTCTGAGATCGTTATCGAAATCGACAGAGTTATTAAAAGTTTGTGCCAAACTAAACAACAGGTTGCTTTTCGTTTAATTTTCAATGGCGGACAAATAAAAACCAAGCAGTTTCTTAACTTAATTTCTGACTTGTTGACATTTCCAGTCATTTTGTAATTTGTTAAATTTAGTTTGACTTTATTTGGAGAATTTAATTTCGTTTGAAAATTTCATTCTGTAATATATTGACAACATTAACCGAATTGTCGATTGCAATAAGCGACTCATTTTACACGCTTTCGTAAACAAACGGACGGGACTTCGGCAATTCAATAACAGTATCTGTATGTCGAAAACTGTCCGGTTATCGGTATATCAATAATTGGCCTAAAATAATTTGTCGTTTTCAGAAACTCTTTCCTAAAATATCTGTTAGCAACTCTATGTCTTAGATGAAACTAGTTTGTTCAAGGACAGATATCCTTTATTTAGACATCATCTATTGTTGATATGAACAGGTTTCATCTGGTTTTCGGTCCATATGCTGGCAAATTCATGGCATCAATGAACTTAATCATAAATAAAATAACTTTTTTATTCTCCTCCCACAAATAGAAAAATGCAATCTTAAACGTCAGCAGCAATCAAGTTTTCAATTGAAGTAATTATTTAAGATTATAATACCATTATTCTTACAATAATATTTAATTTACGTATTCTGAAAAGTAATACGTATTCGAATGATATCTTTACGTATTCTGAAAAATGAGATATATAATTATTTAAAGTTTTTGAAGTAAAAAAAACACTAAAATTATCTTTTTTGTTAAGAGGCAAATACAGTAAAACGTTGCCGAACACATATTTGCTAAACGCGGTTTCACTTATACGCGTTAGCTTAATCATTTTTAATTTGTCCAACGCTAGAATTTCATTTAGACGTAGTTCAATATTCATTCATCAACAGTGGCCAGAAGTTATAAAGAATTTAACGTTGATTGAAACGAAGCAAAGAAATCGTACACGTTGTAAAGTTGATTACATTACAAGTTACAGCTTCCACACGTTGCAAAGTTGATCTGGTGTGGCAGCTTGGGATGTAATCTGGATCATTCGTTCAGCAACCATGCACCACATGTTTTTTATCGGCGAAAGTCCCGAGAGCGAGCCGGCCAGGGAAGGAAGCAATTCAATCTTGCGATTGACGAAGAACGCTTGGACAATACTTGTCACGTGTGGTCGAGCATTATCCTGTTGAAATATGGCTGTGGGCAAGCCTTGAAGGTAAGGAAGGACAACTGGCTCCAACACCTCGGAGATGTAGCGCTGGCTGTTTAAAGTACCGGCAATGCGTACTAGAGGAGTGCGAGATTGATATCCAATACCGCCCGTACCATAATACCCGGTGCAGGACCAGTGAGGCGTTAACGCTGCTGTTCAGCATCCTCTCTCCACTGTGTCTCCAGACTCGAATCCGACCATCGTGGTGTCGCAGACAGAAACGTGACTCGTCAGCAAAGACAATTTCATTCCATTCTGCCGTCCACATCCTTCTTTCATCGAACCATTGGCGGCGGAGTCGTCTGTGGTTCTGCGTCAAGGGTAGACGAAGCAATGGACGTCTTGCGGACATGCCACTCTGCTGTAAACGGCGTCGAATGGTACGCGCAGACACTGGATGATGCGTTACAGACTGAATGTGCTGTGCTATGGTTCGTGATGTGACTGAGTGATCCGTCACTGTCATGCGCACAATGTTCCTGTCATCACGTGAAGTGGTGTACTGAGGTGGATGCGATCGAACACGTCGGTCCGTGTACGGTGTAGGAGCATCTAGCGGTCATATATCCGCACATACCCTCCTAATCCAACGGTCACATATCCGCATTACAGTTATTTAAATTACAGTTATTAGTTATTTATTTAAAATTACAGTTATTTATTTGGTTTCGTCTAACACGACTACCGATTTTACTGAAAGATAATCCGCACTCTCGGTAGGCCACTATCCTTCCTCTGTAGAACTCGGATACTTGATCAAACGATGATCGCCGTTTACTACGAGGCATAATTGATCGTTTTTT
>KK122321.1:99958-140149 GCA_000611955.2 Stegodyphus mimosarum
GCTTTGAAGTGGCGCCACAGGCGAACGTGATGTGCATCTGTGCTGAAATTTTAATAATTTGCATATCTCACCTCCGCTAATGCATGTTGTAAATTTCATGGTATTTGCATGCTTCCTTCAGGGTGTTGCATTTATTGTGGCCAGCAGTGTATTTTGAGTAGAATTGTATCAAAATTGTTTTATTTCCTCGTGTAAAGCAGCGCGTAACATATTTTAAAAGAAAGTTACTCAGAAAAAGTAAAAATAAAAGACCACGTGCATTTAATAAATATATATCTCGTAATTGCTTTTGCTTTCCAGAAACTTCAAGAATAGAAAGTATCAGAATGTTCTCGTGCATGATTTGAAAGCTTATAAAAGCTGGATAAAAACATCTCGGCTCAGTTGTATATAATATTTGGTGGCAACAGCTTGAAACATTATACAGCTGATTATAGTGGGCGATGAAAATCTCATTTCGAGATTAATAACCCATTCGAGCTAACGCCCTTTTGGACTAATAAAAATAACAATTTTGTTTGATTACAAAGTTGCAGTAACGAACATGCATTTTTATTTTTAAAAATCTAATGTGGGTAACACATGACTTCTTTGTATTATTCCTATTAAATTACGAACATTATTTGCTGCACTTAATTCATTTAAATGTGAGATACGATCTTAAAATTCAAAGTGATCTTTTGGCCCTGCGGTTCGCAATAAAAAAGAAAGGTATATAATTAGATATTATAAGCAGTCCCATATACAAAATTTCAACATTCTACGGCTAATCGTTTCAAAGTTATAAGAGATACATGCGTACGTACTCAAGACGTTTAGATGTCAAGACGGATCTAGTCAAAGTAAATTCGGGGCCGGTTAAAATAGATATTTCCTATGAAATCGGAAAACCAAAATTTTTCACGATTATAATGATTCATGTACTTCATACAAGGAAGTAAATATAAAAAATGTCACATAATTTAAAAGAAAAATCGATAAGTTTGGCAACGCCGATCCATAATTCCAGTCCATAATTTTAAAAAATCCATAATCCATAATTCCAAAGAACTCGCTTTGCCGTTGTATCCGTATTTGGTTCAAATGCGATCAAATATTTTCATCCTTAAAATTTATTTTAAGAACAGGAGCAATTTACTTACGGAAAATACAGATGCTTATATTCATCTTAAGACGACTTACTATAAGCCAGACTTGACTAAATTAACGTCACTTTTGTCCTGGCTTTGGTGCCTGGATGTGTAAAGCTCTAAGTTCATAAGCAGAATAGCCATCCAAATAGCAGCCGAGGGAGAAAATATTATGCAAAATATAAAAGGCATCAAAAGGTAGACTAAGAATTAAACTTCAGTTTAATCCTAGTATACGGCACACACGGGATTTGGGGACTTTTGGCAACATTATGATGAGCAGTAAACGAACCATTTTGCTCTTGGCAACAATTTTCTAAATCGCGGTAAGGCCGTACTTATTGCATTTTTATTGCATAAAATATTGCATTGACTTTACCTTAACTTCTAATATTTTATATAACACAGTAGGCTTTTAACTTCTAATATTCCATGAGTCTAAAATTTTCATATGTAAACCTGAAGTTTAATTGATTGCATTCTTTCATATTCAAATCGGAATTATACATCATTTCAGAATTAAAGAACGTTAATATCTTTATATGTGTTTTTAACACAAAACGCAACTGTTTTCGAAAATGTTCCTCTTAAATGTAGCAGCAAATAGGTATTACGTTAGTGGAGACAAAAGTAATTCCACCAGCCAAAAAGATATTAAATAAATTAATGATTCCTGTAAATACTTCTATGAAAACACAAAAGAAACAAAGATAAAAACATTACTTATGAAAATGAAAGCGAAACCGCAAACAAATACTTCTCATGAAAAGCTAACCATAATTTATCATTACAGTTAAGATCGCAATAGTTTCACTTTGAAGTTCATGGATTTCACCACGCATTCTTTTAGATTCGGATATTACTAAATAAAGTTGTTTTCAGTTGTTTATATTTATCTTGCATATCTATTAAAAATACTTGGCAGTTCTAAAGATCATGTGTACGTGAAAGATAATCAACAATAATCAAGAACAATCAAGTGTTACTACTATCAAGACCTCATTGATTTCAATAAACAATCAATTATAATTGATTGTAGCTAAATGATGTTTACTGCAATTGTTTATATTTCATCATATATCTTCATGTTATCTTTTAAAATAAATATGAGGTGAGTGAATGATTTTTTTTTAAAAATATTATAGGCTCTAATTTTACTTGAATTTCATTCATCTAGGTAATAAAAAAATTATATTTTAAATCACTATCGATTTCATTTAAATTTCAGGCATAGTTAAAATGAAAACGATGGCAAGCGTTAATTATCCTTTTCAGCTGTTAATAATTTTACGTCATGACTATTGTTATTTCAAGATAATTTTCGTTGCGAGGAAAATGGTATGTTTACGGATTTTAATCACCAAACTACCGGTATCATTCACGCTTTTGTTATTAAGAAAAAAAGGAAATTCATTAAAATACTATAAGTTTTTATTTAAAGCAAATATTTATTTCTTTTTATTTAACTGATTTCACTGAACTTCATATTAGCTGAGAGACAGATTATAGGGACCTCATTTAACTGAAAAAACTTTAATGTTTGTTGAATTTCAGTTTGTCATTCCTCAATGAATTCAAATAGTATTTTATTTTCTTCAAATAGTATTTTATTTTATGAACGGCTTTTATTATCAAGACAGAAGAGAAGCAAGCCAAAGTAAAACATACAGCTAGACAAAGCAACAACATAGGCACAGATTTTGAGCAGAATTTCTGTGCTTCTGATGAAGAAGGACCTATACCTGTTGCCTCGAAATCGATAGAGTCTTGGTCAAAATCTGCGAGATACACAAGACTGTTACTTTGCCGAAATGCAGACTTTTATTATATTTATCATATTTTATAACCTTCTTACAATTTATTTTGAAACGTTCTGATCTTTTACTTTTTATGTACTAAATTTAAATAATCATACTATAAATAATTATGTTTTTGGAAGTTTCTTTTTTACTGCTCTTGTTTATCCCCTTCAGAAGTTTCGTTTAAAAGACTTTGATATTTTTAAAGACAAAATATCCTACAATGCAATATTTTAAAGCAGTTTTCTTACCTTCTCAAATGATATATTTTTGGCGCAAATGTTCTGAAATAATGCTACTTACGTTAGAACAAATGTGCTAAGAAAAAATGCTGATCATGTAGATTTAAAGCGTTGAAAAATAAGACTAAAATGATTTGGTATAATTTGAACATTGCATTTTTTTTTTAATTTTTAACATGAAGTTTATGTAATTTATTCATTAATAGCATTAACTCCTGCTACGCTTATATTATTTTAGTGACAAGAGTGTACTTGCCTTTTTTACACAAATGGTCAAAGTCTAGCTCTGTTGATGCTATCAGAAGTCGCATTTAATGTTCTGTATTTAATTTGTTTCAATATTTTGTTTTTATTGCCACATACATTGAGAAAGATTTTTCACTTAAAGTATGTTGTCCCGAATGGTATTAAATGTTTGTAGCTGTGTGAGAAATTTCTAGGTATTCTGCATAAATCTACAACCAAAAATTTAGAAGCTACTCTTCTTTAACTTTAGATTTCAAAGTTGAATTTGCTGATATGCCAATAAGTTATTCCCTTTCCTTTCAGGAAAGCTTTCTTATTTATTGCAGTACTCGAACGGAGGTTTTATAAAATGATGCTTACGTTTTTCTTCTGGGAAATATTTCTTTAGAGTCTCACTTTCTTTGGCAGCATAAACACATGAGTTCTAGAAAGACTATACAGGAATAATCCTCTTGTTTTAACTGTAGACAAACAAAGTCAGAAAAGGGTGTAAATAGCCCTTTTATTTTATCATAAAGATAACCAACAATAACCCAACTTGAGTTTACACAAACCAACACTTCTGGCTAAACTTAAACACGTAACATTGAACTAAAATCAAATGAGATTCGCGCAAGAAGGCTCTAATTTGCAGGAAACCGGCGAGACAAGCCTAATAGCTAGAAGCACTCAACGCCACAGAATCAAATCGCTTTTTAATCACGGTAACAAGGTGGTCTCGAGTAGGTTGAACACGCTCTAAAATCAACTTGCGAAGCTTCGCTTAAATAGCCCCCTTTCTCCATCAATCTGAATGAACGCTTGCTACCTAATTTACATTCTGGCATGAAAAGCGTAGGTGAGAAGGAGAGCGACAGGAGACTTACTTTAACTCAAAATAAACTATTAGTCAAAAATAAATAGACAAATACTTACAGAATTTCCTTCAACCGAAAAATAGCCTCCATTGTGTAATTTTTGACACCGCTATCTAAATTCACTTCATTTTCCATTAGAAAACTGTTTAGCTTTGCACATCATTCTCTTTGACATATTATGACCATATGTTAAGTCTTAAAACTAATCTATAACTAAATGTATCTATATTTTTAGTTAATAAACAATAGTGAACTATTCTCAATGCTTTATGATTTCTTTCTGAATTTTTATTTTGATCCACAAAACCATGGGTTTTGACTCATGTTACTTCAGGGTTCCGGGGACAAAATTTGAAGACCACTGCTTAAGACATAGATCTATTATTACTGCAACGGTCGTTTGCCAGTGCTTACTGCTCGCCTTTTTTGGTACCTAAGAGAATTCTGTATAAATAATACATATTATTTATTTCCTCATCCATCCCTCTCGAATTGTCATTTTGCCACATTAATCGTTTGTTCACTTTCCTGGCATAGTATTTCCTGCTTAGATTGTTTGAGGAAAAGATTTAAGTTAAATATACATTGATTTTTTGCATTACCTCTTTTTTTAGAGGGGCTATAAGTATGGCAACATAGCAATGAATTAATGCTTTGCATGTGTCCTTAGCTCCGCTTTCACATTATCAGAGTAATTTTCGGATATCATGTCTTTACATATTGTGATAAATTTATTTCTATTAAGTTTTAAGGATTTCAAATTACTCAAATTAGTTTTTAATTTAAATCTGTAAGCAGCATGGATGAAGAAAATAAAAATGAAGAACTTTGAGCAGATAGATGTGATAGTAAACCGAAGATTATTTCTCCTAAAATCATATTTTCATTTAAGACAAAATGCAACCCAGAAGCTAAGGTCAATGTACGACATTTTTGTTAAAATGTACTACTCTTGAATATAATAAATGTTATTTATTTATAGTGCGTTAATAATCTCCCATTATCCAGCATTTCATCCCTTTTTTTCTTCCATCCCATTGGACAGCCATATATCGAAGTACCACTTACACATCGATTTACTGAAAGGACACTGAAAGCAGTCAAATCAGATTCGAAAGCAATCCAAGTACTAATCATCATCAGGCATAGAAAAGGCAAAATAAGCGGCAGATGTCACTGAGTAAATGACCTTTAATTGTAAATTAGGTATGCAAGATTATGAAACACATTTCATGGGAAAGGTTGCCCTACGAGGAAGTGAATGTACTAAATTTACATATAAAAAAATGAGAGAGAAAGAAAAGCAACCTGCTCGAACTTTGAATAACTAATTAAGTTTCACTTCCATCTGAATAAAAATAAAAACCCAAATGATGTAACTTCTCCTGAGCAATCCCAAGAAACTTTAGCAGCTCATATTCAGATTGTATTAGCAAATCGATTGACATATAATGGAAAACAGTTTGATTTTTTCTATTTTATTTTAATTATAAACTTGTATTTAGCTCCCTCATTGTGTCCGTCTTTATGGTTAAAGGTTCGTCACGATTTTTAAACTACTTCCTGATAAGATATCAAGTTAAAATTTTATACACACATTGTTTTCAGATGACAATACAATAGCAATTTTTTCAAAATTTGATTTAGACTTCTTTGTATTTAACGGTGAACAGATTTTTATCATATACCTGTTACGAATTTTGTACCCAGATAGATTATTTTAGTGCTGTTATATGTGAAATTGTAGCATTTTTCTGTATAACGTAACGCAAAACAAATTTTAAGAGAAAGCTGTACCGTTAAAGTAAAAATACAGGGGCAAATCCGTTTAATATCGAGTAAATGGGTATCTCGGTAATTTGGTGTGATATCGCCAAGCTGACAACGGTTTGGGCGACTTATTTTATTGCCAAATGGGGTGGGAAAACACCAAATTTTGCAAAATTCGGCGACCATTTGGAGACATTTTGTCCTGTCCCTGTATCATCGTAACAAGTATTGTAATTAATGTAATTCATCACTATATTAATGAAAATGTATAATAAAATATAATGTTATATAATAAATGTAATTCATCACTATATTAGCTGTAACCGTAATTCGACCCTCATATTGCCTTCCTGTAATTTCGAAAAGCAGAAAGTACTAGAAATATCTCGGCGGCCGGCTGAAAACTATATAAAGCTGGAAAGTTGTTTAGTTGGTGTTGTTGTTATTGTTGCTAGTTCAGCGTGAGATCGCATTAGTTTTCTTTTTAGATGTACTTTGCATTGCATTGTGTTAAACATTTTTTGTAGTTTGAAGCGTAATTACTCATTGTACTTTGTGATACTATAAACACCTGTATGTGTACTTCTGTAGAAAATTCCAGAACTTGAAGTATTCTTGTTGATAAAATAAATTTTATTAACCTATCATCGCGCCTGTATGCATTCACTCTCTTATGAACCCGTGCGTACGAATTTTACTATTCGCAACGTCAAAAAGCACAGTAAAATCTTTTATTTAAAATTTTATGAAATTTGTAACATAATTTTTAATTCTTTGGGGAATTTTCGAAAGTTGCTTGATTTTTTTCGATTATTTTAACATTTAAAAATGTTTCCGTTATAAAGTTTAAAAATGTTTCCGTTGCAAAGTTTTTTTCTTTTAAAAACACGCTTCGCCAGTTTTTAAAGGAAGAATGATATAAAAATATTTATTCAACTATTTTCTATATTTAAAAAGGTAAAATATGCTGCAATACGAAGCAGAGCGGAAATATCAGTTCATTATTGGACATCGCTTGGAAAACATAGTTTCAAAGTTATGATGCCAGTACATCACATTATTATTATTATTATTATTATTATTATTATTATTATTATTATTATTATTATTTGTGTGTTCTGTACAGATTTCTGCCAAGGTTATTTTATACATTGATTGATTGTTTAATCTTCCTCCCCTTGCTAAAACTAATTATTCGCAAAGAAATTACTAAGCTATCTATAGCAGTTTTCTGCCATTTTATAAACCTATTTCTTCCTCCCCCTTTTTTTATCGATAAGTTCTGCGTTTACTATTCATTTCATTCTATTAAGCTCAACAACAAAATTTAAGGGTTGATTAGAGTTTAAAATTCTTTGCCATGAAATTCGCATTCACAGGTCTGTGGCACATAAGTTTTACAAATAAAATATTATTTAATTCTTTCCTTTCTGCCTCTTTCCGCCACGAAGTTTCCTCATTCCTTAGACTGCAAATTTTGCCGTACTTCCGCTGCTCTGCTGATAGAAGAAAAGACTGTTTTAGAGGGGAAATACGTTAGAAGGAGGTATGTACTAGAAATTCTGCAGTGATCTAGGTAATCTTGTACTCTCTGCCTAGGTTCAGTTTAAATTGTTGAATTTTTGTCCTTTGAGAAAGGAAGCGTTGTTTTAAAACCAGGTCCAAGTTGTCTGGCAAGTATGTGTTTGTATATTTTAATTTAAACACGCACAAATGGTGGAATAGAAAAACTCAAAGCATTTAAATTCTGGTCAGTATGTTTGATGCTTAAGTAGTATTCTGGTGATGATAATTCACCGCCTAGAACAAAGGTAATACCTTAGTTTCATGGTAACGAGGTAACGGACATTGCTAAGTCAATTGGAATCCATAACCAGCTGCTACAAGTTGATATATATTTTGGCCACCTTAGGTTTTAATAGCTGATTTTCTGAATATTTTACGATACGAAATCTTATATTCTTTAATGGAACTTTAAAATTCTGGTACCAAAATAGCATGTGTTATAGAGGTTTGAAATTTATCTAATACACTGCAAAAAAAACAGACAATTCTTGATCTCCCGTTCTTTCAGAATTTGTTATATATGTGTGATATACAAAGAAATAAATGATAATTTTATCCTTTACTTATCTCTCTAAGTATTAAAACTCTATGTTGCCGTTAAGAAACATCATGCATTCCGTAAGGATTTGGCTGTACCCGTATAGTAAATCAGTTGGTTACTCAGTTGTTCATGTATTTCACATTGTTTCCGTAATGTTTTGAATTATTTATCAATTTTATGTAATAAAAATTGTACAATGAGTAGTAAAAAAGTTCGTACTATGGAAAAAGATGATCAGTTGATGGACCTGAGCTGGTGAAATACGGTTTGCAATGCTAGGTCTAATGACAGTGTTGATAAACGTGGGAACGATTACAGAATTTGTGCAGAGCAAAAAATTCACAGAAAAGCGTAATAACACAGAAGCTCTTATTGCTTCTAAAATGAATATTGTTATCATGTTGTGCTAAAAAAGGATCTTTAAGTGAAAATTGACTCTATTGGACTATCGAAAAATTTTCGATATATGTCAAACTCAGGAAACTAGAAATGAAGCTGCCGTTGGAGATGCTGTAGGACAAAGGAAAAAATAAAGCACCAAAAAAAGTACAAGATGTGTTATGGCAGCAGGAGAAGGTGAAGTATATGCAGCAATTTTCTGTTAGAAGAGATGGCCTATCTGATAAGATACTTGTCAAGGAAATTTCCTGGTATGGATAAGCTACTAAACATTACTACTTACATTATTAGGCTATATTATATAAGGGGATTAACAAAAGAGTCGGATTTAACATGCCCACAAAAGTACTTTACCTTTAGGAAATGGAAAACCTTTTTGCAAACTTACAACAGGCAAATGTTCCAATTTAATAAAACTGCATTTGATTTGAACTTGGCAGGACTGGCACTTTATCACTACCAGTTCATTTCGCAGTTCGTTGCAGCTTAGTCGACGTAGAGCACTACACAAAAGAATAGTGAGTTTTGATTGTGAAAGCTCGTTAGAAGAATGGTAAGTGTTACGCACAGGTTATTAGAAAGATTCGTGTAATCTTTTGACGTAAAAATGCATAATGAAACACCAAATCCTATACTGGTAAAGAAATTTAAGAACACAGTTTCGACAGCCGACATTAAAACCTCCCGCCCTCAGTCCCCCAGTTTCTTGAAAGCATCGCTATTGTTCATAACAGTGTTACTTCAAGTCCCAATGAATCCGAACCTAAAGAGTAAAATTAAAAGAGTTTAAAGGATAAATTGAACCAATCATTAGTCAACTCAATAGGCAGATATGTGAGAAAATTATCACAAATTTCATCGAGAGAGTACCGTGCTGTAGAACAAGTCCTGGAGTACATATTCCAGACATTATTTTTCAGTCTTAATCGGAACATTTACATTGTAAGTATGTAAAATTATTTTCCATTTTCTAAAAATCTTTGATCGGGCATATTGAACTCGGCAATTTTATAGGGACAAATTTTGCTATGAAGTGTTAAAAGGTATGAAAAATAGAAGGCTCTGTAAAATAGATTATTATGCAAATACGCAAAATTGAAAATATTGTCAATAATTAAAAACCATCCACAATGATACAAAAAAATAATCTAATTTTTGTACCATAGCTAAGTATTAGTACTAAATACCTTTATGAGTCTATCTCCTATAAATCAACATGCTTAAGTTGAAACTTAATTTATATTTTCAAGCAAAATTAATACTAGAAAATTCTAAACAGCACACAAATATATAATTCAGACAGGCATACTAATCTACGTATAGCAACTGAAATTAATATCAGTCTGTTCATTTATGACATATAGAGGTTTAGGTACAGATAGCTCGTTTACAAATCCATTTTCGTGTTTGCAATTCTTTCTGTAGAAGTAAGTTATCGTTGAATGTTAAAAGAATGTCATCGTTGAAAGTTACTCAATCTGCCAAACATTAACTTATTAAGCACAATAGAACAAGAAATATATTATTCCTCTCTTTAGCAAGTCTTTTCAACAACGTACATTTTACTGATGCCAAAATAAAAATTCATATGGCAGAGAATTAAAAACGCCTTTTTGGTTTAAATACTAAATAGAATCTTTACGTTCATGTGAATACGCACTTCCTTTGAGGGTGATAAGAATACCTGAGTATATATTTTAAATGACAGTAATAATGGTACAATATTCTAAGGCATCTGAGTGTCATAAGTAAATGTTTTTACTTCATATTTTTCTCCTTCCTCAATCATTTTTATTCTTATTACATAAAACCTAATTCTTGTTATGTAAACGTATTCTTATTATGCAAAATCTCTTTAAAATTTCAACTCTGACAAAATTAGTCACTTTGCGAGGCTAGTCATTCACATTAGCAGGTATAAAATAACTTCTCTCTTTATTTGAAATGACCTTTATGAATACATTAAAGTTAGGCAAAAAGGCAAATTTAGTTTAGTTTAGATTTTGAGGCTGATCCGACATAGAACCCTCTACTTCTAAATTTAAAACCCAAATGCTAGATATAAAGATAAATTTATATAAAATCAATGCATTGAGCAAAGAAAAACGAAGGAAGAGTCATCTATTGAGAAAAAGGCTAAGTTATTAGAGTTTTAAAATCATTTAGATAGAAATACATTGGAATTGATGTCTTAGCAAAAGAAGATAAATTTTTATGAATGCGAAAGGGCTTCGAAGGAAAAAATTTTATAATTAGAAGAAGCTTCGAAGAATTTTGATTGAAGCAAATTTAAAATTATGAATAAATATTTGATCCAAAGACTCATTGTTATGATGGCGAATTCCGGTAGATAGAGCCCAGTGATTATTTTTTATATAAAATATTACGATTGGAGAATTTTATGTGAATCTTTTTGGTAGCAATTAAATCAATTATGGCACTATATTCCTCACTGGTTCCCTCATAAACCTGATTTAGACCGCATACAGTACATTCCATATGCTTGAAATTAAGATACACTACCTTCAACTGTTATAAAGCTAAAAGCATGTAATGTACTATGTACTTTTTTGTATTGTGTGCCATCGGGCTGAAACTTATAAAAGAATCAGTAAGTGATTATATTACTGTACAGGCATTTATCTTGTCGAGTTGATGCATTTTAAACAGCATGGGTTTCACACTTCCATCAGATAATGTAAACACCCATACATTCAAGATGCATCTCTGTAGTTCACAAACAGGGTTGCTACATAAATTAATGAAGCTTAACCGATTACCATATTGCAGAGACCATTGGGCATTTTGTTTTGGAGTAAATGACGTGAAAAAAGTGCCATGTCCAAGCTGGGATTCGAACTTCTGGCGTGCTTTCGAGTTACATTACGAAGGCATATGGTAAGGAGGAAAAGAGGGGGAAATGCCTTACAGTATGAAGGAAAGGGGTAAAAGATGCCAAATAACCAAAGGTGGGTGAAGGTGCTAAAATATGCTACACCCCGAAAAAGGTAGTGTCTTTTATTTGTCTTATTAGATATCTTCACATACATGCATACCTCAAATTATCTCTATGAAAAAAGACACATTTTTTAAAAGTCTGCTCCTCGTAAAAGATTAGTTAATTTCCTTATAGAATCAGATGAAATTTTGAATGACAATTAAGACGGAATGATTACGAATATGCGTTCCTTGTACATAGTTAAGTATATACTAGTATAGTATAATATAGTGTATTATGCTACGACTTATTGGTACTCATAAGATAAACCGTTTCAATTTTGATGTTGATTTAAATACAATTTCGTGTTATAATTTAACTTTTTTTCTTATTGCGGTAGGCTTTTCTTAATAAAACTAAAACATACCCCAGTTTAGAAGATATAATTCATAAAAATTCTTTACAAGCGTAATGCAATATACTACTATTTAATAGTATATTTAATAGTATCATACTGATTGTGATTAATCTATGGCCATAAAGATTCACTGGAAGGTTTCTGCACAAGCCTGATGAGCATGTTCCATGATTTCATCTATGTCCAGTAGCGATTCAGCACTACTTTGATGCCAGAGTTATTTGTCCTGTGTCTTGAGGTACACAACTCGATTTCGGATGGATTCTAGGTTAGCATATGAGTCTCACTACTGTATCCCATCTTGAGGATGCCAGAGGTTTTCTTTGTTTTGTTTAAGACTACTAGTCTTGCTGTTGCAGAATTCAGTTTTTAGATCATGCTTGAAGTCGCGTATAAGTAGAGAAATTTTAGTTGTAGTATCGTATTTTGAGAATGGCCTGATCATACATCCTCAATCTTTTGAAGGTGTCGAATTTCAGAGAATTTAAATATCATGTTTCCTCGCGTATCTCTACCTACTTTGTTTAGCGCTAAGTTCTGAAATTTTAAAAATGTTTGCATAATTCTTCCATTATAAGCACTTGTTTAATAATTAAGCCAACCTTTGCAAAAATATCATTATTAAAAAATCGTTTCCCCTTCTGCTTTCTTTGTTAGAGTGTTTTAAATCATAAGAGCTTTAGTTACGCCACTGATTACTGCCACTTTCCTGTTCTTGAAATATACCGAAAACGGAATCCATTCCCATCATCACCAAACATTCTTGGAGTTTTAAATACAAATTTAGAATCTATGGGTAACCTTAATAATATTATTTCTTTAAAAGAAAGCTACATTCCAATACACTGTAATATTCATATTACAATATCTAATAAGATATTTTCAGTTTTATTTCCCTATAACTTAATCTCACCCGTCCTTACTGTGTTTTTACTACTCTTTGGGCCTCAGATCGCCCAAACATAATTAGAGAAGGTGAACGAGGAGCTGCTTCGGCGAAATCGTAGACTAAATATCACTTCGTGTTTGGTTCGCTGTGACTGGTCATTCTTGTATTAGGCTGGTATAAAGCTCCTCATTTGGAAGGGAGAAGTTCACCGTGACCTTTATGGGAAATTTGCAAGGGTCTGTCTTCGTCAGTATGATGAAAACGATCTCTGCGTGGGTAAACCCATTTTAAAATTTAGAGGAACTCGTTCTCTGAACGCATTAAGAAAAGGGGACAACTATACGAATACTTTTTAAATTTTTAGAATCTGACGCTAAAAAGCTAGGAGGAAGGAATATGCAAGAAGATATGGTATATTCAGCATTCCTCAGATTAGATTGATCGCAAGTATAGAATTTAGAATCTTTTCCGTAGACAGATTTTTCAAACGAATTAGTGCTGTACTTTTGAATAGACCATTTTGTATGTAGTATATTTTTGCAATATATTAACTAGATTCCGGAGAGGAACGACCAGATATCTCTGTTTATATGACTATACAAATACATTTATCCATCGCAAATTTGTAGTCGCCTTACTTTTTTCAATAAGATGGATTTGTTCAAGAAAACATTTGATGTTTTAAATTACGGAAGGCAAATAATTTTCAGTTTTAAAGAACAAAGCGAGAGCACACGATAATGCAATACAGCTTGTAAATATAACAGGAGTTATTGGCGGGAAATATTCATAAAGTGAAGATGTAAATATAAGGAAAACAAATGAATGAGAAGCAACTACTATATTATGTGAAAAATATTACATATGTGCTTATTGTTTTTCAAATAAAATTATTAATGGCAATAAATTAGGCAATAGCCTATAGAAACCTTCTCAAGAAAAATAATTTTGGACAACCGTTAAGGACAACTGTTGGGGGACTCACAAATAAGAAATGCATTTACAAAGATTAGTTAGTTTACAAATTATTATTTTCATTGTTTGAGCTATCTGCCTCTACTACTACTACAGTTAGTTACTTTCTACTATTACTACTATTAGTTACTTTACTATGTAAGGTTTTAGTTAAACTAACAAAGTTTTATTTTAATTTAAATCTTTCTATCCCTTCTCATTTTCAACTTCCCGTTAGAAGAAGCGCGCGTTTTCAGCTTTATGCTAATTTGAAGTGGAGCCAACGACTATTTAAACGAAAGGTAGAAACCTCTCAGTGTGAGAGAGCTTTTAGTCTCAGACCACGATCATTCTATTCAACGTTCTCCTGACTAGCTAGCATTTAAATTCTAAGCCATAGTGCTTTTACGTGATTGCTTATTGAAATAATTCCAAGTGCGTCAGTATTAGTAAATCTTGCTACGCACCATTTAGTTAGAGGCCAACCTCGCGTTATAGCTCTGCGAGCAACAACTACTTAATTTCTATTTAGCTTTAGTTTTAAATTTATCTGATTGTTCATTTTAGACCCAAATGGGGTCTTTACTTTCTGTATCCCTCCCGAGTTGGGAAGTGGTTGTAAATAATTGTGATCTAATAAAAGAGGATTTTAAATCCCTTTCAAGTGCAGTTATTCTCCAACTTAATCACAATATCCGACCACAGAACATAGCTGCATTCAGCTCCCTGTTCAAGATCATGACTTTAAGCTGTTCACGAAAATGTTTTCCAAGAATATGCACCGAACACTCAGTCCTCACAACTACTATTAACTACTTAGTTTCTACTTACTTTACTACTTAGTTCTACTACTAGTATTATTATCTGCTATTAGAGCTATCTCTAGATCTGTCTGCCTAAAATTAATAATGCTTTTGTGAATGAAATTAAGAAATTTTTGAGGGAAACTGTTCATAAGCGGCTGAGCGGTAAAATTCGCTGAATACTAGTAGTTCGGTTCGGGATTCGAATCTTGGAAAACAGGCTAGCTGCTCGGGCCTTTTTCGTAGATTTCACAATGCGCAACAGGTATACGATTTAAGTTCCTTTAGAAAGTCCTCCACGAAGGCATCTCTTATTTTAGGTAAATAGCCTAAGTCCGCTTTGCCTAACCTAAGAAACCAAACCCATATAAGAGAAACTTGCTCGTATTACTTATTCATGTTATGTATGGAGAACATGTTATGCATGGAGAACTTAAAGAATTTGAAGGGAAAGTTCTGTCTAAGAGGAATAATGCTTTCCTAAATGAACTGAAGAACTTTCTAATTAAAACTTGCAGGTATTCACGTTATGCATGGGGTAAACCATGAAAATATCCATACAGTCAATCCATTTGCCAGTAACTTAACATGGATTGAACTACCAATGTTCAGCGTTAGTATCCACATGGCCATTAATGAAACTCTTTTTAGGTGAGAATCTTACAAAAACAAAATTCACATTAAGCATTCCATTACAT
The DNA here is from genome assembly GCA_000611955.2 of Stegodyphus mimosarum. Taxonomy (NCBI): domain Eukaryota; kingdom Metazoa; phylum Arthropoda; class Arachnida; order Araneae; family Eresidae; genus Stegodyphus; species Stegodyphus mimosarum. The sequence goes on from KK122321.1 coordinate 115,209, forward strand.
TCCGTCAGTTATGTTCATTCCCCTTAAAATCCCATTAATTATATTTTATAGCCATTGTATGGATTCGAATTTATATCATTACATGAATTTCTTTTCAAGAAAATTTGATTAAATATATAACGCAATCAATGTCTTGATTGCATAGAACGTTTTCGCTGGTATACTTGATTCCTAGTATCGCGTAATCCTGCAACACGATCCAATATCCTTACTTGGCTTTGAATTAAAATCCATTTTGTATAATTAATAAACAAAGCTAATTTACTATATAAATTATATTTAATATATCAAAAGTCTAAATTTTAAAATAACACATAATAAATCTTTTTAACTTGCAAGTAATAGAAAATCATGCTATCAGTATGTTTAAACTAAACTAAACTCGGCGGCACAAACAGCCGTTAGAAAGTCATGACCGGCAGTGCCCTGATATCTGCTTTTCAGACTAAGGTCTACGGGGTGCTTTGTGCATCTTTGCCTGGACAAGTGGTCAGCCTGTCGAAGAACCCCCCGATGTTTGGTCCTCAAGCGAACTTGGTACTCATTTTGTCAACCTCCTCAAGGGATGAAAGGTTGAGTCAACCTTGCCTAGCCCTATTTAATTCACAGTTCAATAATCCAAAACCCCAAACACTAATAAGCGAATAATCGCTTGAGTGTGTGAACAGAGACGTAAGACTCAAGGAGGGTTAACTACCCTTTATTTCACAAAATAAATATGACACAATCAACTCCTAACTCGGAGCGTACAGCAAACCTCCACTTGGGCTTAAACTTAAATTAATATGAAATTAAACTTAACTAAGCTTCACTAAAGCTAACTGAAAGATATAGCCGAAACTATCAAGATTCTAATTAGCTGGCCCCTAAATTTTAATTAAGTCGGCAAAGCCAAACAAAGGCCTAAAGTACGGCCGAGCGTAGCAATAGCTTAGAAAGACGTAACCCAAAGGCAAACGCGCGCTAGTCAGGAACTCAGGCTGTCTACCGAAGTCGGTGAAACATTGACTTTTAATACTACTTGTACTCATTTGCATTAACCGCGTTTCTGAAATTACATTCTGGTAGGAAATTGTAAGCTGAAGCTAGAAAAGACACGAAAGATGCATAAACTTAAAATAGTTGTTATTAAAATTAGGGTAAACCTTACAGATTGAACCCCGGACCTGTCATGCTGCTGCGCGACGCGCTAGCCACTGCGCCATCGGACCTCCATCAGTATGTTTACATTTTTAAAAAGTTGAACTTGTCACGTTCAGAACATTCCTCCTCTTAGAAAAATAAAATTGCTGAAAATTACACTGTGTTGCTAGTTTTACGGCAAGATACGACATCAAATACATAAGCAGATTTCAAAACTCTGCTATCGATTTTCCTATACTTTTCGGATGTGGATCAACTATTTTTAGCAGTGAAATGTATCCAGTTATTCCTATTGTTATGCACAGAAACAAATTCAAGTGAAGTGATTCCATACGTTGGTCTCTTAAATTCGATTTAGCCCCACCAATGGCCAAGGTTTCTCAATACTAGAAATTCGACTCGTGTTCGATCCAAGGCGAAAGGACTGGTTGCATGGCTGGCTTTAGTGTTTTTTTTTTCCCCTATGTGTAATGGGAAATCATTCCTTCTCTCAGGCAAATGTCCCTCTGCTATAACTTCATTCAAATAACTAACCTTAAATTCGATGTATCAACCGAATAATACATAACAGTTTCGTTTTAGGTATCTTAACAATCCAAAGATTTCATTTAAAAAAAAATGTTGTTTCAACAATTTTAATTGTACGTCAGTGCTCATATGAAAGCATAAAGAACATAAGAAACATTAATATGCTCTAAATTAAGATGTAATTAATTAAAGTAGCTATTCTCTGCTAACAAGCGACTATTCTCAGATGATTTCAATTTCAAGCTCAAAGAGAATTCTTGGCTATAAACTTAAAGAAAATTTATCCGAGCATGCTTATTATTATGAATTACCCAATAATTAAGATAATGAATTTCAGCATCAAGAATTTTTCCTTCAATAATTATTTAACCGTATATTTTAAATAGTTTTCAAATTTCATGTATTTAATTTGAACACTGACAAAACGATTCTTAAATAAAATAAACAGAAAAACTAATCGAATAAGCTAATATTAATAAAATTTAAAGATTTCGATTTGAAGGGAAAAGAAATAAAAAGCACTGTTTTTGTTTCGAAATGCTTAGTTACCAAACAAGTTTTGCAATTCAGATCCTGAACGATGGAAAAAAGTATTATTCAAGGCTGAATACAAAGGAATAAAAATACTGCATTTCAATAAACGTCTATAAGTAGGAAACTTTTATTCGGATTTTTTTAAAGAAATTTTACACTTCAAGGTCATGGCCTTTTCCTCTGTTCGTATTACCTAATTCACAACTGATAACTGAGCTACAGCTTTTGCCGATAAATCGTTAAATACGCAAATAAATTTTAATATAAATTGCTTATATTTACTAACCAACATCATTACTAATTTTACATACTAAAAATAAACAGCAATTATTGCAGTCAAATGAACAAAAGAAAAAACATTTCGAAAATGAATTACATAAATACAGCAATTAACATTATATAGATATAACTACTTTTCTCAAAATTAGACTGTTTTCTAAACAAAGTGTACATTTCAAAGTTGCTTTTACTTATTCGAGGAAATTGCATTCTGTTCTAAACAGAGTATTAACGTTTATAGCAGTTGAATTTAAAATGCTAACCAAACATCTGCCAGAAAGATCAGGAAATAATTCAAATATAAACATTCCAGTTAGATAAACAATAAATATTCGCCCTTCCGATCGTTGTCCTTTCATTTAGTCTTCAGTTAAAAATTTTGGGGAAAACAGACGGAAATGGAAAGGCGGCGCCTAGAAAAATAGATAGCAAATTAAAAACATATACTCTATAGTTTATCAGAACAAGTCGCCAAATTTTCAGAATATGTAAGGTTTTAGTTAAACTAACCAAGTTTTATTTTAATTTAAATCTTTTCTATCTCCTCTCTGCTTCAACTTCCTGTCAGAAGAAGCGCGCGTTTTTAGCTTATGCTAATTTTGAAGTTCAGCCAAGCACTATTTAAGTCAGAGGTAGAAACCTCTCGGTGTGTGAGAGCTTTGCCTCAGATCACGGTCATGCCGCTCAACGTTCGCCTGACCAGCCAGCAGTTTAAATTTATAAGCCATAGTGCTTACTACGTGATTGTATTGTAAAACAAATTAAAGTGCGGTAGTATTTAGTATACCTTGCTACGCACCCTTTTCGGTAGAGGCCAACTTCCGCGAATTGCTCTGCGAAGCAAAGTTTAATTTAATTTCTATTTTAGGTTTAGTATTTAAATTTATTTGATTGTTAAGTTCGACCAAAGTGTGGTCTTTTACTTTCTGTATCTCTCCCGAATTGGGAGGTTTGTATTTAATAGTGATTGAATAAAAGAGGATTTCAAATCCCTTCACGTGCAGTTATTATCCAGCCCAGCAGATACATCAGAACATAGCGTACCTTCCGCTCCCTGTTCCAGTTCAGGACTGACTATTGGAGGTTAAGAACACTTTACAGAAATTACCATGTTTCCAAAAAGGATACACACAACACAAAGTCCTGACAAATGTACAAACTCTGGAAACCCTTCTCAGTTTTAATAAGCAATATTACCATTCCCTTACGCGATTTGTGTTTTGTGATATTCCAAGTTCTAACGATTTTTAAACACAAATTGGGATAGATTTAACCTCAAACTCAATTTTAAAATAGAATTTGCCCGCAGCGGAAAGAAATTACTTAAAATTTCTTTAAAAGTACAGTGTTTTTTGCAAAATCATAATATTTGAATTCAAATTTTATGAAACAACCTTTAGAGAATGCAGGGTAAATTTTTTTAATCAATACTTCGAGGTTTGAACCAGTAACTCATTAGAAAAGAGTCGCTTGCTTTTCAGTACAGTAGTCTGATTTATGCAATGCTGGAGCAAAGAATTAAATTCTGATACAAAGATCTGAAAATGGGGACAAGAACTTAATGAATTGAAATAACTACATGAGAAAGATCTGCGTTATGGATAAAAGAAGCTGACGGGAAAAAAATTATGGTTGAAAAAATAATTACTCCTTGAAAAACATCAAAGTCTGTTTATAAAGCGGAAAGACGATGCTGGACGTATATTACCACTTCAATGGATTTCCGGAGAAATCTTCCACAAAAATTAAGAAAATTTTTCAGTTATTTTTCTAATAAAAGAACAGTCACATTAACGCTGAAAACAGACGAAAAACACTTCAACAAAGAAGTATCGTCTATTCTGATTACTATTGCGAATGTAAAACAGAACTAGAAAAATCTGCATTTGTGCACAAAATTGTTACAAATACAAATTTTGGTACTTGTATATCACTTTAGTAGAAATCGTCAAATTTCAATCACTTTAGTAGAAATCGTCAAATTTTCAAAATGTGCTAAACTCTGGCAACTATGGCCAAGAATGGCATAAACATTCTCCAAGCAACCATATTCCTAACAATCCTTCAAGCAATGTCACCATTTTCGTATGTGTTACTTTTGTTGTATTCTATGCTCCAACGGTCTTTATAAACAAATTGGGCTATATTTTGCCTTAAAATCAATTTTAAAATATGTGCTCATGGAATGTGTCAGCAATGGAAGAAACTGAGGTAAAATTTCAATAGGAATACAGTATTTTGCCGCAAAATCACTAAAGGGAATATTGATGAGATGCGTTTGATAGATAGCCAGTGGACAATATCGTGGTTGCGCAAGATGAAAAGTTTCTGCAATTCTCTCATGACATTTTTAAGCGAAGTAAATCATTGTGTACAAGGAAAGAAGAACAGAGCAAAAAAATTATAGAAAAATTCCGCGAAATAGCATTATAATCCTAATTCAATAATTAAAATTCTTATTTTAAATTGCTAAAGTGTATTTTTTTATTGATAATGTTTTCCGATTTTCGGTAAATGGGAAAATATGGGAATCTTATTGAAAAAAGGTGCAAAAAATCACCATATTGCGTCAAAATGGTTATGTGGTTAATACGTAAGTACTGAAATTTATCTCGAAATTGGCGTACGTACACTGCGCAAAAAACTGGGACAATCCTATATCTCTCGTTTTACTGGGCCAATTGGCGAAATTCAAATTGCGTTTTTCATGTCTTGAAAGCGCGATTTAGGATACGTATTAGATTTATATATAGCATTTTTCAAATAGAAGTATTTTGACACAGAATCGGACTTTTTCAGAAATGACATGCCAATTTTTTTCCATATTTCGATTCTACGACTCAAATTATGTCATCCAAGTTTTGTAAAAATCACACATGTAGTTGTTAAAAAATTACCTTTCAAACTTTTAGCTCCTCAATGTTAATTCAGTTTGGTATGTATTTATTAATATCTCTTTTAATATGAAACTTATTTGATTCCTTCTCATACAGTTTGAAATTTAGGTCCATTCCAAATAAAATTCACTCATTTTTTATGATTTATTTTTAAAATTTGTATTTTTAAATAGTTTTTATAAATTTTTCGAAAACAATTTTGAATTATAACCTATAAAAGTTTTACGATTATCTTAAAGTAGATGCATTTCTAAGCATACCTGCAAAAAAATTAGAACTTTTTATTCAAAATTTTCGAAGATATAATTGAATTTATATATTGGCGCATTTTGAAATTTGGCATATTTGTTGAAAGCGATAATAACGAAAATGTGGTTTACGCACTCTGAGAGAAGGAACGATTTTAATTTATTTCCGCTCATGTGCACAATGTAAAAAGGTAGGAACGATGTGACTTTTTTCCTCTACTGTTCAATGGAAGGGAGAGGAAAATAGGTTGCCATGTATTAAGAAGTTCGCCAAGTGAATAATTATTCTTGGCGTAAACTGAAAAATATATGCCAAGATAAATTTGTGAATTTCTCCGTAAATTTCGCACCAAATTTTACAAAATTTAGTATTTAAGCATAATTTGAGTCAATCGAAATATGGGAAAAAATTGGTATGTTATTTCAGAAATAGTCCGATTTGTGTCAAAGTCCCTATGTTAAAACAATGCTATATATAAATCTAATATATATCCTGAGTCGCGCTTTCGAGACATGAAAAACGCAGTTTGAATTTCGTCAATCGCCCCAGTAGAAAGGAAGATATAGAACTGCCCCCTCTTTTTTTTCTGGCAATGTACTTAAAAATTCTCCAAAAAACGAGCAATTATATCGAAAATGTAAACCAGGGATGCAGGTAATCAGAAAGCGCAGCCGAAACAAGCGTGAGCGAAGGGAGGTAATTGCATCAGGTGAACAGCTGGGGGGGGGGACCAAATTAGCTGCGAAATTTTAGAAATGCATTTAAAAAATAAATTGTGATATTTCAATTTTTGAAATTTATCGAGAAGCATCGGTTCAAAATAACAAATGTAACTCAATAAAACGGCGCTACACTTGTGCAGCTTGCCTGCTTTCTTTAAGTTAATAAAACCAAATTAAAAACTTAGATAATTATTAACGATTTAATAACTAAAATGGGACAAAAGACCATTTTACTATATTTTATATAAACTTCAGCTCATTTTCTTACGTTATATTTAAACAAGTTAAAACTTACATTAGGAATCAAATGATAGATGATTGCAATAGGTTGAACCTAATACCCTCTTTAAACAAATCAGTTTAAAATTTCATGTATGTCTTAGTGGAATTTGATATTGCAAAGAGAAGAAAAATTAAATCAAAAATTTTAAATATACATAAAGCTGAATAGAGGTTAAAAGAGGAATTAACCTAATATCGATTGCTAAAAATACTACAATAATAATAATCAGCAAAAGTGTCATAATTTTGCCGGACTAACTCTAATGATTAGCAGAAAGAGTGAAAAACTTTTGCAGCTGAAGAACAATGTTTTACTTAACCTTCGAAACTAATCGTGTAACTTTATGTAGCTTACGCTAATCAATATTTGTTCTTTAGCTTGTTATTTTGTTTAAACTAATATTGAATACGGGACATGGCTACATGGATGTTTTTATTGTTTATCCCTCGGGAAATGTAAATACGACTCTATTTTCCTCATAAATTCCCCCACGGAGGAATCACTTTCCTTAGACTAATAACCCTGATACGTTTGCCATACTGAATTAAACAAACGTTACAAAATGAGTATCCCTTGCCTTTACCGAAAATGAGAGGAAATGCTCTTGACAAATATGAAAATTTAGCTTTAAAAATTAATACACCAGCATAATATGAAGAGCAATTATAAAGAATTTTCTCCTTCCTCACTGTGTGCTTATGTAGGGTAATTGGAAGCACATCTATCTAGCGATCGAAACTCCAGAGTTCGAATCCTGGCAAGGACATAGTTGATTCTTCATGTTTTCCGGGTTAGAGACATTAACTGCATGAAAAGTTAAGAATCAAAATGCCAAAAATCAATTAGTAAAAGTACTAATTTTCCTGAAAAATATTTTTACAGACATCTGATAAATATTTTTATCTCACGACTTAAGAATTATACGAAATAGGAGCCGATTTCCGGTTTCTAATTGGGGAAAAATTAATATCATTAATGTTTTAGCAACCAGATAGAGTCTGGCAAAGCACACTAGGGCTATTTGTTTAAAGTTAAGGATGCTTAGGTATTTTAAGCAAGACCAGTTTCTAAATTAGCATTTATAAATTAATTTATAATTCTTTAGATAATCTATCAGAAATAGTTAGATTTGCAAAATACGTTGATTCAATAATTCTGGCCGCTAAAACAAAATCAGACCTTTGAAAGAAAATTCAGGAATATAATTTAGCTCAATCATATCTGAAATCGGAAACGGTTTTTAAAATATTTTCAACGCTGCTAATTACTATAATTAAGGCAAGAAAAGAGAAGCTTTAGAAAATTTAGAATTATTAAAAATAAATAGGAAGAACATTTTGCCCTAAAAAAACTGTCATTATTTTTTCTATGGAACATTAATTAAATAATGAAATAGATTAAAAAAATATTACCAATTTCACTTCGTTAAAAACAAGAAAAATAGTAACAAAAAAAGACTTCAGTATTAAGGCAATGCTTTTTATGGTATTTCAGTGTTGTTTGCTATTTATCAAAAGGGTATTTTTTAGTGTTTTCATGTAAAAATTGTTGCACATGTTAATTTCTTGAATATATAAAGTTATGATTACAAATATTATGAGTGTCATGCAATGATTTAGTGTAGCGAACATTGCTCAATACAAAATTATAGAGATACAGTTAATTTGACTACATATACAGGCGCGCATTCACTCCTTTGTCTCGGGTGAAAAAATACCTAGGTATGGTTGATTATGTTAGAGGGCACGGTCGCCCTTTTTTCCAAGAAACACTGCATCTAAAATAAAGAAAGTCCACAACTGCTCTTTATCAAGGAAAAATGCCAATGCGCTGGTTTTCATCCTCCAAGTCAATTCATTTAAAAATTATTATTGCACGCATATATAGAACCTTCTATTAACTGCATAAGAAAATCGGCTAATTGTATCTGAAATCTTAATCATCAAATAATTTTATATTGTTAGACTAATAACATTATCTTCGGCAGTTATTAATATACCATTCCTTATCAAAACGAAATTCCAGCTTTTTCCAGAAATAGTTTAATTATACTATACAGAACCATAAACTGAAGTAGAAGTATTCCTGATACAAATTCACAGCCGTAATTAGTGACGTCAAAATAAAGACTCTTTCCTCAGGGAAATTAGTTTGCTTTACAATAATTTGCCTCGTTTGTTTAAGTTCCAAACTGCCGTCTTGTTGAAAAAGAAAATTAGTGTTGGCGAGACGTTTGGTATCGAATCATTCGACTTCAAAGTAAGAAAGAGGGCAATGAAAAAATATCAAGATATCAAGGTCACATTTGTGTATTATTCATATATTTGATATTATTATTTTCATTCTACTCACTTCAGTTGCTACAGCAGGATTTCATTCACGGTCAGTGACACCGCCCAAACTGATGTGTCTGCAACCGAAATGCTTGGTTCTATTTTATTGTGCTATTCTCTGATGAATATATGTTTGAGGCTGAAAATTATGATGGTAATAAGACGGTATTTCCTTTATGTATATTATTGCCGGTTATGAAGGAAAATCCTTTTCTTCACAATTTTATAAATAATCCAAAGTTTTTGTGAATGAAACGAAGCAAAAGCTGTAGTACATAAATCTTATTTTACATAACACACAAACACAAGAAACAGGAAAGCGGGGAGAATCAAAAAAAAAAGAAAAGGAAAGGAAAAGAAAAATCATACAAATATAAAATTATGCATTTTAAGAAGTTTTAATCAAATAATTACTTAATAATTGGAAAGAAAACTGAAAAATATACAGATTTCGACACAACAGTCATCTTTTTCGAAATTCGAATTAGAATTTTTTTAATTTTATGTTTTGTGATCAAATCGCGTCATTTTGAGACATAATGGGTTACAGGAAAGCGAGATTTCACTCTATACATTTCATTTTTACATCGTCGTGAAGCGTAGACACTTAGCTATTTTACGAACATAAAATAAATTTCGTATTATTAAATACGAATTTATTGAGGAAGGTGAGCTTAACACCTTTTCGGCGGAATTTTTTTAAAAAAAACTTATTTTAAAAAATGTGCTGTTTATTTTCCTTTGATTTTTGGACACGTTGAACTTTAATCCTTTCGACTCCTTTTAAAAAAGGAATTTTGGAAAAATAATAATATTTTGTATTTTTTTTTAATTTTTTAAATGAAGCTTCCGAATACACTTCTCACATCTCAGATATTTTAAAATGTAGTTTTGGCAACAATTTTCCTTTCTTATTGTTGTTGATAGATTTTTGATGAAATTGCATCATTTTGAATAGTTTCATTCTTTTAAAAATTTCGGATTGGCAACAATCTTTAATCGTATTTCTTATGTTACTGTTTTTAAGAGACTGAAAAGTTTAAGAAATTAAAAAGTTGTTTCTTTTTGCAACGGTAAATTGTTTAATTACTTTATTAGGATAATTAACATTTTACAAGGGATATTGTTTATTTCATTGTAATATTATGTTTTAATTATATATAATTTTAATTATAAAAAAGTTTTGCATGATATTTTTTAATCTGTTTAAGTTCTTAATCTGTTTATACCATTTGAGTTCTTAAGATTTTGCAAAGGGAAGTTGGTTAATTTATTTATTAGGATAAGTAATATTTGTATTAAGGGATACTGCATATTTCATTGTCATTTTTTATATGTATAATACATTTTTATTGATTTCTTTTTTGATAAAGTTGCTCTGCAGAGTAAAATTCTGCGCGAAATGTTTTGTTTTTTGAGTTTCTTTCATGTTATTTTTTGCTTATTTCACTGTTTGTAAGATATTGAAACGTTTTGCATGATTTTTTTGCATGAGCCAGTGCACCTCGAAGCGAGTTTTTCGAAATTCGAATTAGATTTTTTTTTTTTTAATTTTATGTTTTCTGACGAAATCGCGTCCTTTTAAGACATAATGGGCTATAGCAAAGCGAGATTTTACTCTATTGAACAGTTTAAGAAATTGAAAGATTGTTTCTTTTTGCAAAGGTAAATTGTTTAATTAATTTATAGATCTATATTTAAAAGGGCGAGTCTTTCTGTGTGTGTAGGTGTCTTTCGTTCGTACTGCGCGTAAGCTAATAGACCCAGGCCTATGAAATCTGGTACACAAGATGCATCTAGACAAGATGAAATAGTATCAAATTGATAATTTTCTCTCATTATATGAACAACAATGGCACACAGCCATTGTTGCTGATATCAGCACAGAAAAATGAGGGCGATAATTCTGTGCTGTTTTTAAATTTAATGTTTCTCTTGGATACTGGACGTTTCTCTAGAGAAGGCAGCAGGAAGTTGGTTAATTTATTTATTAGGATGATTAATATTTGTATTAAGGGCTATTGCTTATTTCATTATATGCTTTTTATATGTAATGCATTTTCAACTGATTTTTTTTCCGTTGTTGTTTGTTTCTTTTTCGATAAAATTGTTCTTCAGAGTAAAATTCTGTGCAGTTTTCAAATTTAATGTTTGGTGTTCTCTTTAGGCATTTTTCCGGTACACTTAAAAGCCAGACGAAGGCTGGCCGCGCAGCGGCTAGTAATAAATAAAAATGTAACATAGAAAACAAAAAACATAATTTCGATTGGCTATATATTTTTAGCTTGTCTGAGAACATTTGGAAAAAGCGTCCGTTCTGTTTATTCAGTTGAGTAGGCTTCAAAGCACAAATGTTAACTTAAGCTATTTGAATACGACAAAGGGCTACCTGCCTAGTGGGAAGGATGTCTTCATGGAGGACTTTCTTATGCAAATTCAAGCCACATTAGAAATTAGACAAAAAGACTCCTTACATATGGAGAAAGCCACTGAAAACCAACCAAACAACTATCCGTTTGCCTAGGATTGAACCCGGGTCGAACGTTCAGCATTCAGTGGTTTTAATCGGTCAACGACTAGTTGGACCTCAGAACACAAAAGGAACGGCAAATAAAATGGTAAAATTAAAATTATGTTTAAGTAACAATTAATTCTGTAGCTGACGTGCATATATTGTACGTACAGCAGAAATATTTGCTTTTGTATTTTATTTTAATATGTTCTATCATAATATTTAATAAATATATATTTTTATGAATTTATGAACGTGCATAAAACAGGGATTTTCGAAAAAGGAGGAATTTCCCCTGAGAATTTCATTGTTTCAGGGGTTTGCCTTTTATTTTGCTATTAAATATTTAGTTTATGAGTATAAAAAATTACTTTTTTCAAATTTGTGATATTTATCAATATTTTCTATACTTTCTACTGCTTTATTTATAAAACAGGTTAAAATATAATCTAAATCAGTTATATGAATGTATTTTTATATGTATGTACGTATATGTATTTTTTGAGTTTAGGAAAAGAGGGAATGAATTTCAAGCAATGAGGAAAAAGATGTATTTTCCCGAAAATGAAGCTTAATTGAAAAATAAGCCCTAGTATGATTTTTTAAAATGCCCGTTTTAAAACTCCTACCCAAAAAATAAGCCGCTGTTAAGATCATCACCCAGATTTATTACCGAATGACAATCAAAGCACACATATTATTCGCGCACTTGATAACGATGCATTCTTCAAACAGTGTTACCACCGCTCGCTTTCAAATCGATGTGTTAACAAAAACATCGTTCAAGTTTTATAAAATAAGAAATATAAATAATAAAGCAAATTCGAAATTCAAAATTTGGGCTTCCATGTGCACTTGTTTGGGTGGAGGACTACCTGATTCAAAACTGAAGAGCTGTAAGCACCATCGTTTTTTTCCCAGTCCGAGAAACACGCATGCAAATTCTTCCTTATTTAATTTCTTTAAAAATAATATAGGACGATAACATTAGATGACAGCAATTTCAAAAGTGAATCAGTTAACTAAAGTAACTAAAGCGACATTTACAGTGATTCGCTGCAAAATCCCGTTTCGAGACTAATAGCCCCTTTTGGGCTGAAAATTAAAAAAATTTAAACTGCAATGAGTATAATACCTAACACGGCACAGAATGGCAACAGGTCTTAGAAAATGGCCATTTTTAAGTTTACGGATAGAATCTTAGTAGATGATCAGACTAAGCAATTTGCAGTGCAACTGATTGATGCCAGTGGATGGTGACTGGGTAGCATAATGTAACGCAATGGAACATATTGTGACTTAATGCGAAAAATAAGCTATTAATGTTCCTAACATCAAAACTCATTATTGCAATGCTTATAATCAACACCGTTTCTTTAATAAAAACACACTTCTCGTTCTTGAAAGAATCATCTTTCTAATAAAGTGAGAATATTTTTTACAGCCATTAGGTTTTTTGATGTTCTCACCAGGACTCGAACGCCTCTCGAATACGCGCTGAGATTGCTCCCAAAGCAAGCCAAACTCTGTAATAAAGGCGCTAGCTCATAATAGACATATAAGTGCAGGAAACATTTAAAAAGCGGTAACCTTTATAAGATACACTGAGGTTAAATTTTGGCTGCTTGTCAAGAGTTCTTTCTAGAGAGGAACTGAGGATGATAGCCTTAGAAAATAAGATGAAATTAAGTAAGTTTCGAAAATATGCAATTAGGCATCATTTATGCAATTAAAATCAAATTATTTTTTGGGTAATATTAATCAAATATCATTTATGTCATTGATAACGTTATTATTCTTATTTGCATCAAAAGTACTCTTCCTTTTTAAAACTTTGCATTTTTAATAAATTTGTTTGTAAGGAACTAAATATAGTCTTCTGATGTCTCCTTGCGGTGGAGTGGGAGCTGGGAAATTCAGATTCAATTCTCCGTTGAAGAATGAGACTGATCTTTCCCACTCATGAAAAAACAGCGATTGAAATAAATGATTAAAAATAACGATTAAAATAAACCCTTAAAAAATTCCGCAATAGTGCCTGAACTAATATATCGTGGACAATAACTCATCACCAATTTTGCTTCGGCAATTGGCTCTTGCCTCCGTCGCCTTCTAAAAACGGGTATACAACGAATTTCTCCAGTGCGTTTCGAAGTCGCCCTTTAAAAAGGAGATATATATAAGGTATTTCTCCCGCCTTCTTCGCATGCCTTCGTGGTGTAACGGTCAGTACGCTCGACGCGTATTCAAAAGGTCGTGGTTCGAGTCCAGGCGAGAGCTTTGTTCATTTTTCACATCTGCTTCGAAATAACCTAATGTCTCTACAACTTAAACAGATATAAATGAATTTCGATAACCCACATTGTTTTAGGTCACGTACTGTTTGGGGTTTGATTGTTTATAATGATATCGGGACTTCGTGTCCATTCCGTAGTGCCAGATCTGCTGGACTTGCAGATCTAACAAGCGAGTTTTGATATTTAAATTACGTCCTCAAAGATCATCATAAGCGAGTATATTGATGATTTCTAATATTCTTATAACTCGAGTTCGTCATAAATTGCACTTGATAAATGAAGGGTTTGGTCTAACTTCAAGTAAAGAAAATTTCCCTTTAGCTGTCATTTTGTTGTACTGCCAGAATGTTCTTCCTGCCCTGCCCTTCACAATAGCAATACTCAAACGAAGAAATGAATAAAGTTAACACTGAAAATCCAAGCACAGAAATTTTTTGCAATTCTTATCTAAGTACCGTCATTACGTGGTGTCTGTTTGATAGGAGATTGTGATCCTTTAAAAAAAAAAAAAAACTATTGCATCAATCTACTACATTCGGTAATCTGGTAGCACACATCGTTGCAACTACAGAACAGAAAAAGAAAATACCAGGTTTCGTAACTTATTTCTTGAGGAAATCGAAAAAAACACATTCTAAAGTTATTCATTAAATCACTCTGTGAAATAATTATTCCGTGAATTATCTCAAACAGAGTATAATTTACAAAATCATTTCCATAAAAAAAGGGCGGAAAGAAAAAAAAGAAAGATGTTAGAAAAAGGCTTGAGTTGTAAGGACTGTGCGTGGCGAGATCAATTAGAAGTATTTACTAAGAAAGAAGTATTTAGAATATTATAATATGCTACGCTTCTAAGGCATGATTTATACACTAAAGCATACACACATTTTGTAAGAGCACTTAAACATACACAAAAAAAATAAATAAATAAATGAGTCATTAAAAAAAATCTGAAAGGTTTCAGATTTTAAATTACGTCCAAAGAGGCGTTTTTTTTTAACATTTTGTGAGTTACCTTTATTTATTAAGTATCGTGTTCTTCGTACTTAAACCATAAAATTCAGTTCAACAGCAATATCGCTAAATAATTTTAAAATGAGCTCATCTTTAGAATTTCAAATACACAGTCTCGCGCGCTGTAGAGGAAAATGTTTTTTTCTGTAAACGTTGCCATGGCTCGCTTTGAAATCTTTGAGTTTGTTAATCAAAATTTCGTTAAAGTTTTACGAAATATGAAATAGATAATACAAAAATTCCAAATTCCAAGTTTGGGCTTCCAGATGCCCATAGTCGGGTGGAAACGTACGTTATTCAAAATTTGGATGGCTCTAGGTACCTTCATTTTATCACAGTGCGAGAAACGTATATACATTTATGCAAATTCCTCCTTATTTAATTTCTTCAAATATAATACAGGGCGATAATATTTGGTGGCAACAATTTGAAAAGTGAAACAGACATTCAGAGTGATTCGACGCAAAATCGCAAAACGAAAACAATAGTCACTCAGGGACAAAGCCCTTTTGGACTAATAAGTTAACTCAATTTCTGTGAATTTGTTCGCAGCCTTTCTTTTGGGATTTATGAAATCAGTATATGGAAATGCAATTTAAGAAACACAAAAAAGGTTATACTGATAAGCGAATACTGTCTATCTTTAAAATGGAGCACATTTACACTAAAAGCAAGTAATTTAAGAATCAAAAGAGTACTGTGCAACATCTAAATTAATAAATCTCTTCATATCGAAAATTTAAAAATTGAGAAAGATGTAAATGACAAAACAGGTCATTCAAATTATATTATTATCTTCTGAAAATTACTATAGGAATCGGAATAAAGAAATAATGCTTCAAAATAATGTTAATAAAAAAAATCTGAAAAGGTTCATATTTTAACGGTCGCGCAAAAACGTATGTTAAGGTTTTTTTACGCTCTTGCTGAGCTCTCAGTCTACCAGTTTGTTGTTACACTCACTCCTGCTAACACATTTCTTTTTGTCTTTTTAGTAGCATACATTTTTCTATTTTCTCAGTCTTTTCTCAGTTTATTATATTAATGTTAAGAGTTTTCTTAGTAAGATGGCTTATAATTATTTTTGTCTATTTACGAGAAAGAATTATTTTTATCTTTCTATTATTTACGTTTTGTGTGTTACATTTATTGATTAAATACCATGTTCTTCGCACTTATGCCACAAAAAATTCAATTCCACAGCAAAATCACAAAACGTTTTTAAATCGCAGGTGTTTGGAGTTTCCGATGGACATGCCACGGTCGTTTTTAAATAGTTGAGTTTATTCATCAAAAAAATTCATTACAGTTTTACAAAATATAAATGAAATATAAATACAAAGCAAATTCGGAATTCAAAATCCGGGCTTGCAGGTGCACATGTTCGGTGGGGAGGACTACGTTATTCAAAATTTGATGGCCCTACGTACCGTCTTTTTTTTCCCAGTGCGAGGAACATGTATACATACATGCTGATTCTGCATTATGTAAATAATGCAGAATAATAATTACTAATTACAGTGAATAATTACTAATTACAGTGAAACCTCGGTTGGTGAACTTAAATCATTCCTGACGACCGTTCGTCAACCGAAATGTTCGTAAATCGGAATAATTGTCTCCATAGGATTTGATATAAACTGAATTAATTCATTCCTGGACCACGGATGATTCCTTATTTAAACTTTACAACAATACTTTGAGCAAAAGTTCATAACCCAAATCCGGTTTAATGCTAATACAGGGCGATAATATTTGGTGGCAACAATCTGAAAAGTGATACAGCCGTTTACAGTGGAAGACGTAAAATGCAGTTTCGAGACTAACGCTAAATTACGTAAAAAAGTTGACTATCTCTTGTCTATATAGTTATGTGGCAGTTTCGCACAATCCCACATCACGTTGATTAACTTTCGGTAGCCTGAAATTTTGAACAGCGACATGGAGCATCAGTTTTTTTACAAAGTTTTAAAATACTGCATTGCCCAAATACAGATATTAACCAAATGTTTACATTATTTATGTGTTAAAGAATGATATATATCTTAAGGAATCGGGTACCTTCAAGACTTCAAAATATCCCCAAAATACAACCCATTTTAAAGCACCTTTATAAGTGAGTTATGAGCATGAAGTATTTTTACTATTTCTGTATCCTTCAAAATGTATTTGCTACTTTAATTTTAAACTGCAAACAGTGAAATATTTTAAATAAAAGTTTCAGCTTTGCTTTTAAAATACATCTCTACATTTTTACTTTAGAATTCGCATTTTTAACACGAAACTGCCGATACTTATACTGCTCATGATTTGCCTTTAGATTGAATGTTTGTTCTCTGTTCTTCAAGCGAATTTCGGTTTTTCGAATTTGCAGACAAGAAAGTAAATATATAGTTTACTTTCTTGTCTGCAAATTCGAAATACATACATACATTTTGCTTTTTTATAAATAACATAGTGAATTGTATTAAGAAATTATATTGATATTCGGGTTATACTTGCTTCTTTTTATTATTATTATTATTTTTTTTATTTTAACACATTTTTCCTAATACTCTTGTTAATTTACGACTAAATACAAAGTAATAATGATGACAATAATAAGTTAGCTGTGTTCAGAATATTTACTACATTGTAAAAAACATAGTATATTTTATATAATAAATTTTTTATATAGCTATTTTTTTATATTACTAATTACAGTGAAACCTCGGTTCGTGAACTTAAATCGTTCCTGACAACCGTTCGTTAACCGAAATGTTCGTAAATCGGAATAATTGTCTCCATAGGATTTAATATAAACTAAATTAATTCATTCCTGGACCACGGATGATTCCTTATTTAAACTTCACAACAATATTTTGAGCAAAAGTTCATAACCCAAAGCCGGTTTATTAAATATAAATTTTTAAAAAATAAGCACTACATTAAACAGATAAAACAGAGAAACCTTAATTTAATGTAACCGTACCTGAACAAAGGTGACAGCATAAGTGGAAAATGATAGACAACATCGTTCACATGAGAAATTTCCCTCCCAAAAAAAAACATCAGATAACTTTCTTTAGGGGGCATCTTCTTTTATCTTGTCTTTGTCTCTAAGCGCCAATCGACTCTGCTTGACACTCACTGGGCTTCTATTTCACTCAAAATCTGTGAAATGTGATTTTCTGTTGCCTACGTTTTAAAATATTTCTGAAGTGAGAATCGCTCTGTTATTGAAAATGCTTATGGTACAGACTACTTCTGCTTTTATAGGGGCGATATCGTTACACGTGAAAATTTTGCATCTCATCACATTTTGCATACATTCACTGATCAGAGAATAAGGGTACTCCAAATCATCTTTTGTTGCTGCTTCTGAAGCTGTTGTATTTCTTTCTTGTTGAGGTCTTTTAGTATAATTTTATATCTTCGTTGTTAAGTTTCGAGACCATGGTTTTGCCCAGAGAAAAACATTACAAAAAACATTCTAAGTGTCAATATGCTCGAAGTCTCTGCCTGCAACCCAATCTGGCCATATTTTCTCCAAGCCGAATTCATGGTCCTGTAGGTCATTTATTCCCAGATTTTGTTAATGAAAGTTAAGAGATGGAAACTATTAAAGTATCTTTCCAGAAGGCCGTAGGTGTTAATTAAGTGACATGAGTTACATTTAAACATCTTGAAAAATCATGTGTTGCCGAAATGTATGTTCGTAACTCGAAACATCGTTCGTCATCAGAGACGTTTTTTGTTCAAATAATATGTTTATGAACCAAACTGTTTACCAGGTGAGGCATTCATGATACGAGGTTACACTGCATTATAAGGATAGGCTAAATTGTCAACAAAATCAAAAATTGTTTAATTATACAAATCTAGGAATTAGTCAGGAATCTAATAAAAAATTAAGTATCATTTTATGAAGTTTCCAAACATTAAAATTTCGTATATAGTGAACCTCTCATACTAATTGCAAACGAGCTGTCTTCGTAGGATTAAAATGGCTACTTCATGTATAACGTGAATATGAGACAATTTCCTTAGGAAGTCTTCCCCGAAAACATCCTTTCCTTCAGACAGAGAGCTCTTGCATATATTGCCCATTATACACACAATATTATCGTTTACCTTGATAGAATACGTGAAAATATTTCCTTTTGAAGTAAACTTTGGTTTGTTTTGGAGTATTTGATTATGGCAAAGGACACGAGGGGTAGCTGCCTAATGAAAAGGATGCCTCCGTGATGGACATTCTAAGGAAAACTGGCTAGTAATCCACATTACACATGGAAAAAACCACGAAAACACGCATGTAGCCAGTCAGTTCGCCGAGATTTGAGCCCGGTTCGAACTACATATGTTCATGAACTACATGCACCACATGCGACCTTGCCATTCGTGTATTGACAATATATATATATATATATATATAAGGAAAACATAAGTGTGACCGTAAAAAATTAGCATTTTGCTAAGCTTTTGCGTCTAACGTATAATGTAAAGCCTGACTGAAATAAAATGAAATTTACAAATACTGAGCTCTGTATTGTTGTATTCGAAAGGTTAACTAAACTCTCTCTTAACCTTGAACTGTCGTCCATGGCACGCAGAAACTAAACTATCAGAAAAGTGCTGTGCTATTCAGAAGGCGGAGAAAAAATCTTTATTTATTTACTTTATTCTAATGCTTCGTAAAGCATTCTCTGAGTAAATTACAAGTTTCAAAACCAGCCAAGGGGATAAAAAGTTCTAAAGCATACAGAATCGCACAAAGAATAGCAAGGAGGAGAGGGGGAAACATTTCTCTAAAGGAGGGAAGATGCGGACTGAATTTTCAATATGCAAGTATGGAATGGTTTGCAACAAGTAATCATATCAATCCTATCAAAGCCATCAAAAAGCGAAATCAGAAAGTTCATTATAATATGTTTGTGATTACAACTTCTGTATAATTTCAAGGTTTATAAAAGAAAAGACTGCTGACTTCGCTTTGTCTACACTGATGCAAGTCCAAAGAGACCCTTGATATAATTGCTCGAAACTGGTATAATGATTTATCTATATGTCCTGGTAAAAAATATTATATGATCTTGCTATGAAAAATACACGGTATAAATTATACATGACCTTGATATGAAATATTTATAGGTACAACATAGTATATCCTTTAATATACGGTATAACATACATATATCCTCTTTTATTTTCAAGCTATTATTTTGTTGATAGATGCAAAAGGGTACCCGATCTGAACTTTTATAACAATAATCAACCACCTAATAATCGTTAGAGAAATAAAAGTATGTGAACTTATTCTTTTATGACTTTTGGCTTGTTAATTTCAAATATGAAGTTAGTTTTTCTCTGTTACGTCATAATTTTGAAAAGAAGCATATTCATATATACGCCCTGTCTACAAAAGTGACGTGATTACCTTGGTCTTTATTTTTTTAATTACTTTTTGAAATTGTCTTTATTTTTGTATTATTTCTCGTGATTACCTTGGTCTTTATTTTTGTAAACGCTAGTCGTAAACATACACTTGCAGACGACATATAATACGACTTTACATATAACATACAATGTTTTGCATCTGACAGCATTCATTAGCTAAATTCGTAGAATTATTTTAATCTCTGTTTTCATAAACTTTGACTCATTAAGATGATATTTAAGTCATTAAAGTAAATAAGAAAACAAAATATTGTTGCGTGCGTACGGGTTCGTAATAGATTGAATGCGCACAAGTCCGATGATAGGTTAATAAAATTCATTTTATCAAAATAAGCACTTCAAAGTTCTGGAATTTTCCACAAAAATCCTCGTGCAGATGTTCACAGTATCACACAGTACAATCAGTAGTTGCACTTCAAATTACTAAGAACGTTAAACACAACGAAATGCAACCCGCATCTAAAGAGAAAGCTAACGGAGATCTCAGTTCCCGCTGAGCTAACAATTCGCAACAACAATAACAACTAACTGAAAGCAGATGCTCTCTTTCTCAGGCCTTATATAGTTTTCAACCGGAAGCCGAGATATTTCCAGTACTTTCTGCTTCTCGAAATTACTGGAAAGCAATGTGAGGGTCGAATTATGGTTACAGCTAACTTAGTGGACAGTCACATTTATTCAATTTCAATACATATTACGGTAATGCAAGAATGTCGCCAAATGATCCCAAATTTGGCGATTTTTTGATAAATTTGGCGACAAAATAAATCGCCAAATCGTTTTTTGCCAAATTACTGAGATACCCATTTACACAATGTTAAACGGATTTGCCCCTGTGTTCTTACTTTTCCGGCCTAGCTTCTATCTTTAGATTTTTCGCGTTACATTACATAAAAAAATACGATTTCACATATAGTCAAACAAAAATAAAATTTCACATAAAATCATCTATCTATGCATAAAATTCGTAACAATACATTAAATAATAAGATAATACACACGAAATGACAAAAAAATTTCATGATGGGATAAAGACGATCATACCTCCCAGAGAGTTAAATAACCTAATCTAACATTCCCTCAGAAACAAACACACCAAAATACCCTCTTGGAAGTGCAATAAATTTACAAAAACGCATTTGTTAACGGGTAATTAGCTTCGTTTTGTCGTATGACAATTCCTCACGGAGGTAAGAATAAAAGGAGACGCCATCCCTGCACTACGTCTGACGCAGTGCTGCCGGGCTTTACTCTAAAAAGCAGGTGTGTTTTGTAAACATCCAAAGCATCTTCATTTCCACACACGACAGTTCTAAACAAATCGAAAAGCGGGGACACTTTAGCATAAAAGAAACATTGATTGTTGTACGGTCAATAGCAATTTGTATAGTTTAGTGGCACTTATGCAAAACTCCCGTCTTAGTTCTCTTTCGATAACTTGCAACAACGATTTTGACTATGAATTTGTTTTAAAAAATTCTAAGCTGGATGACAAAAATATAAATACTAGCAAAATGTTTATGTTATGTGTAAAGAATGATAAATGCCTTAATTTATCTTTAAAATGCCAAAATATTTCAAAAATGTAACATACTTTAAGACTCAATTTCCTTATAACTAACTGGTTATATAAGCGTGAAAATTTGCATACTTCTTTCGATGTCTTTGAAAGTGCATTTGCTAATTTTATTTCATGTTCCAAATATCAAAATGTTTTAAATAAAATAAATTTTTTGTCATCCACATAATATTATAACATGCGGTTTTTTTTATTATTTTTGGGGAAAGGCATAATGATTGCTCATTTTAAACTCATCATTTCATTTTTACATAACTGAAAAACAATCACTTGCGTTCATATATTTTGACGGGAAAATAAAATTACTTTGAAACCCTGTAATCCTTGCTAAAATTAATAAATTTATAGACAGATATGCTAATAAGTTAACTTTTCCTTCATTTGTGACCATATATTTGTGTAATATTGCGCATAGAAACATTTGCGAATTCGGCGGACGTCAATATGCGGTCAAGAAGATGTAACCATATGAATATGCCACATCATCATGACACCTTATTAAGAATTTGAAAATAGGGTGAAGTCAACGCTATTAAGCGTATATGAATACATTTTGCGCATTGTTACATTTTGGATTACCCTGCAATATGTAAATTTCCGGTATTTGTTAATTTAGATCAATTAGTTGCTTTGCTTGTTCCAGAAAATGAAGCAATATTGGTATGCCGAGTAAGGTAATCAAGACTGCGATCTGATGACAATAATGTTGAAACATGAAATGCATAGGTGTTATTTATTACTTTATCAGAGAGCTATTAAACTGGGTAAAATTGCTAAGAAAGGTATTGAATTCTCAGCCAAATTTTTTTAGTAGAAAATTTTAATTTTATAATGAGTGTATCTAAAAACGTGTTTTACGACTACCCAACAGAGACAGTGGTTAGTGGTGCTGGCTGCCATATCGAATGACTCGGATTCGAATCCCGGAGAAGGCATAGATGCTTGTAAATGCATAGTGTATGTGCGGCATGGGGGCACTTTAAATATGCGGCGAGCCGAATGTCCTCTCGAGAGGTTGATGGTAGGGGAAGAGGGCTGGGAAATCCTCTGAGCCGTGCCCTCGGTAGTACTCTCCATCAAAATTGGGGGTGGAACTCAGCAAAGTTCTACTGTCACCTATATGGTGCTCAAGGTTCTTGCCAACGATAGACGCAATCTTGTACTCCTTGCGACGGTGAATTTCATGGGCTTCTTCTGATGTTACTGGCATACAAGTGGGATAAGTCACAATAGCAACAATGTGTTTTAAGTCAAAAGTTTGAAACTTGATGGCTAAATATAAATATAAAATTCCGCATGTTAAAATATTTGTAATTAATTACATAGGTCAGTTTACGTTTTTGTAAAAATAGGGTAAAGCATGCAAGAGCTATCTGCCTAAGGAGCGATGAGATGCCTTCGTGGAAGAATTTCGGAGAAAACTGAGCGCGTATCAAAATTAATGCACGTAATTTTCATTCAATTTATATTTAGATATATTTCTTATGTAAAAAATCCTAATTTATGCTAAATTAATGTAAATTACTTTAGTCGAAAAATATAATGAATGCACAGAAATGAAAGATTTGCACAGTTACAAGTTTTAAATAATATTAGCAAACCCCCTTTCAGAAATACTCACAGAAAGTTAACTACATGGAAATCAGAAATCAGCAGCAATATTTAAAATATTTCACTGTTAAAATAAAAAATGCTTTAATTTAAAATGAGCCGAATAGAGCATTAATTACAGAGTGGCTATAATTTTTTATTTAAAAGATGCCTCAGAAGCTAAAAATCATCTCATATTTAAGAAAAGTATTTCAGAAAGAAGCTCTGTAAACAGAAAAGAAATAATGCGTAATTTTAATATTAATAATACCATAAACTTTGATTTAAATTTTTGTAATCTTTAACCGAATAAAATCGAATTACCGTAAAACTTCTTTCTAATGTAATTAGCGAAAACATTTCATTCAAACTAAAACTGTTCTGGGAAAAGTATAGCATTTAATTTCGTTTAGTTAAAAATGTATTCCTTCACAAACTTAGGACTTTGAAACACTGTAGAAAAAGAAAATATTTGCATTTATACTTTTATTTACAACACAATTACTACTTCCGGGTAGTGGCGCAAGGCTAATGGCTACTGCATAAAGCGCCCGGCCATTAAAAAAAAAGAAAAAAAATTGTTAGAAGGTCCATGATGAAGAAACTATGGAGGCAAACCGTATTTTAGAAATGAAACATGCAAAAAAAAAAACAGCGGTCTATCACCTGTGGTGGAGCAGTGCTGTCATCTAGAGGAGATAAACTGAGTTAGCTGAGATAATCTGAGCTAAAAATCGACCGCAGAATCTTCGCGGCGTCATTTATCAGCACTTTTTTAGATTAGAACTTCACGAAACTATTTGTACTCATTAAAAATGTATATCAAGGATGTCAAATTCGCGGCCCACAACAAATATTTTTGCGGCCCGGCCAATATATCGGCAAATAATAATATATAATAATAAAATAACATATCGACGAAGAAAAAAATGAAATGTTTACTGCTAAGTAATTAACGAAAATTTATTCAGTGTTGTTAGATTGCTCACAGCGAGCTGACACACACACTACTTAAATTAGAAATGCGTGTGAGTAGCTTGCGTTCAACTACCTTCTGCTTTTGGGGAACACGTGCACTCAGAACTTGTACGCATACCCCGATAGCCGAATGTGGCCGAACTCATGGTCTCAGTTTTCCAATCATAGTTTTATACGATATATTGGTGCATGCACTTCGCTTTATTATTAATTATTACTTAATTCATATTGTTACGGATTTCATAGTTATTTATTTAGTTAAGTTTTCTTTATTTAGAATTGTAATTAGATTTGCTTCATGTTGCCTTAGCAACGCAGACGATTTTTGAAAAGACAGCAGCGTTGGAAGGTTAAAAATAGAACAGCGCGTGCATTTAATACCTAATAAATAAATATCTCGTAATTGCTGTTGCCATCCACAAAAATCCAGATATTTATAGATGTTTCCAGTATATTCGAGAAATTAATTATAAAGCTTATAAAAGCCGAGAACAAACAACTCATCTCAGTAGTAGCTGTAGTTCTAGCTAACTGTTTGTTTACTTAATGCTGTGATTGATTTGT
>KK122321.1:149376-174703 GCA_000611955.2 Stegodyphus mimosarum
CCCGCCTAAACCTTGTTTGTTTGGCTCAAGTGTACCTATGAGTTTGACATTCCTGTTGTATATGTTACATTTTCTTCCCATTTATCAGAATTCGATAACAGAACACTGGTTCTACTGGAAAACTGCGAATTCTGTTGTTAAATTTTTTTCAAGGCAGTATTATATTTTAGGAAATTAACAACTATTTTTTTTTAATTTTATTATTATTAGGCGATAATTATAAGTGTCCTGCATAATTTTTTAAATATTTGTTAGGGAAGTTTCGTAATTTCTTTAGCTGGTTATGAACCAATAACTAGTACTCTACAAACCCTTGTTAAAAACGGTAGACTCAGCATTTAATTATCGTGAAATTAATATAAATAAACCCAGAGCTTGTTGATTAATGAAAGTAAATTATACGATAGGTGCATCTCCTAGGAACATCCCCCAGAGTGTTCCAGTAATTGAGTTTCAAATAATCTGTCTGTAAATATACATTTTGGAATTCTTTCAGTTTTTTTTTTAATACCTGACTGGGAAATTAAAAAGAACTAAACTCAAAATAATTACTTGTTAATTATTAAACGATAGTCTTGAAGCTAGACTGAAAAATGCGCCAATCAAATAAATTCATTAGTGAAAGAACATATGTGAGCTAAATATGAATGCATCCAAATCCGAACATCCCAAAAATAAATTAAGATTTGTTTACAGAACTTTTCCTACGCAAAATACTGATATTGTTCTCATAAAATAATGCGCCTTATTTTGAGAAGCTTTATAATCGGATGTCTACGGCTATCATTAAACGGATTGATTATTTGAATTCCAGCAAAACTCATTAGGGCTGTCTGCCTAAAGAAAGGAATGTCTTCGTAGAAAACGCTTTTAGAAAACTTGGTCCATATCCATGTTACGTGTGACGAAAACGGCCATGCAAACAACTTGTTCGGCAGGTTAGAACACGAGTCAAACTACCATTTTTCTTTTGCGATTTTACCACTCGGCCGAGGATAAGCTGAGGCCATCCTTATGAAAGTCATGGGTGAGACCTCTAACAATTAATATTTAAGGAAATAAAGCTTTTGTCACATTTCTGAGTCCTGAGAACATGAAGATATCGGAAGACGCTTTCTTATAGCGAAGAAATACTTGGATCTTGAAATTATCACAACTAATTAATTCTTTCTGTATCCATTTCATAAGAAATAAAGAAAGACGTCCAAAATTTGAGGCTTCGGATCTATGACCGACAACAGAATTCCTGGAAACACAACAAAACCTAGGAGGCAAGGTATAAGACAGATTTTAACTCGATGATCAAGATACTACTCTTTCTCAGGCTTTTGTCAGCTGAGGAAGAGTTTTCTACCTATAGTAAAGCGATTACAAAACCAGGTGTAGATGCAGATATTATTAATAAAGACCTGTTAAGCTGATGCTTTGCACCCCTAAACATCAGGATTAGAAAAAAATAATAATAATAGGGGAAAAAATCAGGACTGGAAAATAAACTAGGAAAAATTAGCAATACTAGAAAAAATCAAGACTAGAAAATTAGCAATAATTATTTCAGCAAAATTCCTCTAACTTAAAAGAAGAAAAATCAAATAGTTGTTTTTTTTAACACTTTAACAAATCAAAAAACTATAACTTTTATCTCCGCACTCTGGTTGAACTCGTCAGAGAGATTTTACTCTCCTTCCCCCATCCCCCAATGTTTGAATTTGGCGTTGGCGAACAGTTAAAAAGACGACTGTGCAATTGACTTCTGGAAGAGGCATGGCAAAAAATTATGTCCGACTGAGCTATAAAGTTTTAAACCTAAGGTAAACAACCAGATATTCTATTAGGTGTATATCATTCCTAGCTCTTAAAGCTTTGCATGGTCTCAAATTCACCTCCTCTTCCTCGGAAACCTACTGCTGGTTCTTCGTTAACCTCTCAATATGAAATCACCGAGGGAGTTTGCTCTCCTCCCCCCTCCCAAAGTTTGAATTTGGATTGTGCCGCCGTTAGTGGTCAGCAAAAAAAGACGATTTGACAACTGAACAGGCGTTCAGATAAGAGTGTCTGGGCATTGTCCAAACCCAGGGTAATAGTTGAATGATTTCGATTTTCGATAGCATTTGTAAGCAATACACTTGACGGTGAGAGTTCATAAATAATATGATGAGAGTTTGTAGAATAGCATTTCATGTTGTAGAATCAGGTTTCGTTTGTTATAGAAATTGGAGGTTAAGGTGTAGGTATAATTTGAAATGCTAAAAATAGCAGAAAAATATCATCCGAAACTTGGATTGCACAATTGACTTCTGGAAGTGCCATAGTATAAAGTTATGTAAACTACCCCGAGCTGTTACCTAGCTTTTTGTAATTTCTTCTGTGTTATTTTTAAAAGTAACACCTGTCGAGTCTTCATTATAAAGAATGGAAATTTACATTCCCATTACAACACTAGAATCTAAGGAACATAGGAATTAAAAAATGACGATTTTAGTTCCTAGGTTTCTGCAATTTAGATTTTTAAAAAAGGTTTCTAGGAATTATCTAGAAACTTCTTTATCTAAATTAGAACCTTTTAGCTTCCCTGGGCTCCACTGGAAGAAAATGAGATATTTTGGGCTATATAAATTATTTCTATCACCAGTGGCAGCACATGACCTCCAGAATAAGTGAATCACACAAATGCGTAGGTTTCATTGAAATTTTTTGAGTTTGCTCTAGTTTGACAGAAAGAAATTCTTGAATTTCCCCTCTAGGATAGAAATTTGCGGACTTGACCGTGTTAATTCAATGTTCAGTATGTACTGTATATACGTATGTTTTTTAATATAATGTCAGCAACATGGAATTATTCTGAAACTGTATTTGACATTTTATGCATAAAATTCAATTATAAATTTTATTTACAATTACAAAGATAACAAGAAATCATAAAACTAATATGATATTTGACCTTCAGTTTGAGAAACTTGTGAATCATTGTCTCGTTTGATTAAAGTGATTGCAATTCTCAAGGCGTTATGAGTCCAATTTTATCTTAATGTACTTCCCTCCTGAAAATAGTTAGTCACAAATGTACGTGCTGCCAAATAGTGATGACATGAATAACCCATGACTGCGCAGTGAAGCACATTTATCTCTGAGTAGGTAGGTCTTTTATAAGTCCAACAAAGAGAAGATCAAATTTTTCCTTAAGTTGAATGCCTGATTTCAACTCTATGCATTCTGTTTGAAAACTTGCTGGCAGCATATCCATATCCGCTGTAAATGAAGTCGCAAAAATACAGAAAATTTTGATTATTTTTCCGAAAATCTCGAAATCTATTTTCGATTTCTTGTATCAAATCGAAAAGTAAGCCTGCCTTTTTTATATACCATTTTATGAGTATACATATTTTTCCAACATGTTGAAATGTAAATAATTGCATTTATTTGGGCTTGCTTTGTTTAGTCACTTAAAATGCATTTTATTTCATTTCAAGTTGGGGTGTCAAATATATTGAAACCCAGCCTCGAACCTCGATTGCAACAGTAAAATGTATCATCAGGGTGGATACATTTATTTCATCATATTTCTTTTGTGCTTCACATTCCCTTCCTGGCCCACATTAATATTTTCTTCAGGCCACAAACAGCCTGCAAGCCGCAGGTTGGATAGTCCTAATCTAAACAGATGCCACTTTTGAAGAAACTTTTATTTTATGATTGAAAAATATGAGAAAATTTTTACATTTGATAATAAGTAGAAAAATAAAATTTAAATATATAAAATGCATTATAAAATAATTTTAAAAACATTTAAATTGATGCACAAGGCACAAAGATATACCTTTGTACTTACATACAGAATGAACGTTAACTGTACATTATTAAGTGTTTGATAATATAATCAATGTGTGTCAACCATTTTATCAAAACCAGTCAGAAAACCATTTTTCTAAGATAAAAAAGTAGCTTGCTATTTCAAATGCTTATTGCACAAAATGTGCTTTTAATCAATATAAAATCTGTGTTGTATTGTTTTACAGTACACAAATTCCACACTGAAAGATACATGTTTTGATTTTAATTTAATGTATATTATCCATATTTTAACAAATTGCCAAACACACACTGACAATATATGATGAATTATTTCATTTCAGGGGAAAAATATGATGGTTTAAAACAAAAAATAATACAAAATTAATATACTTAATGTGTTTTAAGGTAAACTTATATTTTTAGCACTTTTAGAATTACAGTCCAATTTTTTAATTATTGCATAATAGGAAATTCTAAATTCAGAACTTTCTATTTATGATGGTAACAAGAAATCTAATTACCTATGCAGGCAGCATTTGATAATGAAAAATATACTTTCTAATATACATTTCTTACATTTTCTAAGAATGACTAGTGCTTCATTTATCCAAGTCTAAAATGCAACACTAGTATTATTTTAATTATGTTTCAGTATTTCTTGGCATATTTCTGTTACCCCCTCTGCCCACTAAACAATGTTAATATCAAAGTTCCTCTAAAAATTTATCAATAATTTGAAAATTTAAAGGCCACTTTTTTGCAAATTCATGCTTTTATTTACAAGAGAAATCAAAATACTGTAGAATGCATTCACTAGCTATTAGCTAAAAGGCCGCTTTTACAGAACATCATTTTTTCTTATTGCTGTGAACCCATATTTATAGTAACGAAAAATGTTACTGTTTCTAGAAGCAGCTTTGCAATCTTTCTCGCTTTTGAGATTGAACCTAAGATAATAAAAACAAATTTTTATTTCAAGCGTTTTTTTCTCTTTAATATCTAGTCAAATTTTGCACTGCCATTTTTTGATGCAAAGAGCGATCTGACACTTCTTACAAAATATGCTGTGTCACATGCAGTGGTTAAGTGCAGCTCTCGGATATATTTTACTAAAGACTGCACTTCTTTTTGTGAAAACAGCTCATAATTTCAACTTAATATGTAGTTTTTGAACTTTCTTAAAGCATTAAAAATTACTACTAAATCTTAGAGGCTTAATGAATTAATTTGGGGTATTTCTTTGTACAGTAAGAAACGAACATAAAAACTTCACAGCATCACTCTCAAAAAAGACTCATATTTTAAATGGAACCTAGCATTTCTCAAATAACGAAAAATTACTTTGCTTTTATTTTTCACTTGCTTCACAAATCTGTACTGACTCTCAGATATTTCTGTACTGAATCTGATATCTTAACATAATGGCAGGCCTAAAATATCAATGTTTGCATATAAGAAATATAACATTGCAATTCCTTGTGTTAAGTTTTTTATGTTAATTAACCAATTATTATGATTTAAACCTTAACTACAGCTTCTCTTTTTCATAGTCTTTACCAGGATGCAAATTAGTTGGAAGTAGATTTATATCAAGGATTTTGAATGTTTTAGATATAGAGCTCTTGGAAGTGATGCCTGCAGTTTATGTTCTATCACCCAGCTCTGCCAGCGAATATTTCAGCTTTAGTCATTTTGCTAGCCAGCATTAATATACACCATTTAAAGTACTGAAACTTACAGAGGCCAATTTGTGTAGGCTTCGATTATAATACTGAAATTTCAGCTTTGTTATTTTAAATATCTGCAAGGGTGAAGTTTATTTATAATGAACAAATTACACTTTCTTTTCATTTCAATAGTTAATAAAAAGGTTAACCTTCTTAAG
The DNA here is from genome assembly GCA_000611955.2 of Stegodyphus mimosarum. NCBI lineage: Eukaryota > Metazoa > Arthropoda > Arachnida > Araneae > Eresidae > Stegodyphus > Stegodyphus mimosarum. Next base: position 155,054 of record KK122321.1, read on the forward strand.
ATTTAAAATATTTCAGATGCAGCAATAATTTGCATGTCAATCTAATAAAGTCTGAAGGATTTTGAGTACACATTTAGGCCCCTATAATTGTACAAACAAAATTAAATTTTCATTCCTTCTTTCATAAAATGCATACTATATGATATGAAAACAACAGTAAATAAAAGATATTTTATTCTATGTACACTGCAAAAATATCGTGAAAAAAGGATACAGGTTGCTTAGCAGCACGATGATTGATATATTTTGTAAAATGTGAAGTGCCTTCTGTTATATATACTAATGCCAAGGAATTGGGCTTTGGATCTGTTTGAAGAAGCTGAAAGAAATAATTTATTTAGTGAATTTAATAACTAGTTCATATCAGATAAAATAATATCATGAAACATGAAATAAACTCATTTGTTTATGTATTTATTATTCATCGATAGAATACTAACATATTTTAAATTATATGCAGGGATAAGCTATGAACATTTTTATAAAGGGTTGCACTTTAAAAATAAAATATGAAATTATAATTAAATGCCTTATATTTAAAAAAAAGAAAAGAAAAAAGGAAGAAAGAAAATGCAAATAACTGTGCATGGAAAAATTATTTTAAAATTAAAAAATCTTTAAAATAAAAAAATAATAATAATGATAAAGTAAAAAAATTATAAAACATAACAAATATTATATAAAATAACATGTATATTTAATTACATAACACAATTAATGCCAGAAGCTGCTATACATTATTTTCTTTCCTCTTCATGTCAGTTCATCTTCTTGCAGGTTCTAAAGCCAGATGTAATTTTTCAAAATAGTTTTTACATAAGGTTTAGGATTAGATTCTCTTGATTTCTCACTTAAAGAGATTTTCATTAAATCTAAAATATATTGTACAGTTAAAGAATAACCTATACCTTTTACCCTTTTGAAGGAAAACTAAATACTGGTACTTCAGCAAACCATCTGAATGCTAACAAATATGACATTGAACAGTAATTTTATTGAAAACATACAGCATTTTCCAATACCTATTTAAATTTTAGGCTTGAAATGCTAAACAAAACAAAAAACAGGCAAGGCCTTAATTCACAGCAACAGAAAGGTTGGGTAATTGAATATGGCAAAGCACACATGGCCTATTTGCCTAAAAGCAAGGATGCTTTCATGGAAGACTTTATAACATAGAAGTGATACCTAACAATAATTTATTTTGATACTTTTTTATCACCATAGTTTTATTTTAACAATTATTTAATAGATAAATTTTCACAACAGAATGAGCTTTATCACAAACTTTATAGCAGCCCCAAAATTAAAAAAAAAACATTTTAAAAATCTTACCTCTTCATTTTCATATTCAGCAACATAACTAGTATAACCTCCAAATTCAGGATCCCACTCTAAAATTGTTTTTAAATTACATTAAAAATTAATCATATATAAAATGGAACAACATTAATTTTTAAAAGTAATGGTCCTCACCAGAGCAGTTGAAATATAGCTGAGCATTTAGAAAAGAACTTTGAGTAAATGACTGATCATGTAATAATGTGTATGAGCCATGACTCCATTTCCGTATACTTGAAGAAACCTTTCCCATACCATCACGGTGATGACTACCACTGCCCTCATCATCACCATCAACATCTTCAGAAAGTGGATGCAATTTCAACCCAGTTATATTTGACAAAAGAAGAAAAACAGGTTCTGAACAGAATAAATTTTGACATTCTTTTAAGATTGCAGGAACAGAGGTATCAATAATTTCATGAAATTTCCTATTTAGATAATGGGAAAAAAAGCAATTAAATCAAACATCAAAGTTAAAAAAAAAATCAAAGAATAAATATTTAGTAACCTAAAATTTCAATTACACTCCAAAATTTTTATTAGTTTTGCAAATGCATAGATAAATATATCTTAACAGCTATGAAACTGTAATTTAAAAACTAAGCATCAAAATGTTACTTTCAAATTAAAAACTAGAAATGCAATAGTTAAGTTGCTTTCACTTTCCTTTGAGAATGCACAAAATGCATAGCCTAATAATACTCCTCTAGCAAACATGATGCTTTTCTTGAACAATACACAAATCTTGTAAAATAAAATGAAATGCGACTACTTAACAAATAGAAAGCTCTTACCAAAAACAGTAACATATTTATTTAATGACTGCTAAATTAACACTTTGTCTGCTTAATAAATATTTAATTCACCTAAAATTCTAGGTCAATCCAATTTTAATGCTGTAATTTGCATTGCTGAATGGATTCATATATTCAACTAGTTTTTAACAGGCATTTGTAACTTTCTTTGATGTGATGTTGTGTTATGTGATGTGATGTGATGTGATGTCTTGATGCGAAATGATGTGACTGACTAACACACACATATCAATAGAATAGAAATCATGTATAGATAAAAGATGTGTGTGAGTTTGCACGCTTAAAGAAATTAATAATATCATTGCTAAAATAACAAGACATGCAAAATGCATTTCTAGTATAAAATTTTCTCCTTCAGTGCGATATAATTCAGCAGAACGTAATTATTCAACTGATTCCAAATAAACAGTTTAAAAGTACATACCCCGTGAATATACAAACAGTATGTTCATGGGGTTATGTACAACAAAGAACAATATGTGCATTTGTTTACTGATTCATAAATGGCTTAAAAATTATGCAATTCCTTTTATATTACTGGCATGGGTAAAAAATTATTATAGTCACATAACAAATAAAAAATTGTAAGAAAAGTATGTAGGAAACTTAGGAAAGAGAAAAAACATGATAAGCTATTTAGAAATAAATGTGAATAAACACTTCAAAAACTTTAAGCATTTAAAAGATATTTACAGGGAAGGTTTTTTTTTTTAATTATTATTATTTTTATTTTTATTCATTCATTTTTGTTTTTTCAGTTTTTACACATGAAATAAATTAATTATTATATTAAACTTTTCTCAAATTAATGTATCTGTATTAAAAAATACTTCTAAATTTAATGTTTTACACTATTTAATTGAGTGAATCTAATTTTTTTTCCTCTGCTAAATAATAGCAAATTATGTTTTAATAGCATCATGTTTCAATTACACATTTAATGGCTTAAGTACCAAAAGCCAGGTATCTATCAATAAATAAATAAATTATTTTAACTACTATTACAGGAGGGAAAAAAACTTTAAAGACTACATCAATATATTTAAAATAGAAAAAAAAATATATTAGCTATTTAATAAAAATTAAAAAAAAAGCAAATTAATAGTAATAATAAATACTAAATATTTTTAAAAACATTTTAAGAAATTTAAATGTGGTACAGTTCCTAATTACATCCTTCTTTAATTAATGTTTTATTAAAATTTTGTCTGCTTATGTTACACATATTGCAATCAAAAATATAAAAAATTAATATTTTATAAGCAAATTATTTTAATTCAAAAAAGTTTTTAACTTTCTGAAAATTTACTTAATTGGTTAATAAAACACTCTGTAGCACTGCAACTACATATGACTTATAATTTCATTTAATAGCAGAAAAAATTAAAATATTTTACCGTCGAGTTGGAGGTCCTTTACATGTCCAAGATATAGTATTACTCATTAAAGCTTTACAAACTTCATTAAACTTTTCTTCCTGCAGAGTATAATATAAGAATCTAGTCAGGTAACTCAAAATTGCCTTATTCAACATTAATTAATAATAAAGTCAGAAAAAAAATTTATTCCAACATGAATTAAACAAAATCTGTACATAATTTTCAAAATGTAAATGTGAGAATTTAAAATAATTCAGCAACTTTTAATTAAATAATTTTTTCTACATAGCTAACATTAAACACCATCATATTTCTGTTTCTAAGCATACTAACAATTAAACTCTGTTCGGAAATATAGTTCATTAAAACCCAATATACACACTTTTATAGTCTATACCTAACTAAAAACATAGCTTTTTTTAGTTTGATTCTCTTTCTTTTTTTAATCCTCTCTTTCTTTTTAATTTCTTAAAAAAAAAAAAAATAGAAAGAAAGAAAATACTGTAAAAGGACTGGCTGAGTAATACTATAAAAGGATAAAGCATTTTCTAGCATTTTTTTAACTATAAGATGACACATACTATTCAACAGTATATGTAATTTTATTACTGACATTACATGCCTCATTCCAAGGAAAAAAAAAATACCACCAAAAGTTTTGCTTTAAACAATTTATATATTAAAAAAAAACACTTGAAAAGTACAGCACCATTACTTTTTAAGATAAACTAATAATTATATGATTTATTGATTATGTACATAATTTTGTAACAAATAACTTTAGAATTAGTTTGGTCAATGGTTCAAAAAAGAACTCAGCATGTTCAAAACAAAATTTTTCACCTGAAGGAAATCACTTAATTCAATTTCAGAGCTCTCCTCAAAGTTTTCACGGATTTCTAACTGTGTAGTTGCATCAAAATACAAAGGATTAATCCAATCTGTAATATTAACCTAAAACAAAAAGAGATTGAAAATACTGATTTCAAATAAATGTAGTCAAAAACTTGTTTAATTTAAAACCCAACTATTTATTTATACAAAATTAATTAAATAAAAGTGTTAAATGTTTAATACATAAAACAGAAATCATAACATTATAAAACAGTAACATATCAGATTAAAAAAATAAGAACTTCTGTATATCATAACATAATCATTTCAATATGCTTTCTTAAGCAGTAAATAAAATGGTTAACAAAATGGGCTTAGATTTGAATTTGAAACAATCTATGCATGCTGAATTCCCTTATTTCCAAAAAATATGATATATTATTATGACATTTAGGCATGCTTTCACAGGCCAGGGTTGTGAGCTCAAACTCTACTCAGCATATTTTACTTTTTTAAACTGAAAAATGCAACTACTTATTCTATCAGACTAACTGGAAAGTAATGCAAATTATCGATGGACAGTTCTAGATAAAGGGAAAAAATACTCTTGCATAAATCTAATTACTAATACAGTGCCACCCAACCGGTATAGTGGTTAGCATCACTGACTGCCGTGCTGAAGGGCTTGGGTTCAAATACCGGAGAAGGCATGGATGTTTGTAAATGTATAGTGTCTGTGCGGCATGATGGCACACTAACTATGCGGCGAGCCAAAAGTCCTCTCATGTTGTTTGGTGGAAGGGAAGAGGGGTGGGAGACCTCTCAGACCTGTCCCCCCCCGGGGTGCTCTACATCAAAATTGGAGGCAGAACTGAGCCAAATCGCACTGTCACTTATTAGGTGCTCAACGCTGTTGCCAACGACAAGCATAATCTAGCGCTCCTTGACATGAGAATTCTCATGGGCTTGGTCTGACTCTGTCAGACAAGTGAGCATGAGTAACAACAACAACAACACTAATACAGTATCTTTACAGAATGAGTGCACTTAAAAATCTGTCAGTTTGTCAAAAAGTCATCTCGAGATGTAGGTAGTAGGAGAAGAGGGACCCAAGACCAACATATTCTCACATAAAATTCTAAACCAAACTGGTTTTTATGTGAAGGAAATAATGAACTTCATCCAAAATGAGTCTCTCTCTCTCTCACTCTCTCTTTCTTATCTTTTTCTTTCTTTCTTTCTTTTTTTTTTTTTTTTTAATTTTTTTTTTTTTTTTTTTTTCAGAATGGTATCTTCTAAAGAAAAAATATCTGACAAAATATTTCATTGATTCCCTAAAACTTGCTTAAAATTAAAAGCCAAATTTTCTAGGCTTCAATGATTATCAATTTTCATAAAGATAAATGTACGTCATATTCACTTCAAGTGTCTTCAAGTAATAAAGAATATTAAAAGTTCTCCCAGAAATGTAGCATTTTACAATGCACTAAAATATGATATGAACGTTTTTAATCATATTATAAAAAAGCAACAACTACTTCTAGATGACAGCTGGTCCAGATATTCCATAAAACGTTTGTTCTTGTTGCAATAAATGTATAAATTATTTCCAAGGAAATAAATATAAAATTAACAAAAGAAACATTATTCAGAATCTCATAGAGAAGAACAGTTCTTAAAGAAAATACTATAATAGAAATTTATTTTTTTTATGTTAGAATTATCTTGATGTAGGTGTAATTTTGTAACTGAAAAAGAAATTATGTCTATCTATGGAATTAAAGAGAAAGCACAAGCACGAAAATTAAGCAATTTACATTAAAAGAAACTTTTAATAGAGCAAATAAATGAATAGAGCTGCCCCCCCATTTTGTGAATTTCGATTTCTTTGAGGTCATAAATGCTTCATTTTTTTCATAAATCAGAATTTCATATTTTTAATTTTATAATTTCTACATGTCCTACTAGTTTTAAACTAATGATCTAATATTCAGGAAAATTAAATCCAAAATTGTCAAAGTCTCGATACAACCAGAGCTCAAGACTTTGTACTGAATTAATGGTTTGTTATTTTTTTGTTCTAACAAATTATATTTCTCCAGTGAAATGAATATGACATACATAAATCATACAATAAAAATATCTACTTAGGCACTTTATCTAATATAGTGATACACATGCTAAATTAAATTTTAAAATACATATGTTTCAACATAAAATTTTATAAAGAAATGCAACAAATCTTATATATGTAATTTAAAAAAAAAACACTTTAGTAACAGATATTTATTAAAACAACAAATTATTTTGTCATCCTTAAAGCTGTTGTATCCTTTCTAAATAAAATTGCATGTTTCTCATGCATTTTTAGATCTTAAATTAAATATTTAAATACAATGTTTAACACAAAATATTTTTAAAGGGTAATTAAAAAGGTGTCATTCCTTTTTTTTTTAATATAAGGAATACAAAAGTAAACCATTTCTGTGTACAAAAATGTACCTCCAAACTTCTTGTGTATGCTAGACGTTACTGTATATATTCACACACACATATATATCACACTGGATATTGAGAATCATTATCATTCAACTCATTGATGTTGCAGAAATAGGATGTATTTTTACAGTAATATTGAACTGCTCATACACACTTTGAGGTAGTGAATATGTGTAAACTGGGACCAAATTACATCATGAATATTTCGTAAATAACCATCAGTTTGTGCATTAATACCACCGATTGTATGTAGCTGGAATCTTTAGCATAAACAACCATTATGTTTAAGAAAGAACAATATGCACCTGCAACAGAAAACGCAGTCTTCGCCAAACTGAACCCAAACTATGTATAAATACATGAACTTTTTGCTCCATGTTGTACCTTAATTAAAAATGCGGCAAATAATATACAAAGATAGCTTATATTGTCTTCATATGCAATACTTTCAGTCACAGTAAACAACAGGTTACTCCCAGCATGTGAAATTTACCTGCAGGTTTTTTTTGGGGGGGAGTAGTTTTGTAATTTTTGCATAACAAGAATTTCTAGTATGGCATTAACACATTAATTTTTCTGTGCATTAGTATGATGAGGTATGTAATGCTGCATCTGAAATGAACTTTCCCTCTGAAATTACAAACTTACACATGTCTAATAAACATACTGTATTGCAGCACCAGTATTATATATATGTAAGATAAAAAATATGTAAATCAAAATTATAATTTAAATTAACCCCTAATTCCCTTTAATTCTCTCCCTCTGTTTTAAAAATTGTAATAAGTTCACTGGACTGCGTCATTTCTAGCTCATTCCATTTTGCATGGCCTGCGCAGCGCTGATGACGTAATAATTGGAAACTGAAACTTTCAACTCAAACCAAAACTTTTATCTTCGTGTGCTTCCATATTGGCTAACTAAGCACTTCAGTTGCTCTCTCTTCACTGCTTGTTTGCTATTTCGTTGTGCGCGCTTCCTATCGCAATACTTTCCAAAATCAAAATGTTCTTGAATAGGCACGACTAGAGCGCTAAGTGACTGTGGCCACGAATGTCAATTGGAAAATAAAAATGGAATTAAAACCACCTTGACTGCAAGTTCCTTTATTTTATATAGCTATTATGCATGGACGCTGCTCCGTCTTTTCCTTGCATTTATTATTATTACATATATATATATATATATATATAAATTCTTCTTATATATTCAGAACACTTGGCTGGCATTTGCAGCTATGCGTTTAAATATAAAAATGATTTGTAATACTTTTAGCCTATCTTTAAAAAGACCATTTGAACCATTCTGTGTTTTAAATTATTATTTGAAAATGTGCAATTTATACTAATTTTACATACATACAGAAACATTGTAAATATGTATATCTCAATATATCAAATATAATATTTACATTATTTTAAAATTACAAAAATAATTTACAGTGCATTTTATAAATTTAGGTTTGCTTTTCTACTAAATAAATCACAAGAAAGGATTTTCATAATTGTTTTAATAATAAAGTAACAGTTTCCTTGGGTAATCAAATGGACAATTACAGTGATTCTGGATATAGAAAAATTCCATGGTTCTGTAAAAGACTTACAGAAAAACTAAAATGAAGAAACAAAAAATTAGCATTCTTTCAAACTCAGTTCAATAATTCAGTTAACTAACACTTTCATTACATGGCAAAACTAAAAATAATTTAAAAAATAAAACATATTCAAGAAAGTCAGAATAATTTTTTAAAATTTTTAAATTGCCAGAAATAATTAAAAAAAACATAGATTCAAGAAACTCTAAATTGTGCAAGTTACTTTTATCTAAGAGATAAAGAATTAGTTAAATTTTGCCAATGAAAGTTAGCTCTTAAATATTAATGGATAGGTCATATTAAAACTATACAAATTAGAAAACTGCTTCTACTTTCACGCTCTGCAACAATTAATATCCTTTTCATATCTAATTAAACACATCAAATATATCTCCCTTACACATTAGCTAACTATATGATTTCTATAACATGGGAGAAACAAACAGGACATCCATATCATAGTTGTTTGCTATCTACATCAAGGGTTCCCAACACAGTTTGTATTGATCCTCTAGAGTAAATGACGATCAAGGGGTCAATAGCCCAATAAGCACCAGCAAGTGATTGGCATAATTAAAATCATATTCATTACAAAACATTTTTTACTAAAATTCATAATTAATTGTTTATTCAAATAAAGCTACATCATATAATACAAAAGAAATCATATAAAATAAATATAAGAAAAAGAATACACTAGTTTGCCAACAAAACATTCAAAATTTCAATGTTCTAGCAAGGCCCATAGAACTGATGTAATGAAATAGACCTGGAGCTCGATATTATAATGCAAGAAATGTTAATTGTATTGAAGAAGGATAATGAAGCTCAGGTCTTACATAAAACACATGACACAATATGACTAAGTTTTGTAATTTAAAATTCATCCAAGAGAAATATCCCAAAATAAAACTTATTATTGAACCAACATTATTGACTTATTATTGAGAAAACAACAGACTATTTACTATTAAAAACAAGAGACAGGTTGAATTATTTGAATGAGGTGTTTTAAGAATTATGCAGTTTTGTGCCAAATATATATATAAAAAAATGCATCAGTAAATCAAGTGTAGTCATTAGATTAATTAATATCAAATTTTTGTGCTATTAAAATCTCATTTTATTTTTGAAAACTAACTTCTTCAGATTTGCAAAATTAAAAATATTAATAATACAAAAAATACTAAAAAAATCTAACAAATATTTTTTTCCAAATGTTTATTCATATTCTTAGGCTAATTGTTATCTTTAAGTTATTTATGTGCAATTATTTGTATTGGGATTAATGTCTGCTGTATATTACAGCGCAAAATGTAAGGGGGTTGATGAAGAAAAGCGTTTTTTTAAAGGGGATGATGAAAGAAAAAAGCTGGGAATCCCTGATCCACATAAAGATTCACTCATACTGCAAGCCACGGAAACTTGCACAGTTAATTCAATTTATTGGAAAATAAATCTATAAAATTTCTTTGAGCAATTTTATCACCTTAGTTACTAGTACATATATTATATAGTTGGAATTATTACTTTTGTATGTGTTTCTATTAGAAAATCTATTCATTTAAAATAATGTATTACCTTAAAACAAATATAATTAATTTAAAAAATCTTCATAACATTTTGTGTTATAATTCAAAATGGTAAAGACAATACAAATATTTTTCTAAATTAACATACAGAAACTGGCGTAGGAAGACTAAACAATACTGTTTCTTTCAATGGAACAGATGATTTAAGTGTTGGACCATGGAACCATCCACTCACTGAAATCCTAGTTTTATCTGAAAGAACTTCTGAGACCTAGAAAGGGAAAAAGAGAAATAAAAATTGCATTTTATTTATAAGCTTCATAATATTACTCAGAAAGAAAAATATTATTTTATTAAAAATTAAAATATACAAATAAAATTAATAAACACTAAAATTATATAAAAATGCCATAAACTAAATACATATTCCCTCGCATGTTCCCCCTAGCTAGACACTAGGTTCTAAAATTTTCTTAACTATTCACATAATTTTCCCCTTCCTTTATTGTACATAGTTTTAACTTGTGAGGGCTACTTCAATCATAAATTGTATTCCCTTGATTATTTTTATTTAGTGTTTGCAATTACTATCTGCATTTTAGTATTAACATTTTATTCATTTTATTTTCCCTTGCATTAATTATTTTAAACTTATTTTATGTAGATTTTTCATTAAGCCACACAGATGTAGCAGATATTCTCAAATCTTACTTTCCAAACATGTGATTTCACTTTACTTCTCTTATTTGGGTTCCAGCTTATATACTGTTGATATGTTTCATCTTTGAAATCAAATCTCTTGTTTCTCCATTTCCCCTTCATGTCCCTCTTGGCAACTGAGGTAAAGATCCATTCATGTGAGATGCCCCTTGAGCTTGGTTATTGAACCAGACATGTTGCACTCCAGCTCAATTTCTATCAAATATTGTAATGTTAATATTACTATGGATTCTTATTGGACTGTAAGTTTCTTTTAAAGAAATAATATTGTGATGAGGCCCAGTAGTGCAGTGGTTAGCGCATTGTGCAGCAGCACCACAGGTCTGAGGCTCGATCCCCGGGCTGGGCAAGGTTGAAAATTATTTAAATGCATACAAAATTCACAACAGAACATATTGCGTCTACTACTGCTAACACTGTTGTTTTTATTTATGGATATTTTGTTGATATCATTACCATCCTGTATTGGTCAACAGGTGGTTCGAAGAAGAAAATGATTAAGTTTTGATATTATACTTGAAGTAATTGGATGATCTGAATACGATGAAGTTACAAATAGGATTCAATGTGTCAAAGGAATTTTATCATAGTAGATTCAAAGTCCCAGGGTTCGAGCCTTGGGCAGGGCAAGGTTGATTCAGCCTTTCATCCCTAGACTTGGTCAATAAAATGAGTTCCAAGTTTGCTTGGGGACTAAATACCGGGGTCCTGCGACAAACTGACCACTTGTCCAAGATATATGCTTATGCACCCTGACGCCCATGGTCAAAAAAGCAGATATCAGGGCACTGCAGGCCAAGGCTCACTAAGAGCCATTGTACCATGAGTTTAGTTTTTTTTAATATTGTGATAGTTAACAATAGTTTATACATGACTAATTTTCATTTGTTATGTTCTTACTGTAACAGCATTCTTTGGAAATTAAATTACTGATACAACTTTCCATCTCAATTTTCAGATGAAAAAATTAGTTAAAAAAAGGAAAAACTATGCAAGGAAATATGGTATTAGCTAGTGTTTCTCATTCACCAGACTCTTAACATTGGTACTAAAAAAAAACTTTAGAATAGCAGCTTTTTATACTAAATCTGCCTAAGAAGCAAAGAAATCTTATTTCACTGCCCATTTCTGAAAATCCAATAATATGTGCATAAAGAATGATTTTGCAAAATGAAAAAATTCAGACAAAATATCAATCAGTCGTTCTGACTTGTTAGAAGATCAATCACAGTAAAAGAAAATAAGACAAAAAGAAGGCTTTTATGCTGTAATTTTTTTACAAGGTGAATAAAATAAGATGAAATATATAAAAGATAATAAGATGTACTTTTATGTATAGTATCTACCATGAAACAAAATTGCTACCTCTATAATTATCAATTAAACACCAACTGCAAACCAACACTACTTAATACCTCATAAAAGCAACTTATTCTTTGCCGAAAGATATTTTGCATATTGTATATAATTTGAAAGTATATATTAATTATTCTTTCAGGTGCAAAATATGTTCTCAATTTTTTATTTAACAAGGACTAAGTATTCTTTCAAGAAAAAGGCATTTTACTTTGCAATAGAATATGTAAAAATTATCATGAAATGTGACTAATCTAGACAGCACTTCGAGAAGCAGTGCTAAAAATTGCTGGCTGGAGAAGGGCTGGGTATTAATTCTAAGGTTCCCAGATACCATTTCCAATAGCAGTATCAGTATAAAGAAAAGGAATTTTTTTTTTTTTCAAATTAACAGCAACTACAAATACATGGTTGCCAGACGCTATATGCAAGAAACAAATGTAAGTGAAAAGACATATATAATAAATTAATGCAAACATAATTTTGTTGTTTACTTCTTTCCAAAATGTTTTTGTTATTTCTGTACATTTTCTGCTCGAACGTTTCACAAGTTCCACCTTTATGCCATCTAATCACGAGCTTAAATTTAAATGAAATACTTATACAATGCATACATGTTTGCTTAGATTTACACACCATTTAACTTTAAAAAACTTTATTCCTACAATAATGTAGTACATACATATACGAACATGAATAATCAAAATACATCCACACATGAAAGTAGTCATAAATTATCAAGAAAATGCAAATTGCAATAAAGTTTAAAACGAGTAGTTTAATTTCATAATACAAATTTAGAAAATTTACTACTGATCCTTCCACCCTCCCTTTTTTTGTTGTCATTTCAAAATTAATTGCTGCATAATTTATAATGTTTAACATATAGTTGATAATTCAAAAACTAATATGACCACCAGAGGGCATAGAAGCATATCAACAGAATAGATCACTAATGGATACATGACAACTAATAACCAATGCATTACAATAAATGTAACTTAAAAAAAGAACTGATTTCATCAAATGCACAATAAATGAAACAGCAACTGAGGAAAGTACAAGCATTATTAAAAAATAAATGAATAAAAAAATAAAATAAATAAAAGGATTTTATAAATTTGTTAATTTTAGCCTTTAGTCCCTTCGAAGCTGCAGAATTTTTAAAAATCACATATTTAGCAAACTTCTGTTATTAATGCAAAATTTAAATATAAAAAAAATTACAAAATTTTATTTATATTTACATTATTCATTTTTAATAATTCATATGCATGTAAAATCTTGGCATATATTCATTCATATAGGATTCTAAATTTTCAGTTATTTATAATTTACGGGGAAAAAGAACTGAAATAGTTAAGTTAGTTAAATAGTTATCTTCTTCTGACAACAGCCCACCAGCAGCCAATGAACACTCATAGTTTGATCCAAGGTTTGAGTCCCATGAACGGGCTGGCTGCATGGGCCTTTCGTGGTTTTCCCCATGTGTAACATGTATACAAGACAGTTTTCCTTCAAAAGTCCTCCGTGAAGGCATCTCTTCCCCTTAGGCAGATACCCCTTAAGTTCTTTGCCATAATCAAATAAACCAAACCAATCTTCTGACAGTGTTGAAAGTGTCTATTTTCTTGGTCAGGGGTGGCAAATCAATGGCATGCGACACAATATTTTGGGCACATCACTGATCAAAACAGTTTGCATTTTAATTAAAAATAACAAAGTTCACTATGAAGTATCATGATCAAACATGAGTGCACTGCAGAATGACCAAGCATGGTGCACTGGGCGGCAGGTGGAAAGCGCACTCATTCGTTATTATCTTGCCTTAGTCACGGTCTACAATTGTTAGCGACGCATAGTTTGTTTACACATATTATGTCTCGTCTTGTAACTTTAAAAGTTTATCTAGTTTATTTGTGTTATAGTTACGATTTTTAACTGTTATTTAACATGGCTAGTTCAACAAAAAAAAAAAAACAGAAAGTGCAAGATAAGTGTAACAGAGAATTTCAAACTTGGTGGATCAAGAAATATGGTATGATTAGTAAAGGTGACAAAGCAGTATGTGTTTTATGTTCTGGAACAGTGGTATGTAGAATGCCTGTAAAACAGCATTTTGAAACAAATCACAAATCCATTTCTCAAAAAAGCGAACCACAGCAAAAGTAATTAATTTCAAATGCAATAAAAGACAGAAATAAACAGTCGATGTCTATGATTAAATATGTTGGCATAAATTGTCATATGAGCACAGCAAGATGGTAGGCTGCAAATGTCATTGCTCGTCGTAGTAAACCTTTTCAAGAGGGAGCGTTTTTGAAGGAAGCCTGGTTAGCATGCACATCCTCACTTTTTGATGACTTTGATAATAAAGATAAAATAATTCAGCGCATCAAAGATACTCCTTTATCTAGAAACATAATAAAAGAAATAACCTTAAAAACTGGCTGGAAATGTAACAGATCAACAAAAAAATGACATTAACTCTGCTCCTTTCATAACGCTATGTCTTGACAAAAGTACTGATGTCACTAAGCGGTTTTTGCTCAATATTGTGTAGGAAACGTCATTAAAGAAGAATTAATTGTAATAACATCATTGCTAAGAACTAAAAGGGGCTCAGATATTTGTACAGCTGTTAAACATTCTCTTGCTGAGAAAGAAATTGATCTTAAAAAAATTGTTTCAGTACCAACTGATGGTGCTCCAAGTATGGTGGGCAAAGAAAATGGTTTCATTTGTTTATTTCAAGCAGATGTAGGACATTCGATTCTCGAATTCCACTGCAACACTCACCAACAAGTCTTATGTGCTAAGAGTGGTTTAACATCTTTTGATAATGTAATAGTGTTAGTCACAAAAATAGTCAACCTTTGATGCTTTGTTGGATGAAATCAACTCAGTGTATAATGGCTTACTGATGTATATAACGTTCGCTGGCTGAGCCACGGGAACGTACTTCAAAGATTAGTTGATTGCTTGGTAGAAATCAGACTGTTTCTGGAAAGTGAGGGAAAAATTGATCAATACCCACAGTTGTTGGATGTTATGTGGCTTTCAAAATTGATGTTTTTACATACATATGACATTTCAATAAAGTTAACATAAAGTGTCATGATGGATGTAAATTATCATCATGATGAATGTCATTTGTGCTTTTGAAGCTAAACTGTGTGTTTTCAGGAATGATATTATTACAAAAAGCTACAAATATTTCCCAAACTTAAAAAAAATATCAAAGATTTAGATGTACATGAGAAACCAGATGAAGAAAAAGTTATTGAAGAATTTACTTCCATAACTGATTCTTCAATCAAGGAATTTGCACAAGATTTTTCTCAATTCAAAGAATTATTGTTAACACTCGAGTTTATTATGTACCCTAATGTGGTTTCATTTGATAAACTCAACTTGTCCCAATTCGACTGGTTGGAAATTGAAGAATTTGAAATGCAGCTGATTGATTTCTAGTCTAGTTCAGTATGAATTCAAAACTTTATTGAAACAAGGAAAAAGTTGTAATTGATTGAAACAGAAGGATTAACAAGCAATATAAGTAAAAATAACAGTAATTAAATTTTGGCAACATGAAATTCGATTCCAGACACATTTAACTGAAGAAGCTGACTCATGCTATTTTAACCATATTTTCATCTTTTTATGCCTGTGAGTCATTATTTTCAGAGATAAATAGCATTAAAAACTCGCTTAGAAACCATTTGGCAGATGTTTCCAGTTCAGCATGCATTCTGCTACAAGTAACATCTTACAATCCTAATATAAGTTATTTGTTATCTAATTTGCAATAACAGAAGTCACACTAATGTTACTTCAATTTGAGTTACATGTATAACTGTATTTTTTTGTTAGTAAACAAAGAGTGTTGAGTTGTTAGTATTTAGTTTTATTATTTTCCCAATAATCACCAAGTCAAAATTATTTGACAGAACATCTATAGCCTCATTAAACGTTTCTTTAGAAAAAATGGCACGTTGATCCACAAAGATTTGCCACCCCTGTTCTAGGTTGTTTAGTTAAAACAATTATTCTTCATTTTTCCAGTTTTGTTTATTATAGTGCACCTTTATCAGTCATTTTATCTGTGATAAAAGCTTCTTTTCTTGACATGCAAAAGTGATTTGATGAAAAATTTAGGTTCAAGAATAATCCTTCAAAGTTCAAAAAATATGGCCGGGGATAAATCAAAATTGCAATTTTAAAACTTCACACTTTGACATCTTGAAATCTGTGCCAATGAATTTTCAAAAAATTGGGAAGAAAATTTGCTTTAAAAAATAAATTTCAATTTGATCTTGGCATGCAGATTCTGATTTATATTTTAGGCTAAACAGTTACAATAGGACCATCTCCAAAAATTAATGACACAGTACACAAAAATCTTATATTCAAAATGTGTCATTAAAATGTCAAATGGTTACGGAAAACTATTGTATGATATTATTTTATCACAAATTAACACCACATGGAAGCTTGTGCACTTATTTAATACAGAAGATTTAACCATTCGAACTGTGGATATGTGCTTATGTTACAGATTTGTGATCTTCTTCAACATTATGATGAATGGTGTCATTCACAGAATTATGAACATGGATAATGTAGAGCAGGCTCCTTTGAAGATGATTTGATATATCCAATTGACAGGAATATCAAAAAAAAACCTAGGACTCTTTTAATGAGGCTATTGACATTTTTACCTTTATTTAGCTCAGTAGAGGTTGGTACCTTCAGGCATAAATTATTAAAGGGATTAGCAGGAGCAAATAAGCTGCTTCAGAGGAATTGCTTTGCACTACCCCTAAGACTACATCACAGCTGCTATAGAATATGAAGCAAAGCTGTTGATTGCGGCATCTGGAACAACCCGAAAAAAGTTAGAAAACTGCTCAAAATAATGTCCTCATAAAATAATCATAGGTGGCAGTGCTCACTCCATCCTGAGTGAAGCCATGAAATTACAGACTAGTCTGGAACCACTGGTTGATTATCGGCCAAGACCTGCTTTGAACTATTTGAAAAACTTCTGAAATGTGACTTTCTGACCACCATATATACCTGCTCAAACAAAAAACTCAGAATGTCTTCCTTGGACTTAACAAAAGAATCATCAGTCAAATTTCCTGTCCCTTACAGAAGTCCTCTGTTTAAACCAACTACCTATCTGAAACATATTACAGCCAATTATTGTCTGAACCTCATTCTTCCAATCAGCAAAAAACGTTCTAGAGATACAGAGATTAAGATGGCTAATCTAACAACTTATAAAAGGCACCCACCTCTGCTTGCTTAAATGGATGGTTTCCTTGTAGATGCTATTAACATTGGAGCTGGGATATACTTAAAACATTTTAAGCTCAACAGTTTTAACATCTAGCATCAATAGACATGGCAAAACCTCTTTGAAGAACCCTTGCTAGGGAGAAGTCCAGGAATTCCTTACAGAAAACTCTGGCTTTCCACTGGCACTCTGGGCCTCAGTTCGAATCCCAGAGAAGGCATGGTTGTAACTGTCCATCCCTTGAAAGGAAGCAATGGTGGCCACCTATTAGGGGCTTCCATAATGAAATGGCCACCACTTCCGGCAACTGTAGTGGTGCAAAGCTAATGGCTATTAAATAAAGCATCTGGCCATTAAAAGAAAAGTTCCTTTATCAGACATCACTGCAGAAATGGAAGCCAAAACATTTTACAAACATTAAATGAGTTTTGGTGCACCTGGTTCCACAATCTCAAATCAAGAAAGTCAATTTGAGATACAGCTTTTCAGAAGCCCTGTTGTAGTGCACTAAAGTTTCACATAGAACTCCTTACCACCCACAATGCAACCTAAAAGTAAAGCAGTTTCAAATAACTTTAAAAACTTCAATAAAGGCTCATAGGAACATCATAGAGGCAGAAATATTACCCACTATTCTTCTAGAATTAAGAGCTGCAATATGACCTGATAGTAATCACTCTTTAGCTCAAATGATATATGGTACACAAATAAGGTTACCAGGTGAGTTTTCCGACCAATCTACTACCAAAACTGAACCTGGATGGAATCATTCATAACAAACTTACAAACTTTTAAGGACCAGCATAAACCAACTAAATCATCAATTATTGATAAACAAAAAAGATTTGTGTGTTAAGACTTAGAATCATGTTCTCATATGTTAATGGAAATTGATCATATAAAAAAAGTACTTGAACCACTACATGAAGGACTTTTCTTTTTGTGTGTGTGTGTGTGGTGGAAAAGTATGATTAGTACTTCTCAGTTTTAATTAAAGGTAGACAAGTCAACATCTCAGGTTGACAGATTGAAACCAGGTTATCTGTTAGTTTCAGGCAAAATACCCGAAACAGTGACTGAGCATAAACAACCAAATGAGAATTTAAATGCAAAAAGTTTTGTACTATGCCTAACCTATTGTTCGACATGAACCTTGACTTGGCATGGTAGGGAAATTAAAAAACCTGTTCAACTTAAAGACTAATATTATCTTGCATATTAATTTCAGTGATATTTTTTTTTTCCAGTTTTAGCACAAAATCTCAGTTAACTTGATACAATTTTGGTTACTTTGACCAAGTTTTAAGTATCCTGGAATAACTATATGATTTGATGAATATTTTTTCTATATTAATAACAAAATTAACTGTGTAGTGTCTAAGATCATAACTACTTGATTACATTAGCATCTTGTATGTACATATGTATTTACATTGTAATAACTGTATAATACCAGGCTTACTATTATGTTTATTCTTTACTTAAATCATTTATGAATTTCATTTATCTTTAAATTATTATATCAGCATATTTTACAGTTTTTGTTTGATAGAGGCTTGTATCCCCCCCCTTTAAAGTTAGTATTCAATTTGTTGCGTCTCCCATCATGATTCTTTGTATCATAACTTAAATTGCCCATAATGGAGTAATGTTAGGACAAACAAATATTTAAGAAATGCCTCACTAGATGTCTGCACTAGCCAACAATAATTTTTGTTTTAAAATAAGGTTTAATAAGAGCACATGCTAATTTATAAATAATATTTAAATAACTGAAAAAAGGCTGGAAAATTGTGATTAACTTTTAAATAATAATAGATAATTTTTTTAAATTTACTTAATAATTCAAAAAATTTTTAAACACATTAAGTTTAATTGATACGTAATTCATTCAGTGCAGAAATCTTACCTAACTATGAGTTAAGCTGGTTTTGGGAAATGACTCATGGATTTTGTTCTAAATGATGCAGTGTATTGTCAATTGTGTGCTTAGTAAATCTGGATGATTAACTTATATTAAATTAACTATTTAAAATTATTATATCTTAAGTTCTGACTCAGCAGATACATGCACACAACCTAGAGAAAGGAAAGTACTTGCACATTTTTAAAACAAAAAATATTATTTTGAAAAAAAACTAATAATTTCATACTTTTTAGAATAGCTTTTTAATTCATAAATTAAACAACTTAAAACTGTATTAAATTTGTACATATTAAATTCAAATTGTTTATTTTATAATATAAATAAAAAATACATGAATATTTTACCTGA
>KK122321.1:180073-190956 GCA_000611955.2 Stegodyphus mimosarum
AAGAGCCCCCAAGTCTTTGAACCCACTGTTATTTATGCCACTGGTAAGTAATTTTTAATACATTACTAAGTTCCAAATCCAAAACCTCCAGACCACCAGCCCAAGGGGGGGGGACCACAGTATCTAGGAATAGAACACATAATATTAAAAGATAAAAAAAAGTGAAGCAGGTGTGCCTTAAATGTGATTTTTCTTCCAATTAACTGACATTCTGCATGTCACTGTCAAACACCTGCTGGATCACATGTCAATGACAATACATTGACTGGCACTGTATTCATATTGCCTCGATCATACTTTTAGCTTGAATGGTTGTGGGGGGTTAGCACTTTTCTACTTGACTTAAACAACAAGTAAAGCCCTAGTGTTGCCATGCCTACATATTATCTTACTAGATTTAAATTGGTGATCTAAAATCCAGAATAGCTGAAGTCCTGATAATTCTGGACTTCAGACTTTGTGCTGTGTACATGGAAAGGGTAATAAATATAATTATTCTGTTCCTCAATTTTTGTTGGCAATACAAGGTTTGCAAGTTCAGGATCATTCATAAAATTGTCATTTTTTCATTATTTCATGTAACCCTCTATTTTCGGCTTCCTCTACAAATAATTAGTGCCTAGAAACTGAAGTTATAATTAATAAGTTTATATTTTAACTTTGCAGAAGTTTAACTCCATAAAATTTCCAAACTCACAGATGCACACCTTTACTACTGACCAAGCGATGCAAAATAAAATTAATAAACAGTGAATTGTATAAAATCACGTTTTTTATTCTCAAGCCAGAAAAAAAAAAGTGTTATGGATAACGGCGAGAAACAAAATTATCTACTCTCATCGCCAAAGCAAGAGCAGTCACATAATAAAATAAACTGCCCTCATAATAGCAATGCCATCTGCATCATCTTAAATTTAATAACAACATACCATGCCCTTTAAAGCACTCAAAGTGCTTTAAAAAAAAGAAAAAGATGACCTGAAAATTATAAAAATATTAGTGACAAGTTATGAAAAAATTCCAAAATAACAAAACAAAAAGGCGTAATAAGTTATAACAAAACAAAAAGGTGTAATAAGTTAATGTCCTAAAAAGTTCAAAATTCACAGTGTTTGACAGGCATATGTCAGAGCTTATCAATAGGTCTTTTAATTTCTCCGTTGTTATACGGTTCAGGATATTATTAATGAATTATTCTATCCAATTTAGACTGAAGAGGTAAGGTGTTTTCTTCCTTAATTAGGACTAAGTCATTTACAGTCAAATTTCTTGAGATTTCTTCCACTTATTTCGATGTTGCAAATCAGAGACATTCTTGGCTCCATTTTTTTTCAAAAATTTTCAAAAACCAGTTGTCTCACTTCCACCAGTTAAGAATGTTTTTTGATTGTTCTAAATTTTCTTCAGAGAAGGATGTGAGAAATATACCAATGAAGAAGTGTCCAGTTGTGAGAACAGTAATATCATTTGGAACATCAGATTGTGGATACAAAGGCCTCGAATTTATACAGACCTCAACCTGTTATCAAGGTCATGAATTCAGAATAAGTCAAAATCGCTGCTCTCATTGATCTTCGAAGATGATACTTCATAGATTTTATCGTAAATTCCCGAAATCCTCCAAAAAGTAGTGCAGCTGGAGGAATGAAATTCCATTTCACATTTTCTAAACTCGGAAAAGAATTGAGATGTTAATTTTTCTGACATAACAAGAAAGCCTTGTGTAGTTCTTTATTAGCACTCTTGAAGTTCATTCCGCAGTCAATCAATATTTCTCTTCATTTTTCTCTCCTGGCTATAAGCCATTTTAATGTTTCCCCGCAAGCCTTAGAAGAAAGATCTTCGACGATTTCAAGATGAACTGCTCTCGTGGTAAAGCAAACATAACACTTGAAAACCCTTTGTCCATAGCCTGCTCATTGTTTTATAATAAGTGGGTCGGCAAAATCCCTCCCGACTAGAAAAAAAAAACATAAAGCTGTAATTCTGGATGACAGAGGTCAGCCATTATTTGTCTTGCAACTTGAGCCTGATGTCTACAGCAAGCAACACAATGGCTTTTCTTATTCCAGATCTAGCAGCGACAATCCAAAAATATTGTTTTATTATACAACGTAAAAGTGCAGGACATGCATGCAAATACCTTTAGTAATAATGTCTAATGATGAGCTTAGAAATGAAATGTTTTTGAGGAATAAACATGGGATGCCTTTGATTTTCCAAAATGTTTGAATTCATTAACTGTCCTCCAACACAAATAATTCCTTTTTAATCAAGGAATGGACTTAGGGATAATACTCGGCTGTTTGACTTCACAGATTTTCCATTCTTAAAGCTTGATACTTCGGCAGGAAATCCGGAATATTGTAAAGTTCTTACTATCATACAAATCGCATTATTAAGTTCTTCATTAACAAGAAATCTTGCTACCTTCGAAGTGCGCTTCAAACAATTGTTGATAAATGCTAAACAATAAGCAACCCTACAGCATAATTTTGACCAAGATAAAAACCTGCAGAGAAAGGAATCGTCACCAATTTTAAGAAAAACTGGAAATAATGCATTTTCTTTCTTCCTTGACAACTTTTTGACGGTCCAATTTAATGTCCATTTCTTCATCCAATGCATATTCTGGATAATAATTCTGTAACCAGGAAGGTCCATTGAACCACTGATCGTAATCAATTAATTCATTAGGTTGTAAGCCTCTAGTACCATAATCAGCAAGATTATTTTTCCTTGAACGTGATTCCATTTCGCCTCAGGAATGATGGTTTGAATTTTTTACAGTCGATTGGCTATTAAAAGAAGCCATCTCCATGATTCACAGGCAATTCAGAATAAGGTGATAGTAGAATCTAACCATGCAAAACAGTTACTGCAGGAACATTCAAACATTTCATCACTTCCTTGAGAAGATTGCTAACAATAATGCAGCACATAATTCTAGTTTTGGTAAGCATTGCACTTGAAGTAATGCAACTCTTGTTTTTGCACATATCAATACACTTAAATTTCTTCTTCAAAAAAAGATTTTGAATAAATAACTGCATAATATGTTCTCAGAAGAATCAAAAAAGGCATGTAACTCTATCTTATGAAAATTATTAATTAAAATCATTCTAAGAATATTTTATTTACTAAGCAATTTAAGTCTCCACGAAGGCGAATCTAAATCGTCGATTGTTGCGGGTTAAGAGATTCATCCCAATTTAACTTGTCAGTCCACAAGTCTTGAAGAAATATTTTTGAGAACTAACAACTGAGGCTAACCATCCTAAAAGATCTTGAGAGTCTTGAAAATTCTGAGAGCACATTCCTTTTACCAACAATGGAAATTACAGAAGGTAGTACGTTAAAATTAAACGTGTCACTGTGGGAATGCCAGTTTATTCCCAACATCTTCCTTGGTTGTTCCATGAAAATGTGCAACTGAAGAGCATTTTCTCTGAGTTCTTATGGCAGTTCTTATAACACACTAGGTGTATTTCATGATCTTTCCACAGTATAAAGCCACCTCTATGCAGAAGATTATTCTATGATATATGTTAAATTTTTGGCAATAGTTCCTGATGTAGCATCTGTTAAATGAATGTCAACCTAAAATTCAGAGTTGACAACTTTCAAAGTCCTTAAAATCCTTTGGGTCATCTAAAATTAATTGGAGAAGTCACCATTAGGAGACGATATTCTTAAACCGGTTCAATTACATGATTTATACAAATAATATGTTAAAAGTTTGTATTTTCTTGATGCACATCAGTTTTTCTTCTGTTTCACAGATAGCAACAGAATATGTTCTAAATTGGAAAAGAATGTCAAATAACTTCTGGTTGAATTCATTGTGCAGCAGGTCATTAAGAGAACATAAGATGGATGTTTTTGCTGATGCATCAAATACAACTCTTAATTTAGTCCTAGTACTTGATGGTTTAAAATCTAGGTGATGAGGTAAGTAATAAACCACTGGAAGCACAGGTTCAGAATCAGATATGATTTCTATATGTTGCAAATGTAAATTTTCATCAAAATTTCTTATATAATTTATACAGTTAATTTTTGTTAGCCAAACTATTTTCTGAAAGTAAAAAAAAAACCTCAATGTTAATTCCATTGAGTCCCCTAATTCTGATAGCGATGTATTGAATGGTAATCTTACTATATATTTACCTGCATTTTCTCTGTTATGAGAGTTTTTAAAAATATCCTTCACAATTTGCTTTGGATTTCGAGAGAACAATTTCTTCCGGGACTGTTTTGAGAGTCCAAAATTCCTTAACTAACTGCTCAGAATTTAAATTATTTAATGATATGTAAGAGTTCACTTAAGATTAAATAATTCTGTTCCTGAAATGACTCAACATAATTTCGAATGAACAGCTATTGGAAGTTCCTGGTTTCGTTTAATCAGTTCACTCAAAACAAGTGACACGAAAGCATTGACTTCTAGAAGAATATCTATTGCAGCAGATTCATAAAATGTAGGATTCACCCTAACTAGATCATTGAAAGAGTTAACAGTATTTGATTTTAATTATATGTCTGGTAAGTTTCCACAAACCCTGTCTATGACAAAAACGGAAGCCGTAAAGGAAGGTTCTGAATGAAAATGGGAGGAAAAGTAATCTTCAATTCTCCCTTTGTTTGAGGTGTGGCTGATCCTAGGCAAGATATCTGGATCCTTGCCTTTTTCTTATCTAGACGAAGTCTTGAAAGACAGCTATGAGCAATAAGGTTTGCCTGTGAGCCAGAATCTAATAAGGCTCAACATTACATGAAATTACCTACTGCAACATGAACTCTGATTACAGCAATGCATAATAAAGCCTATTGGTTCATAGTTCCATTATTCACAAAATTAGAGTTTGCCTAATTGAAATTATTACAAACACAATTATTCATCATTTATTATTATTAATAGCAGGTAAAACAGCATTTCAAGATTTCATAAAATGCAGTAATGAATGATAATTATTATGACATATTTCACATCTGCTCAACCTTTTACAAGCCTTGACATTATGAAGGCTAGATAAAGAGTTAAAAGAGAGTTATTAAAAGTTTAAAAGAATTAAAAATTTATTAAATTTCGCAAAATTGAATCTCTTGTAAACAGGCAATTTGCTGAATTGATTGTACTTATATAAGCAATGATTTTTCTTACAATAATGATCATTTGTAGTAATTTCAAATACCAGCCATATGACTTTAGAATTTATCTTCCTGCCTTTCGAAATGGTTTTACTGTTGTGGAGTGTTCTGGGAATGTTCTTTTAAAAAAGTAAGTAATCCATTTAACATTCCTAGTTGATTGGCCTTCAACTATCTCTCATAACCAAATGTGTGTATTTTTATCCAATTTTTCTACAAGTAAAGGAGTTACCAATGTATCATCAAAGCCTTCAACATCTTGTTCTAGTACACTTAAATAATGAATGCATTTATTAGTGATGTCAATAAGAATCAAAATAGTGTTCCCTGGATCAAAAATATATGGCTGTAAAATAAGCTTCTTAATTAATGCATTCACCAATTCTTGTTTATTCGAAAATCTATCTTTGAGCATCAAAAATAGATTCAAATTACAAAATCCAGCAATTTTGTAATTTGAATCTGAAATAGGCATAGCTTGAATTATTTTTAGAGCTACTGCTTACAAGAGCTCTTAAATAGTGAAGACTTTGATGATCTGATAGTTTATTATTATTCTGTACACTGCCCTTAGAAAGGTCGCTAAATGTAAGCCATTGATCTAAACTTCCACTAAAGGTAGGTAAATTTAAATTTCGAAGTTTTACTTCAGTAGTATTATGCTTAAAATTAAATGAACTAATATTATCAAGACGAGAACATTGTCATTCTAAATCCAAGTAGAGATCATCAGTTGTATTTTGAACTGTTTGATATTCTTCAACACAGATATTAATTTCCCTTCCTTAACATGTTACATAAATTTTATCAAAAATGCATGAAGCATCTGCAGTTAAATTATTCAGTTCCCCCCCCCGCCAATAAAAAAGTTCAATTTTTGCATCATCTGTGTTAGAAATGTCCAAATTTATTTTATCTTTCAATTTAGCTAAATTTCCTAGCGACTTGTTTCTTTATTAATAATGATTTTAAATTCATTATGAAAATGGTACAGATGACTTACCTTTAATTGAAGCAGCAGATACATGTTTCTCAAATGTGTATTCAATCAGTTGAATCCAAATTTGTTTGATTAGTATGAAAGACAGATATTATCCACCAGGCCATGATGGCAAATGTTTGTTGCAGAAGTAAAAAAATAAGATTCCAAAGCAAAGCGATGTAAATAAATCTACAAACCGAAAGTGCTCAAAAAAAAAAAAAGCTTATATGGTATTCGTAGCATCGTAGTACATGATAATTAATTAAATAATTATTATTATTATAACAATAATAATTATTGTTCGCTTAATAGCCATAGGTACTCTGGGCAGAAGCACAAAAAAATTATGATGCAATATTGAAATAACACTAGTAAGTAGTGGACTGTATGATTTTGTGTTTTTTAGTCTCAAGGGAGCGGGAAAATTTCATTATGAACAACAGTGAAAAACAAAATCATCTGCCCTAGTCACGAAAGTGCAAGCAGTCTCATGATAAAATAAAATAATCTGCAGTCATAATAGCAGCCCATCTGCATCAACTTAAATTTAATAATAACAACACACACAACATATTTGCTCTAGAATGCTTTCTCCCTCCCTCAATTTTAACATCATAAAATAAATTTTCAGCACAGTTAATTTCATAATTGAGTAAATTAAATAAGAAAATTTACACTAAGGTGGATGTTTTTGGCAAAACTGAACAGCTAACTTTATATTTTAAAAAATACATTTATACTTTCATTTAAATCAGGATGCAGTAGGTTAGGTTGATTGATTAAGGCAAAACAACTTAAGGGCTATGG
The DNA here is from genome assembly GCA_000611955.2 of Stegodyphus mimosarum. Classification (NCBI taxonomy): domain Eukaryota; kingdom Metazoa; phylum Arthropoda; class Arachnida; order Araneae; family Eresidae; genus Stegodyphus; species Stegodyphus mimosarum. The sequence continues at coordinate 187,014 of KK122321.1, forward strand.
GAAGACATGCTTTCGTAGATCACTTTTTAGGGGAACTAGATTGTATTCATATTACACATATAAAGCCTACAGAGACCTGAGTCAGATTACCAGTGTTTAGCAAATTCACTGCTCAGCTACTGGTAGGCTAGAGCATGCAGGTCAAATAGAGCAGGCGCTACTTAGCCTTGTCAAAGTATAGAAAAGTCTCTGTTAGTTTTTTAGATCTGTACAGAAATTATTATATTTCACTTACTTGATGTAAGGCACATCTTCAACTTTTAGCTCAGAATGGAATTTCTTTGCCCTTTTGAACCCACTACAGATTTAAAAGCCTGAGACAAAATGTAAGTGATAAGCAACAAAAGTTGCAACTTAAATAAATTCATAAAGGTAAAATATTTTCTTCTCTATGCAGTGAGGTGATGAATGTCCCATAGCTCTCTACATTCTTGGTTTACGTATCATGCTCATAAGTTACTAATAAGACTAAATATGCATCCTCATATGTAATTCTCAGTTACTGGTTTATTTTTTCTACTTTTTACTAGACTACTTCTACCTGTTACTATGCTTTTCTACTTTTAGTTACTCTTATAGAAAAATATTACATTTTTTTCGGCAAAACTTTTATGAAATATACCTTACCATTATAAAAAATAATTTCATTCACCAAAAAGATATTACATATTTTCTTCAAGTTTTATTAAAATTTTAATCAATTTTAATGAAGAAACCTATGAAACCCATATACTTGAAATCACTGTATGATTCAAAATATCTTACAATATTAGAGCATTACTAATCTGGACTAATTGGAACACATATTTGTTTGGACAAATGAAAATCTAAATTACAAAAAAGAACTTAAAAATTATAATAAAAAGTATTAAAAATCCTGAAAATGGCCAGATAAATTACAAAGTTTAATAATCCATAGCCTAAATTGATTTCTTAATGCATACTGTTTATTGTTAGCTTACACTAGCAGTGAGTTATGTCATTAGTAATAAACATTTCGAACTTGCAAAAAATTACAACTACTTAAGAAAAATTTACTTTGAAGACAATTTATTTTAGTCCATTATATAATGTTCGCATGAGAGCTTTGCAGTCACAACGTAAGCAGAGCTTCATTGTTAAACAACCAGACCTTAATTATAAAAACTAGTACACAGATTTTAGCTAAATGTTTTAACTGTTCAACTTCATGCCAATGTGATACAAGAACCAACTAATCACAATAAAGGAAACTGTCATTCAATCGATGAGTTTGCTGATTCCGCTGCAAACTCATGCATGCACAACTTTACCTTCCTTGATTGGCTATAGCTTAAACCTTGTTCTACAGGTATAAAAGGCATTAATGGTTTTCATGCCTTAGGATTATAACAGTAACAATGACTAGATCATTGTGTAAATGCAGCCTTACATGTCAAATTAAATGGTCATAAGATATAGGCAATCTCTTTAAGAATTGTTCTAATTTACGTTTTTCTTTGTTAAATTACAGAGACTGCTGTAGTTCATATGACTTCATATTCGAAATTTTGATCTCATGATCACTCAGTTGAATATTTACCCAATATGCTCAGTTCTGAAAATTTTAAGGTTTTTTTTTTTTTTTTATTAGTTTGGAGGGAAAGCATAAACGATTCATATATTTTTAATCCATAAATGCACTTAAATAAATAAACACCTGTTACAAATTACATTACAATAAATCTATAAATTAGCAAAATCTCACCATTTGCAAATAAATCTAGTCTTCCACCATCACTTTCTTTCCATTCTGGAACTAAGTAAAAAATAAAAGCTATTCTCCTGCCTTCTAGCTCATCATCATGGCATAGTAAGTGATCTAAAAGATAACGAAAAATTAATATACTTTACAGCTTGCCTTATATAAATAATAAAACAGATAAACATTAAAAGAATTAATGAGAATATACTTTTGAATTCTCTTCAGTAAGTCTGAGTGAACAATTTACCCCGAGAACTATTTTCACTTGACAATATGCCTGGAAATGCTGTGTTTAACTATAGTCATGTACTCAAAAATTACTAGTGCTCAATCAGCACTAATAATTTAATATGTAAAAAATTATATTTATTTTAATCCACAATTAATGTGTTTAATTTAAAATAAGACACATCATAACTTTCATGGTCACAGCATTATATTCATGAGCCTCATAAATGTAATGTAAGACATTTATGAGCTTTATAGCATAAATATTACACATTAATGTTATATATTATGTATTTGGAATGGAAAATTATTAACTTTAAATTACTAAAGGATGAAAAAAATAAATTATTCTATTACAATTCATTTATGTATCGAATAGCTTACATTCTTAAACTTGTCTACATAAACAACAGTTTGCCCTTTATAGTTACTAAATTCCAAAAAATTGTTTGGAATGGAAAAATATTAATGATAACTACTAAAAGATGAGAAAAAATACATTACTATTAAATATTTCTAGATTTTATTAATGTAATTATTATATAAATTTACATAATGAAATGTTATGCATTAAAATGAATTTATTGCTTATAAAATAGACTGTTTTTAATCATGTAATGATTTGTAGATTAATAAATAATACACAGTTAATTTTGATTATGATGCAGTATGCTACCTACCGCTTTTAGTCAGTTATTTCTTAGACAGTGCCACTAAAATGCTATTTTTAATTATGAAAATAAACAGATATAATTAAAAATAAATCAATGAAAAGGATTCCATTGATTAATTTAATAACCTATAAAAATTTTAGTAATTTTAAACTTTCAGTTTTACAAAACAAAAGCAACTTTAACAATTATGACATTAAAATCTTTGTTTTGCTAAACTTTGCAAATATATGAAATAGTTTAATTCAAAAATAGAAAAATCCAAACCTGTGTAAGAATACAGAGAGCAAGACATATCAATTTTATCTGTTAGATCTATGTTTGTAACTTTTTTCATCCATTCCAAGCAATCCTCATATAGCAATTTTCTATAGAGGAAAAAAAAAATTAAATTCTTAATCAAATTACTGTTAATTAATTATCAATGTCAACTGAAATTAAAACAAAACAGTCTTTAAAAGGAAGGAAAACACAAATGAGAAGATTTTTCTGTAGTAGCAGCATGAGAAAAATTCTTATACAATCAGAAATTACTCAAAATATCATTTTAATTAAAGTTTTTTACAACTGTATACAAATACAGCTGAAGCTAAACTGCACATGATAAGTTTCCAAATGTGAAATTCTAAAACACAACTTATAACAGAATAATATTAATTCAGAAATATAGTTTCAAAAAATTTCTCAATAACTATTAATTTCCCTGTGTCTTCATGGCTAAATATAATAATTTCTCTAACCAAACATGATACACTAATTATCATATTAAGCAAGTGAATAGTCTATGTATTTATCACATAGACTATTCACTTGCTTAATATGATATAACCAAAATAACTAAGAACATTGTAAAAATGAAATTTATCCTATTCATTATAGTGAAATACATTAAGAAATATGCATTTAAGCTATTTAAAAAAAACTATGGATTTTTTTGAAAGAAAAAAAAAGGAAGAGAAATACTTAACATGAGTATTTCCCACATTTAACCCCATTCCCTGTTTTTTCTGGAATAGAAATTTATAACAGCACATCATTCATAATAAGTACTTACTGCCATGGAGCTTCAAAAGGTGCTAAATGGTGGGGAAAAAAAGGATTTCATTATGATAGTTATTTATTACAAAAGTTCTCTACATGAAATACGATACATAGGAAAAGATACAAAAGTTCCCATACAGCCAGCCAGTTTGCTGAGATTAAAACCTGGTTTCAGCTACCAGTGTTCAGTCCTAATCCTTTCAAACACTGATAGCAAAAATCTTTATTTATTCATTATTTTATTATTACCCTTATTATTATTATTATTATTATTATTATT
>KK122321.1:190993-224997 GCA_000611955.2 Stegodyphus mimosarum
TTTTTTTTTTTTTTTTAAAGTTTATATTTTAAAATTTTCCATGGATTTCTGGGATTTTTCAAGGAAGTTCCAACACAATTTAACATTCATAAAAAAATAATAAAATCTGCAATTTTATGTTTAAATGACATTCACTTTTTTAAAAATCAATACTTCTCTCATTACTTTTCATGACGTAAAAAATAAAAAAACTTCTCTTTCTCCCCTTTTTTTTCCATAATATAATTTTTTTTTTCTTATAAAAGCTATTTTAAAATAACTAATTAAAACTTTCTTGAGAATACATATAAAAATATATATGGGTATTATATTTTTATTAAAAGGTATCTGAAATCTAATGTATACATTCAAACTCCTGCATGACCAGGACTTAATTTTTAAATTTAAAAGTGCTAGAGCCTAAGTGCAAAGCCATTTAAAAAAAGAGAGAGAGAGAGATGAGAAATAAATAAATAAAATAATAAAATGCAAAAAGTAAATAATGTATAATTAAATTAAATGTTAAGAAGTAAATAAAAAATACTTAATTTTATGAATATGATACCTTTTAATAAAAATATAATACTCATATACATTTAGTTAAAAATTATGATAAATTTTCTCATAATAAGCAAATTAATATATAATTATTGAAAAGTATATTATTAAAATATTATTCATAATGAAAGTAATTAAAAGTAAATTAATAAGCCCAAGACTTGCACTAAAGCTGCAAAGTAATAAAGCAATAATTCACTATAAATTATAAAAAGAAACCTCTCCATATTACATCTCCAAGCAATGGAAATTAAATTTAAAAACATCAGTGAAAATGTATTTTTCAGAATTTAAAAAAATTATAGAATTTTCAGTCCTCCTTGCTTTGAACACAGTAAAGGAAAAACTAAATCGAAAAAATGCCAAAATCAAAAGTAAACTTTTTAAGTATTGAAAAACCAATTACTGTTATTGATAGCAGATTAATCGACTTATCAAGGGGATAAACCAATCTACCATCAATTAACAGTAACTAAAATAAGAGAGAGTGTTTCATCTTACTTCCAAGTAAGCATCAAATTATTTGCTAGATTCAAATCACTAATTGATACTCAATCAAAATAAAGATATTAGTCACTAAACCAAAAGAATCCTGTTAAAAAGCAAATAATCTTTAAGATTAAAATTTTTTCACTAAGAACACAATTAATCTGAACGAGACGCTTACTTTAGAAGACATATCCCCTACACTCTCTTTTCATTTCAAAAACAAAAGTAAAAACAAAAGTAGATTCAAGAACAAATTTTAAAAAATCATCAGAAGATTATAAGAAAAAATCATAAAATTAAATTAAAAACTGTAGTAAAAAACAAACTAGTAAGCAAAAATTAACCAACTTGCCTTCGAAATTTTAAAACCAAACTACTGGAATGCAAATATGTATTAAAAGATAGAAGCAAAAGGGTTATCGTAATAAGTAGTTTTCTATTGAAGAAAGTTTAGCCTAAGTTGGCGACAAAACTACAAAGTTTCTTGGAGATATAATACACAGAGAGCAGGCTGTTATTAAAATAGCACTAAAGCTGCTATTTGTTTGAATTTATATTCATAATGAAAGTAATTAAAAGTAAATTAATAAGCCCAAGACTTGTGCTATATTGAAAAGTCTGCATATGAAAGATTATAAGTCATGTGCATCACAGTAAGAAAGTAAAATGTGCTGGTTTAATGCCTAAACTACAAGATATACAATACTTATTACTAATGTTCACTGTCTTATACAAATAAAATATCAAACCATGCCTTTACATAATAACTTGAAATGACAGATCTTTTCATTAATGTATGTGTGAGCTTTACTCTATACGACGCCACTTCATGCAACAACTATCACTACTGTTGTTAACCACCATTATTATGTTCCTTTTTAGGTTCTCTAGCATATGCGGATTATTTGTATAGATCTTTCCTTTAAAGTAGCTTCACAAGAAAAATATGTAGACCACAAATTAGGTGAATGAGAGGGCCATAATCATCTTGAAATGATACAATTGCCAAAAACTTCAAGCAGAAACAGCATAGTTTAATCAGAATGTGACAAGTGAAAGCCTTTACTGATACCAACACTTACATTAATTGACTTCAAGAAGCATAATAAACAGCATTATAATGTCTTGGTACATTTCACTGTGCTTTCAAATACTGTTCAACAATGAAAATAACAACAACATATAACATTCAAAAATGTTCAAATACTGTTCAACAATGAAAATTTGTTACTTTTGGAAAAATGATATACCTATATAGCAACTCAAACAGTTTTAATTTTGACATCATATGACATTAGATGCAGATGGTCTGCATACTGATTGTTAATATTCCTAAAAGGCCATAAAAGTAAGAGATAATACAGTTATTACAACTGCAGTTCAATTTGCAATAAGATAATTGCTCAATGTTCCTGACTTTTCGATTTCTCTGTACAACAAAGTACTCAAACTCTCAAGTACTCTCAAGAGTACTCCAACTCTTCATGTTTAGGGTTTCAGCTGAAATTACGATACACTGAAAAACTGAAAAGTATCATCCCCATTCTCCAGTGGGTCCCAGCTAAATTTAAAACTTATATAAGTATTAACATCAGGCCCTAATTTTTCTTATTTTATTACGCATCATTAATAATATATGAAATAGATAATTAAAATGCTTTTATTTATAATATTTAACTATAATATAAAATGCTCAAACTTTATTTCAAAACACTTACTTAAGTACAGAAACAGATCGACTCGAACAGCTCCCTAAGTCTTTTGACTAAAAAAAAAGAAAATTATTAGTTGAGAAGGTATTATAAAAAATATATAATGTGATTACCTGGGAAAATATCTTACCTGTTTAAACTGATATAAATCATTCACTTTATCATCCATTTCCAGTCTACAAATATCATTTTTCAATTTGATGAGGTAATCATCTGATTTTATAAAATTTGGCAATACACAACATGTAAATGGTTCATTAACAATCTTTGCACCATTATCTGAAATGAAATTTCAAGAAACAACAACTTTAAAAATTTGTTATAATCTCATTCTATTAATCATATCATTTACAGACATCACATATATTTAACATTAAAAACATCTAAATCTTAGTATTTCTAATCATAATGAATGTAACTTTCTATCTAGTTGATACACACATTTTTTATAAATTACAGCCTAAAGCAAGCTACTACTCACTGAGTTGATTCTATTGTGGGTATTTGAACGTGGTATGTCTGGTAGATGTTTTGCCTCAAATAGGAGGCCAAAAAGAAAATATACAATAGTAGGAAATTGTTTCTTTCATGCAAATAAGCAACCAAAAAAAATTAACTTATGGTACTGAGTCAGACTGATTGCAAGGTTGAATATTAAAATGGACTGCTCAGAATATTCCAGTATTGCACCAAACCGGTTAATACAATAAACAGCTATTACTCTAGTTCATAGCAATGCAAGGAAAGCATGGCACAGGAAATAAATAAATATATAAATAAATAAAATACATAAATAAAATCTGAAATCTATATAAGATTATTTATAATATATATACAAAACAGCATCTCCTGCAAAAATGTGAGCAATTGTTCTTTACTTGAAAAAAAAAAACTAATTTGCTCTTAGCTAGTCTAACCAAAGAGTAATTTTATGTCATTAGATTATCTGGTACTAGAATGTACCTAGTACCTATACTAGAAAAACTGATTATCTAGTACATGCCAAGTTATAATAAGTCTGACTTTAAGTACATCTGAGTTTAGTACAACAAATGTATAACAAGCCGTTATTTGATTAGCTATAAAATTTCTCATAGAAATTCATCAGAAGGTTAGCCATAGTACAAACCTTTAATTCTCTCTAAACATAAAAGCACACTAATGCAATGTTTAGAAAGCAGTTTTAATCAATTTGTAGCTTATTAATGTTTGCAGGTGAAGTTCAAGGCTGGACTAGAAATAACTGGACTAATAACTGAGATCTAGAACAGCTTTTTGCATCTAAGTTAGAAAGTTAGATGCATGACCAACAAACAGCCATATACTTTGAATGATATAGTTTTCTTTGTTAAAGTATCATTTAATATGCTGAGTCTAGCTCAGTCTTTGATTAATATTAATCCCAAATAACTTATGCAACCCACTTGATACCTCTGGTAAATGAAATTTGTCAGTGACTGAAGCAAGAAGTTCATGTTTCTATACAAAGAGATTGGATTTGTTCACAGTGATGCCAACCCTCCATAGGCAAAATCATTTTTCAGTTTTCAATAACTTTCTTTGAACTTTCATGATGATGTGGGCCAGATGTAGTGACTCATTAGCTATATCAGGATTATCAGCATAACACGCAAATATATAACCTTCTGCCAGTTTTAAAAACTCAGTAACGTACTATAAATAGTATACAGAACCTACACTAGATCTTTGTGAGACATCTGTTTTGATAAATCTTATAGTGAAATAAACAAAAATTTATGTTTTGATAATTCTTACAGTGAAATAAACAAAAATTTATCTAATGGTGAAAGAAAAGTTAGTATTTAAACAAAGAAAGGAGTTAAAAAAGATAACTTTTCAGTTAATATTTATATGAATTAGTTAATATGTTTAAACCCTTAAGCCAGATACAATCAAATATTTTCACTGTATTTAACATAAAAAACATACAGCATCTTTCATCATGAAGAGCAATTCCTAAAAATTTTTACAGTTCTGTTAAGTTGCTTGATAGTAGAAGGTTTCTTTCTGAATCAATATCATTCTCCTAGATACACAGTTAGGCATAATCAATTACAATTTAATTAATTAATTTTTGAATAACAATGTCAATGCAATTATAACACACTTTTATAATATTATTTTAATTACAATTAATTTAATTACAGTGTAACTGTAGATAAGCCAATGCAATTACAATGTAATTATAATCACAGCTATATTACACCTGTACATATAATTATATTTAAATCTGCTGGTACTTGTGACTCATTACACCTCAAAGGGCAGGTACGGTATCTACTTAATAAATAAATTTTATCTTGGCACTACAATATCCATAAGTAAAACCACAGCTTGGAATTTGATGAATGAGAACAGAAATAATCTCAAAGCAGCCCGCAGAAAGTGCTGCCACTGTGCAAAATTTGTGCAGTGAATAATAGTGAGATAACCATGCAAAATTTTAATTCTCTGATTTAATTAAAATTATGTTGAAATTAGAATTACACTGCAGATATAAAAAGGCAATTACATTGTAAATTTAATTATAAAATAATTGCATCACAGTAATACAGTTATAATGTAATTGTAATTACATAGCCTAATCATAATTTAAATGTAATTATAATTGTAATTGGTGTTACATTTTGACTAATTATGTCCAGTAGTATGAGATGGAATTCAATCATCAAAGAATGAATTGCTCTGACAGTTTACCATTCTTGTGACGAAACTAACAGGCCTGTAATCATCTAGCTCTGTACAGTCTTTTCCAAGTTCCAGAAGTAGGAAAAAGCTATAACTTTATTCTTGCTTTTGTTAAATATGCTGCTGAAGTAAGCAATTAAGATGTTATCAGATTGATTACCATATTTGGCAACATATGATTATCAAATTATTAGTAATTCCATCATGTTACAGGACTTTCTTTTAATTAAGCTTCTGAATATTAGTCATCATTTCTTTTGGAGTAGCAAGCTGAATAAAATGATTCACACTAGAAGCAAAGAACTATTCACTTTTTTCAGCTTTAGCAATGAATTCTTGGTCTAAGAGATATAAATTAAGTGAGAACTATATTTCTCGGAAACCTGTAAAAACATTCACCTAATCTTGCTCTCGGCATATGCAGAAAATGAACATTTAAATGGGTTTGCTGCAGTCTGGCTTCATTTTGAGCATTTTATTAAAGATCCCAGGGAAATCCTCCTATAAATTTAGACTAGAAATATTTTCCTACTAACTACCTTTTGTATGTGCAGCAATATCTTTTCTTCTTTTTTAATTTATATGATTAATTTTCTTTTTTACTTTTGGATCCCAGGTTAGCTGTTATTTCGTAATGGTCCTTGTTAAAACCTACAAAACACCTTAAAGTGTAATTTCAAACTAATATTCAAATTAACACTAAAATGACAATGTGCTGTGTAATAAAGAAAAACCTGAAAATTCACATTAGGCAACAACCTTGATTAGCAACAGTGTTTGTGGCTGCAAATCAGAAAGTAGGTTTTATTTAAATAAATTTTAGACCTTTTAACATATAATACAGGTGAAAAGTCCCAAGAAATATACTTTAGATTTAAGGATTTCTACACATTTACATGAAAAGAGATTTAATACACTTTCAGTTTCACTTTTTGTTAAATTATATAGCTTAAAGTAACAGTTGTACATAATTCTGACTTATTAGGTAACAATTTTTTAAATAGTTGTCATTTGTAAGAACATATTAACAAAAAGGGCAATAGGTGCTAGAATCATCTCTATGAGTTTAGGTGATGTATGTTAAAAATAATGAAGTAGGAAACATCTGTATAAATGTAGGTGAATAGATACTAAAAGAAGAACAAAGCAGTACTTATCTACTGGATGTAGATGAACAGTAAATTTCTTCAAACATCAACTTGGTCTTCACCTCAGATGAGACATCAGTTCACCTTAGCTGAGAGGGTCTTTGACAAAAGCTTAAAAGGCTGCCCATTCCTCAATGGTGGAGGAATTCAGGAAAAGCTGTGTTGATGGACAAAAGCTCTTTTAAGGAAAACAACAATGGATTAGAGGCACTAACTTGGTTCATAGGGCAAGCTGGATAATACTGAAGCTTTAGTCGAAGAAATCTCACGGAGAAACATCAGTTTCAGGATTATATACCTCTTTGTAAACATGCTCATCTTCCACAAAAAAGCCCCATGCCTAACAAAAGGGATGCAGTTACCTTAGCAGTCAAAATAAGTTTAAATCTCGCTCTCTTGAACTTGCACTTTATCTTTAAAGGGCGCGGATTACCACATTCCAGATTATTACTAAAAGATGTGAGAATTTTCAGCACCCATGCCAAGAACAAACCAGCAGCAAAAATTTCTATTTTCTTCTTGCTTAAATTTAAACCCTTTTCATCTTTACTACCAATGTAATCAAAACCTGCCAAACCCTTTTTCCTGCCAAAAATCTCCCCTTTTTCAGTTGGAAGACAATGTGTGGAAACCATAAAAACAACACTAAAGTTGCAATTTCAAAGCTTAAAACGTAAGACTGATTTTTGAAACACCAAATAATCTTTGAAAAATAAACTTAATAGAATAAACTTAATAAATAAAAAATTTGAAAGATCAACTTAATGGAAAATTAAATTTAATAGCAAATACAAGTTTACCAGAAAAACAAATTTTTTCTGCACACTGTGTATAAATTTCAAATTGATAAATCAATTATTTTTATTTTTAAATTCAAATAATACTAAAAAATCAAAGATGCCTGTCACTTTCAAAACCCTAGAGGCTAAACCTTAAAGCTGAGTGCCTGACTTTCAAACTAAAGGAAACTACTGAGATTAAATTCAAGAAACAAATTAATTAATAGAAGTTTAACTTACAATAAATAATTAACTGAGCAAATAAGCTCTTAAAACTAATTAAACACTATCTAATTAAAATAAAAGTTACTGTTGGAGTTGTGCAGTTAAAATTTGAAATAAAATTTAGTTAATTAAATTAATTTTATTGACTGCACAACATTATCAATTTTTATATAACTTGCTCCTGTAGCCCAGTTCCTTGTTACCAGACAGATGGTATAGTGGTTAAGGAAGCTGACTGCGGTACCGAAGGGCCCAGGTTCGAATCCCAGAGATGGCATAGATGTAAATCGCACATCCCTTCATAGGAGGTAACAGTGGCCACCTATTAGGTACATTCATAATAAATGGCCACCACTTCCGGCCTTAGAAGTGGTCAATGCCGCAAAAGGCAAGTGCCAACCGTTAAAAAAAGAATTTTCCTGTTGCCAATAATGTCCTTTATGCATCTTAAATTTTTTCTCACTATCTGCAGGGTCAGACTTATTGTGGTTGCCTAAGCCACAATCACAAATACTTCCAAGTCCCAAAGAAGATCCAGATTCATCATTTAATTTTAAACAATTAGTAGGGATATTCATTGTCAAATGCAGAGAACCTTCCACTTCATAAATCTACCATCAACTATCTGTATATTTAATAATGTAGGCAGCCTCATTATAGCCGAAATTAACACCTACAGTAAAATTATCAATACGATATTCATACATGTCTGTTATATACATATATGTCTTGCTCATTATAAAGTTCTTTAAATTTAAGAGGCAAACTGCATCATGAAACATCCTCCAGCCTGCGATGCATTTAATCCTAGATTAATTTAGTCAGGAAGTATCAATGGTAATGATGAAGGGAAAATGATCAGATAAAAGCTCTTACTTAATATTAAAAGCCATTAGGATAATTTTAGTTGTGAATATAATTAAGATATCTGTGAAATTTCTGAACCTACTAATATGACTGGGTTCTTTAGGAACATACTGTACAATTGAATAGCTAGAGATAAAATAATGAAGTGCTTTGCCATTGAAATATGAGGTTCTATGTATCCTTGCCTTTACGTTTTGCATTCATATTACCTCCTAAAATAATTGGGGTTACATCAGAGATTATATTTGTGAGAGTTATGACAATAAGTCTGATATATGGAGGGTTATAAGTGGATCTTGTAAAAATGTTGTCATGTCTGGAAAAGTTAACCAAAATGATAATAATATCCTAACCCTTGTCATACAAGAATGAAGTGTGGTCCTTACATAAATACTTTGTATTTGAGCCAATCCCATTGATAAGATTGCTAGTATGAAATTATAAGATTATCATTTAGTGTGTTATGTGTTTCTATAATGGCACAACTATCAATATCACATTTCACTATGAGTTCTTCAATTTATTTCTTTACAACAGCTCCATGTCAGAGTGCCAGGACAGTGAAGTGATATCTACTGATTGCATTAGCCATTATTTAGAGCCACTGAAGTGAATGAATTTTGTACTCTAGAGTAACAAGTTTGATTTTTAGATCAGATAACTTTTGAATGTCAGGATTTTCAATAAAGCTGACTATGGTCTGTAAGTCTTAGAACATCTTTTGTCTACATTCATCTGCTAATACTGATTCTGCATTTATAGGGACAGTGACCAAATTATATAATGTATGAATAACCCCACTACTTTTTAAGATTTCTTCCTTCATATTTGATGAGATTTAGACAGAATTCAAATCTCTTGCAATTTGCAGTATGGTTCCTTTTACAATTGACAAATTATGAATCCTCACTTTTTTGGTTTTGAGATATCCTTCACAAATGCTTCATCTGCACACTACACAAACATGCTGACTGGGTAGGTTGTTACTTTCTCTTGTTACCAAGGTATTTATCATCTTTGCAGCCTGGCAAACATCGCAGATTCACAAAATATTATGTCTTTAATTTATCATTGATGCTGCCATGCTAACTGTCAGTTTTCAGAAGTATTGCCACTTCACATGACATAAATTCTTTATCTTCCAAAATAAAACAGTAATCACATAATCAGTTGAATGATTTAAGAGGAATGTAAGCTTCTTAATAATTTATCCTCTATTTTACTTTTTAATACCTCTAATTAATGTTACTTATTCATATAATTCGCAATACTTCTCAAAATGTAATCTTTCCAATTTGCTGTCATTGTTACATTACACTACCAGCACACACAGCCTGTGAAATTTTCAGCAATCTCATATAGAGTGATGTCATTAATAACCAATCATAAAATTCAATAATGAACTTTCTGTGAGAAAACAAAGAATTCTGTATTTAGTTGAAAAATTTCAAACTGAATTCTGTCCTTTAAGCTTGACTTCACCATACAAACCCAAAGTCAGCTGTCTGTTTCATCATGAAATAATGATGTAAAATTTACAGCAAGAAATGTGAAGTAAGGAACGTATATTTTGTCCTGTATTACATTATTAAGAGACTTACACTTTACTATTTGATCTCTGTTAAATGCACAAATGATTGAAAAAAATTTCACACCTTTATATATTAACATCGTTTTTTGTTAGACTCAATAATAGAGTATCTAAAACAAAAAAAGTTTATAGCAGCACAAGAACACCTACTGTTTTGAAAAAAGCATCATGATCAGCAGCTTATATCCATGTCACTTACACATAAAAAATTATACGGACACATATAAATACATATATACTGTACTGTTCATCAAAATTAAAGGATAATCTGAAAAAATACTGACGAGCATTTTAAACCCATGTCTGATACAATGATTCTGAACATTTTTTGCCCTTTCACCATTGCTGGATGATCATTCTCCCCTTTCCAAAATTAAAAAAAAACATATATGCATTTATTTAACTCCAGATTATTTTTTAATGTATTTTATAAATTAAACTAGGAAAAGTACAGTAAATTCTTGCCAAGTGCAGACTTGTGAAATGTCATTTTGCTTATACATGGTACCTTAATCGTATGCATTTGATCTGTCCAATGCTAGAATTTCATTCATAGAGTGCTAGAATTTCGTTCAATGTGGTTCAGCATTCATTCATCAACACTGGATGCCTGGTGGCATTAGTTCTACCTAGAAGTTATCAGCAATTTTAAAGGATTTCGATTGACTGAAAATGAAACTGAAGAAATCATACAAATTGCAAAAGCAGTGAAGAAGTTTCAGATATGGAAGAAGGAGAAATCAAATAATTAACAGAGAAATAAGGCATGAAGAACTTGATCATCTTAGCACACCAGCAGACAGTGAAAGAGGTGATAATAAAGAAAAAGTTAAAGCACTTTTTAACTTTAAAGCATTAAATGAACTTTTAAAACAGGCCCATGAACTGCCTGATTTTGCAACAGAAACTGAATCAAGTGAAGAAAGAAGACACTTTATGAGATGCACTGAAACGTCTTACAAAACTTTTTAGGAGTTGAATTATTTGTCGTAAGCAAAAATCACCAGCTTTAAATACATATACATATATTACAGTATCAGAAATCTTTATTTAAAAACAAAATTATTCCAAATATTTTGTGCAGTGTGATGCTGACAATTAATTAGTAAAGACAATAAGTAAGAAATTTAGAACAAAATTCACAGAGATCCAAAAGAAGTGAAATTTAAACCTTTAAATTTCAAAATTCCCTATAAATATGTAAAATTAACCAAAAGTCAAAAGAATTAGAGAATGTAAAATTATCAAAACTCCAAAAGCATACAAAAACCACAATATATATATATATATATATTAAGCAGTTATAAAAGTCCTTTCAATTAACATTCACTCAGGGGCAGATTAACCACTAAGAATATATTTAAGGTATCAAGGAAAAAGGGCACCACATTTAGGTCCTTATGTATTCAGAAAAGGGGGCTCCAAAATATTTTGATATCTGGTTTTGCCATGGAATGCATGGTGCAACTGAACAAAAAGTGAGACCAAGAAGGAATGAAAGAAAAACTGATGTAAACACATGTGCGCACACCAAAATCTTTTAAGTGCTCAGGGTCTCTAAAGTTCTTAATCTGGCCTTGCTTTGAATTTACAGTTTTCCTTTTTAATTACAATATTTGTAGAGACATTAGTTTATTACGAAGCAGGAGAGGTGAAAAATAAGCAATGCCTTCACCAGGAATCGAACCACGGACCTCTCGGTTATGCGTTGAGCATGCTGACCATTACATTACGAAGGCATGCGAAGAAGGCGGGAGAAATACCTTATATACTCCCCCTTTTAAAGGGCAACTGGGGTTTTGGGGACCCAATCGCGGTGGTGGAGAATCATCATCCACCACCTTTTTAGTTTGGGTGCCAGTGTAGAGACATTAGGTTATTACGAAGCAGGAGAGGTGAAAAATAAGCAACGCCTTCGCTGGGAATCGAACCACGGACCTCTCGGTTACGCGTCGAACATGCTGACCATTACACTACGAAGGCATGCGAAGAAGGCAGGAGAAATACCTTATATATTTAGATTTGTTTAACTTATACATAATTTTTTAAATCTATTTTACACCTAATACACCCTTTCTATAAAAAGTTAATTTTGTGAAACACAGCCATGTTGTACATGCTATGCATTAATGATGTAAATCCCATGTTCAGCAAGGGCTTACTTTATAGAAGAAAATTCCAATAAATACCAAAATTGAATAGAAATATTTTTTTATTCATAAACTGAAACTAAATACTGAACACATTAATAAAAAGCAGACTGCATAAGGCTGACCAGAAACAATAAATTCCCTCCCAGACTGAGAACAGCTGGTCAAACAGGATAATTACTTATGTTAATTAACAGCAACTGAAAACAATACCAGACTTCTGTGCATATATGAATGAAATATTCAAGTTAGACAATTGGCAATGAGCCATGCAATGGATGCACATAGAATTCAGTTATGTAGTGGGGTTTAAAATTAATGTGTGATTTCTACAATGCGTAAAGAGTGTCATGAGCATTAGTTATGATGTAAAGGCATAATTTACATGAAAGGGAAAAGTAGTCATCAATTGGTAGAATAAAGATGGTCAAACACAATAACAGAAATTCATTCTTTGATGTTACCAAAGATCTGAATACTTCTTGAAGTTTCACATCAGAAACCCGTAACTGCTTTTTAAGCAGTCACCCTAGTCTAGTATGGTAAAGAGTAGCAATTGCATATGAAGACCATTTTTTGCCACTGTCAGCTCAAAGAAACATAAAAGTGATAAAAAGACAGTTGCTCTGGGCTTTCAGACTGTCACAGGCACTCATATCAGCCATTCATCTGCTTTCCAAGATTGGACTTGAAGCAAGAAACCAATGACTTGTGTTCTACTCATTTCATCTTTAAAAGGAGCCAATTTAATGTAGTGTCTTCATCATATTTAATGAGACCAAGAAGAATGGACTGTGATTTTGCTGGCAAGGCTTGATATAGGCTGAATTGTGATTCTAGTTATGCTTTTATCTAGAAGAAATCAGAAAATGCAACTTGCTTTCTCTTGATTATGGAAGATATCATTTCTTGATTGTGGAAGTGGCTTCTCTTGATTATAAAAGCAGTTTCACAGTCCAAGGTGGATCAAAAATGGCCACATCAAGCTGAACATCTCGATGGAGCTCTGTAACCAGTTTCAGATATGTGGACAAGGTCTTTGGGCACAGTATTATGTTGTTTAGGGGTGTTGTTGCCTGATTGTTTTTAACAATGCTCCTCTACATCCAGCATCTCTGTTGTCTTGGAAACAGATAATATCAGTTGAATCGATAGGCCAGCTTACTCACCAAACTTGAATTTGACTAAGCATGTGTGAGATGCCTTAGACTGCCAATGGCAATACACCAAAATGTCTCCTCAGATCCTCCAGGACCAGAAAAATACACTTCATAATTCACTAAGACTCGATCAACGATTTAATAAAGACTATAAAATCAAGTCATTTGGTTTTTGGTTTGCATTTCAGTCAGAGGTGATCATACACAATATTAAAGAAAGATTTCCTCTAAAAGAGAGGATATAATTTTTACAACTTTTTTAAATTCTCATGAATTTGACTTAAAATTCAGTGTTTTGACTGGCAAACACATTTATCTTAATGTTTCTGTAGAATTTTTTATCATTTTTCAATAAGATTTATTTATTTATCTATTAGTATCCTGTAATTTTGATGATCAGTGTACATGCATGCCTCCCAAATTAATGGCACCATTACTGGTCACACTCCTTGCTTTAATTTTTATGTTGCAAATGACTGATATTAAGATGTATGTACATACATTTAAAAAAAAAAAAAAATGCTGCAATTTTAGCATGGAGATCAAAATGATTCTCCATGCTAAAATTTACTGAGAATTAAAGAAAGAACATAGAAATTATTTATTATTAAAAAAGCACATCTCACTGTTTTAATTATTAAAATCAAATGCTTACCATAATTTTCAGCTTCTTTTCGGCAAAATGCTCCAGAAATTGATGTAATAAAGCTAGACTCCATGTAAACATCATTTATACTTGCATCTAAAGTAAGTACTTCCCCTTTTTTTTTACGTTTAACATATGAAGTTTGTTCAAGCCTATGCTTTTTATTCTGATGTTCCATATTTGCAAACTAAATAAACAATCTAATAAAAATAAAAAATCACAAAGTTTAATGTAAATATATTTAATGATGAATTATTTTTTAAATATGATCAATAATTGAACACAAATTATACAAACATCTTTACAAGAATTATAGTAATTTTCATTAAATTCATGAATAAAATATAGCAATAATGAACAATGAACATGGTAAATTGATCAAATCTCAAAAAAACTAAAATTAAATTGTTTCAAAATGATGAGAGTAAAAAAAAACCTTAAGCTTTCAGATTTTATATTACACTCAATAGGGCTTTTTTTTTTTCCATTTACATATACATACATGTTTCTTACATTTGGGCTAAAAATATTTAAAAACAGCATAGCTTTAGAATTTCTGACAGAGGGTCTCATGCTCTGGAGACAAAAATGTTTTATCCCATACAGTGTTGCCACTGCTTGCTTCGAAATTATTGAGTTTGTTAACAAAAAAAATTTGTTTAAAGTTTTTACAAAATATGAAATAGATAATAAAACAAATTTAAAATTCCAGCTTCAAAAGTGCCCATACTCAGGTGGAGGGCTACCTTACTCAAAATTTGATGGCTCTAGATACCACTGGTTTTTCACAATGCAAAAAGCATACATACATTCATGTAGATTCTTCATTATTTAATTTCTTTAAATATAATACAGGGCTGTAATATTTGATAGCAACAATTTGAAAAGTGATTCAATGCTTTTAGTGATTCAACACAAAATGGCATTTCAAAGAATAAATAGCTCTTCTGGGTTAATGTCCCTTTGGACTTGAAAAAAAAAAAAAAAACTTTTTAAAAACATTTTACATTGTTAAATATTTTTTTAAATAATAACTTTTTAATTCTTTTGATAACAGACTTAAGAACTGATATTGAAAAAAGTATTATGTACTATGCACATTCTACCAACTGATAATTTTATCCTGAGCTAATTTCTAACAGAAGGATTGCTTACATAGTCATCTACTAAATTTTCCTATGCTGGTCTACAATTTTTTGAAGGTGAATACACTCGAGGATCTCGTCTAGCAGAAGCTGGACCCGAGAATTAGCAACAACAACATATTCATCTTAGCCTCCCTCCCACTGAATTTAGAATAAATACAAATTGATTTCCTTTGAAAATAGCCCTTCACAAAACTAAAAACGCTTTAGTATAAGTTTTCATAAATAAATGCTTGGCTTAACATGGGGGGGACAACATTTTCCATTGGAAATAAAATTAAATAACTAGTCTCCGCACAGTCCTTCACAGAGTTTCACTTATAACGATAATTTTAAATAACTTCAAAGTCTGTTCTGAAAAAAGTGAGGAAAAACCATATTAATTTTAGTCAGGAATTATGAATTTAAAAAAAAAATCGCTGAAATTTAAAAAAAAAGTCTTTATTTAAAGAAGAAAACTGATAGAATGAATGTAAAATATTTACATTCAGACCCAGAAAACGTTTACATTTTTCATTTGGATATCCAGCTCAAGTTATTTTCGAACAGCTTAAGTCTTCAATAAAAAAGAACTGAGAAAAATATGGTATTAGATACTTGTGCAGTTTCATGCTAAGAAAATTATTTTTCTTCGGTACAGCTTGAGTATAGGACCCCATTGGCGATTTTTGGCTTGGCGCACTTTTTGGACGGTATTTTCTGGTAACCCAGCGAATTCCAGAACACTCCATTTCGGCTAAGCAAGAGACCACAATTTATTCTGATAGTTGGAAAAGCTATGACAGTTAAAGTTTTGAGCATTCGAAAGTAAATCATAGTTTGCATTTTATTGATTCAGAAACGGGGTGCCATACAAACACAACAGAAAGTACATGGAGGCATGTAAAAAGCTTCTTGCTAACACATAATCTGCAAACAGATTTTAAATTTTATTTGGCTTCTTGTATTTTCACTAAATCTTGCAAGAAGCAAAGTATCGATATATTCAACAAATTTCTAGAAATTGTAAGGGACATAAACTGGGCAGAGTATAGGATTTCTTTGTAAATTTACCATGATTTTGTAAATTTTACTAAATTTCTATTCTTTATTTTTAATTTAAACATGTATTCTGAACTCCCGTTTTCAGTTTTACAACTTAAAACTTGCGTTCAGTATTACTGCTTAAAATATCCCTCCATGTATTTTCAAACTTTTCTTTATTTTTAATTTAAACGTGCATTCTTAACTCCTATTTTCATGTTTTTATTTGAAACATGTATTCTGAACTCCTATTTTCAATTTTACAGCTTAAAATTTGTATTTTCAATGTAACTGCTAAAAATAAGCCTACACTTATTTATTTATAGTTTTACTGCTTAAATATATATTCTAAATTTGTTTAAAATTTTTCTGCTCAAAATGTGCCTCGACTGCTCAAAACTTCTATTTTCAATATTAGTACTTAAAATATGTCCCCACTTACTTATGTACCTACAAATTTACTGTTTAAACACATATTCTAATTTTTTTGGGGGGTTGAAACGTGCTTTCTAACTTGTGTTTTCAATTTTAACTGCTTTTTCATGGCTGGCGACATTTTTCGGTCTCCAAGCCAAAAAATCGCCAATGGGGTCCTATACTCAAGCTGTTCCTTTTCTTCAATAATGTGGTGCTGAATAAAATTTCCGTTTTCACATTTTCATGGTTTTCGTACAATGTCTTAAAATTTAACAATTAATTAACCGTTGGTCTCGTATATGCAATCTTCTACGACTGAAATATTATGCTTGCGAAAAAATAGGTGCATGCATAAATCTTTTTTTGGTGTAAATTATCCTATTAATATTTTCTACATCTGATGAGTACAAAAAAAAAAAGCATGCAAAAGTCGTTTCTACCTTTCAAATACAAGATTGCACACTACTATGACTGCTGACCAAAGCACGTGTTTATATTTACCCTTCTTACAGCATTTTAGTTCGTTCGCTTCACTTCAACACTGATTTATCTCTCTCTATTCTCATATATGAATTGGAGTTTCAGAAAGAATTGCTTCCTTATACTCTGCATCTGGTGAAGAGCATCGGTAGAACAAAATAATTAGTATGGACAAAAAGACGTTAGTATAAATCAAGAGGCCGCCATCAGTCGACGAATAAAGTGAGTTGCTGATAGAAGGTCCAAATCAGTGAACTGAAGAGTCAAGTATGAGTAACAGATGTTAAGGATGGAGAATGTCAGATGGATATTTGTGTTTTCCTCTGGGAAATGGAGAGCATCTAAGAGAGCTGATGCAATTGTTAGGATGATTGAGAACCGAATAGAAGAAATTTCTGACAAGTTTTTGAATATAATCTTGGATTGCGTCTACCTTGAGATCGCGGTGGATATACGAATTTGGAATGAACCATGGCGCGTTGATAATCTCTCTCACGGCTTTGTTTTGAAGACGTTGGATGTGTAGAAGATGAATTTTGGCAGCGTGGTCCCAGACAGGACTAGCATAGAGTAATGCTGGTCGAAGTACAGATTTATATAAGATGAGTTTATTTGAAACGGGCATATGACTTCTTCTGTCAAGAAGTGGGCGCATAGTTGCAAGCGTGATATTAATTTTTTTCGCAGTTTCCCTGAGATGTTTCTGAAAAGTCAATTTTTTATCTAGAATGACTCCTATATATTTCACTTCGTCAACCCAGTCAATTTCTACATCAAATAGAAGAGATTTTGGTGGAGTGAAATTTGTTTGTCCATTACGAAAAATAATTGCTTTTGATTTTTCAGTATTAACTGCAATCCTCCAAGAAGTGAGCCCTTCTAGACGATTGAGGTAATGTTGAAGAAAAAGTTGGACAACAGTAACTATAGAAGCTTGGGTCATAACTGCAGTATCATCTGCGAAAAGAGCTATGGTAACTTGTGGGTCTTTAAGAATACCGTAAGTGTAAATGTTATATAAATATGATGAAAAAACTGATCCTTGGGGCACTCCAGCGAAAATGTTTCTCGTGGTAGAAACATAATTACGAATTTTCATTGCAAAGCTTCTGTCTTGGAGATAGGAAGCAATAAGTTTTATACAATCATCGAGCAAGTTCAACTTGATAAGTTTGTAAATAAATCTCCGTTGCCAGACCTTATCAAAAGCTTTTGCAATATCTAAAAAAATGGCTCCGGTTGAGAACGTACAATTGAAACCATCAGTAATATAGCTGATGACACGAAGCAACTGGTGATTAGTATTATGAAGATGACGGAAGCCAAACTGCTCTGGAATGTAGGAGCTCTGTGGAATAACTTGATTAAAATGATATAGAATAATTTTTTCAATTATTTTAGAAAGTCGCCTGAGGACTATAATTTTCATAATAATCAAATGAGTTTCCTGAATAAGAATTACGCCACGTTCTAGTTCCAGAAGAAAATCACCAAATTCGTCTTTTTGTTAAATAAACCATTAGAATTCCATGAAAGAATTTTGATGTTTCTCAGATTAATACTGCGTGGCATGTTAAAGGCAATTACTAATTTTGTCAAGAATGTCCACAATAGCACCTATTTTATATATAGGCGAACTTTGTTTCTTCATAGTTTTGAAACCTTCTATAATAACAGTCCATATTGTTTTTAATGAACCCAAATTAAATAAGTCTGAAAAGGGGAGCTTGTGGTTGGAGTTTCAGATAAGTTGGAGTTCTTAGTATTTTCAGGCTCTGGAGAATCCATTTCTTGATTTAGAGGTGGAAAGTTGTTGTCTTGTAAATTCCAAGGATTTTTGATTCTTGGATTGCTGGGTGTGAATTTCTACTTGGTTTGTTGGGGTCTAGCTGGGCACTGGGAGAAGCTAGCTGGATGTGGACCACCACAATGGCAGGAAGTGGCCGGCTTATTTTTGTCAACTGGGCAGTTTTTAGGTTCATGATTTCCTCCACAACACACACAAACCCAGTCACGGGTACATAAAAGTGAGCTGTGGAAGTATTGCTGGCAAGGATAGCATTGGGGAAGGCCAGGCGGCCATTGTGGAAATGTTTTAAAGTTTCCGTAGTGTCATTCATATATCCGATGTGCTTGATATGATAAATGTTTTCTAATGCTTCAGTCTTAGGAAGATGAATTAAGAAAAGAGGCTGATTTATTTTCTTTCTGTTTCTCATGATTATGATATGGTTAACGGTAAAGCCTTGGTTTGTTAGTTCTTGGCCAATATATTTGGGGTTCATAGTCACTGGCAGGCCTCTGATTACGACCTTAATCACTTTTTCTTCTGGCAGAAGAAATGTATGGGCTTTAAGATGTGTTTATTCTATGACTTTGCGAATAAAGCTGTGAGAGTCAGCATCAGGAGGTTCCATTTGTAGTCTGTCTCCTTTAAGTGTGCCCATTATCTTTCTTCCAGTTTGATTACTTAAATTTGTAAGAAATTCATCGGCTTTGATAACATTATCAACTATTATGGGTTGAATTCCATTCTTTTGAGCTTTATTTGAAGGGAATTTTTTCTTGGTAGTTTTTGGAATGGTGGCACTTATAGTTGGTTGGCTAGAAGTGGATGGGTGGTTATCTTCAGTATCATCCAACTTCACTAAGTCATTATCGGTTTGGAGAACTTGAAATTCGTTATTAGTTCTAAGATTTGGTTCATCACTGTCGCTCTCAGAATCTGAAGATTTTCTTAGTTGTCGTTTCCATTGCTTACGGAATTCACCTCCAGTTTGATGAGCTTCGCAGTGACGTGCGGACACATTTAACAGTAAATTTTGAGAAATATGAAGGTAGCTTTTTGGCAAGAGATGACGCTGACCGTAGCACTGGATTGACTTGAGTAACCATAGCAACACCGCATTTGGATTTAAATAACACAACCCCTTAAGGTATAAACACCATCTGGAATACTGGAGAATGGAAAAAAACTTCGTAGGGGGTCTATAGGCTTTTCCAAAGTAGAAAGGATATTGACCAAGTTTTCGATGTAAACAACGGCAAACAATGCTTCTACCAGAACTGTGAATTCTACTTCCGGTTTAATGTTTCTCTATGGAGTTTTGTAGTTTTTCAAGTTATAATTTCTAATTCTAATTTTGTATTTCCACCCCATAATTTTTACTTAACGTTTTATTTATAATTAAATCTCTGTTATTTAGTAGCGGTGAATATTGCTATAGTTAATAATAAAGAATAATTTTTATGCAAAAATTGCAAAATTTCTTTTATTATCGCTACTTTGGCGACTTTTTTATTTCCCGAGATTCTAACATTCATAGTGTTTATCGTAGTATCATTAAACAAGTTTTTGGAATTAAAATAATTCTTCCTTGTATTCTTCCTTATATGAGTACATAAATAACTCTTTAAAATAGTATGTGTTGAATATATATTTCTATTCCATGCTGTTTAATTGAATTCATTTATTCTGTGAATGTGTCATTTTTATTACAGATAAGGTTCATTTATTCTATGAATATGTTGGTTTTATTGCAGATATGTTTCATTTATTCTAGTAATGTGTTAGTTTTATTCGTCGTATACGAATACATAAATGCCTTCTTAATATGCTGTGTTTTGAAGACAATGTATTTCAATTCCATAATGTTTAATGAAATTCATTTACTTTAAGAATATGTTATTTTATTCCAGGTAAGTTATTTTTGAAGGTTTTTGTTGCCTGTACTGGTGTTTGCGAGTCATTCTTCTAATTTTTTAGAGTAATAGTTGAACAATTTTATATTTATTTACTCGTTTATCTATTTTTCCCATAGTTAACAACAATCCGTTTTCGAATAAAAAATAGCATTAGCTTCTCTTTTGATATTTCATATACTAATACTTTCCTATGTACTCTCTTAAAATATTGCAATTTTCACAAACAATACTATATGCATTCTAAGAATAAAAATTATAGTTAAAATATATTAAACAAAGGCTGAATAAATTTCAATTAGTGTACTGAAAGTTATTTGAATTCCAAAAATAAACAATATAACACGGAAAAGAAAAGCATCAGCAAATCATATTTTCTCCAAAAAGTGGTCACATGAATGTAAAGCTTTTTAAGATTTTAATGTATTTAAAAATTCCTAGATGTTTAAAAACTGAAAAAATTCCATCTGAAGATCATATAATAATATCTGAATTCTTACAACATAATGAATTATTAGTGTCCCGGAAATAATAGCATAACCTCAACAATCTCAGCAGGCGAAAATCGTCACCAGAGCATCGCCAAACACCGCTGATACTTTCTTCATAATTCTTGTCAAAGATACTTATGATATATATTTACATATCCATTAATATGGTATAAAATGCTTATTAATATTCCCTACCCATAATAAAATGATTACTGCAGACAGTAGATGAATTATTCGCAGTCCAGTTTTGTCTACGAACGGCAGCTTCCCACAAGAGCCTACGTGATAGATTTCTAGAAAAATAGAACGTTTTTATTTTAGATAATAAATTAGTTTTAGCTCTCATGCTACAGCCCACAGCCACACAACACTGACTCAATTTCCATTTACGTATACTTCTATATTTATCAGAATAAAACAAAAAATTAAACTCTTCTAAAAAAATTCACATCAACGTAAACAAACACAGCAAGACCCGAAACGGAATCTTCTGAAGTGTTCCTGATTTGAGCGCTCTTTTTGTTGAGCTTTACGGAAAACTTCGTGAATATATTCAGTGATAGTCTTAGAAAATAGTACCATTCACTTGTGCTATGTTAAGAGCTGTAATGAGTTAATACTTTCTATTCGTTCATTACCTTCTTTAGATTTAGTAAATTTCATTTGCAATATTTAAAAACGCTGATTCGCTTTTCGATAAGGGATTATAAGCTCTAGGATAACAATACTAGTAATCAAAGCTATCTTTTTTTTTGTCCCTTTGTTGCATTGGTATTATTTTCATTCTTGTCTTATTTAGAAATTTTGATTTGCCCATTCAGCATCGGACATTACAAAAGTTTTATGACATTAAAAGCAGTAGGAGCTATAAAATAAAAATATAGCTCAAATATAGCTTTGATTATAAATAGTTAAATTTTTTATGTGACAACTTCAGACGACCACCTCTTAAAATGACCAGTCTTTCTTAAAATATACATAAAACATTACTTTAAATATCATTGCATTTAAACAATCGTCTTCACAGAAAACCAAATCTTTTGGACATGTTGAAGATTGTCTTGAAAAGACTATATTCTATTCTGTAAATTTCTTCAATTTAAATGATAAATCAGAAATTGAGGGCGATATATTCGGCATAACTAGAACATTTGCCGCCCGTGGCCGACCTCGAGTGTGTCCGTCTAGGCAGTCTTTGAATTCGTCTCTCCTTTTGGTGTAAGCAAATGACTGAATGTAAAAATGACATGAAGGAAAATAAATTAAAAATCTACTTCTGAACAAAATTTTAATTACCTCATTTTAAAATTGCATTTTTATTATTATATTTGTTTGCAAAGCCACCTATTACAGAGTACTATGCAGATAGTACAGAAATATTTCTTAAATGCAAAATTAATCATTTGTAGTTCTAAAATAATTTTTATTTAAAAAACTCTTATCACAACTAGTAACACAGCAATTGTGAAAAAAATTCTTAGCAGTATTATGTTATCTGAAGAGCTGTATTTTAGAACAAATAGCAAAACGTCCGCAGGACCCACCTTCCACATTCCTGTTTCTCTTTCTTTAGCAATAATAATGGAAATAAAACTTTGAAACACTTCTCTCTAACTGAGTTAATTCTTCCTTATTAACACTTTTGATGGTCCTGAACGAGCGCAGTTCATATTCCAGTTACACACCACAGTGGGCGCAGCTCGTATTGCAAATTTACGTTTGACAATTATCGCTCATATTCGGAAAGAAAGAATTGCTTAATCTCGCTACTCCCTCCCGTAGGTTTCACCGAGATCACAATTTAGTTGATATTCGCAATTTCCAAGTTTTGAATGAATAAAAATGGTATAAGAATGCGTAGCTGTTGAAATCTCGCGGTGATTTGTTTGGATACAGACATACAGAAAAATTTATTTTTCTTCTTAAATTAATTCCATACGGTAATTCAGTATCATATTGTTCTTTATTTGCCTGAACGATCCACAGGACTAACATCCATCAAATATTATTTCATATGAAATAGACGCCTTCAAATTATGTCGTCCGACCAGTCCCCTTTAGATACGCTACTGATCTGACATCACACGAATTAAAGAAATGCATTGGCATACTCTGGCGTATAAAAAAAATAATAAAAAAAAAACTCTGATATTATACTCTGACAGTTCTCGGCTCTACGGTCCTAAAATACCCGGACCTGGTTCCATGCCTTTCACGGTCTCTGTGCGTCTGGGAGTGGTTTACCATAGAAATCAGTTCAACGATGAATGCATTAAGAGAGAATTAGGGTTTTAAAAATCTACCGTCTGTAGGGGTTCGAGGTATGATAACACTTTCCCCTTTTCCTACATTTGTTAAAATAGTGGTACCGATTATATTCTGCCCTAATTGTGTGATCCGAAGCCTCGTTCCATTACACAGTCGAGGTGCCTCTATATTTCGCATAAGCATAATCGGTACATTTAGTTTGAATTGAGTTTATGTGAGGGTACACTTGATAACTCTAGTGAATTTTAAAACTCAGCAGGATATGAAGGGCTTTGTCCTGTATCCATGATTGTATCTATTGACAAATACTCTTTTATTTCTGCCTGCACCTCCTTTGCGTTGCTTGTTCTTGTCTTCCTAATTGTGCATGTACGGAAGATTCTTGGGATCGAGCAATTTTTGGCTGAGAGGAATTCCTAGACATGTTAGATTCACGTTTGCGGCATTTCAAAAACGAAAAAAAAAGAAGAATTGTAAAAAATTAACTGTAAAAAAGGAAATAAATAAATAAACAAAAAGAGATATCTATCTTTTACCCGCAGCTTCGCTCGCGTTGATGCCCTTGAATAAGTTTCAACTCCGCGTAAATTTTGAAAATACACTCCGCGTAAAATTCCAGTAAATACTACATCATTCAGTCAATACCATAGACCTTATAAGAAATAGACCAACCTAAATGGGATTCCTCCCTCATCTGACGCATTCCCGGCTGTCCCCTTGACCACATCTGGAGGAGTAGGGACGACTAGCAAAAGCTTAACAATGGTTGACTATTGCAGAGCCTATAATTGTCAAGAAAAAGCTGGTTGTTGTGCCTCATTTCACAAATTAGAATTTTTATATATTTTTATTTTTTAAAAATTGAGATTGATTTTTAAAAATTTAGCATATTTATCAAGTATAATTAACGTTCCAAATAATTGTAAAGCTGTTGCATACTTTCAGACCTGTATATTTTTTTAGCTTTTCCTACGCTTAAGGAAATTTGTAACTACGTCTTTTAGAAAATAATATTTTAAATCTGAACTAATAGAAAATTTCAAATAAATAATTTTCTCTTAGAATTTTTATGCTTTTTATTGGTATAAATAAGTAAAAAATACTAAAACACCTAAAAATGAATTTTTGAAAGTTTTTGTTTAAAATTCTAAATTGTGCTGCTTTTTTATAGGTATACGTGGATATTGTAGCATAATTTCCATAAAGGAGCTTTATTTCAATTAAATTTCTTAATACATCATAGTGTTAAACACTTTCAACACCTTAATAATTTTTATACATTTATTCTAATGTTAAAATTGTATTTAACTGTAATAATTAATTGTGCTAATATTTTATAGTGATTAATTTTTAAAATTTATTTCTAGTTCGGCGTAAGATTTTTTTATTTACTGTGAATTTAATTTATTAGCTCAAAGGGCCGGTCGCCCATAAAGGCTATTAGTTTCAAAACGGCATTTTGCGCTGTTTCACTATAAATGTCCGTTTCACATTGCAAACTGTGGCCACCAAATATTATTACCCTGTATTATATTTAAAGAAATTAAATAATGATGAATCTGAGTGAATACATGTATGTTTCTCGCACTGTGAAAGAACGATGGTATCCAGAACCATCATATTTCTGACCACCTGATATGTACGCCTGATTGCTTCCAGTTTCTCAAAAAATCTAATACAGTGGATACAGCTTAATAAAATATTACATTATAAAATAAACCACTTATTAAAATCAAAGCCTAAGGAACGAATTCAAATGAATATAATATCATTATAAAATAACCACTTAATAAGATCAAAGCTACTGCTTATAAATGTCAAATCGCTTTTAACATTGTAAAATCAAAGCCCGAAGTTTGTGTTTAAAGTTTAGTGATTTTGTTAAAATTCGATTCACTTTCGCAAGTGCAAGTGCAAATGCTAGAATTTTCTCATCTGGAATTGTCAAAATCCCAAAATCTGTGTTTCAAGGTCAGTGATTTCATTCAAGGTCCTTTCACTTTTACGCGTGGAATATAGTAATATATTTACGCGTGGAAATGATAGAATTTTCTTATCTGGACCAACCATGGATGGAAGGATAGGGCATAAGAGGTTTGGCAGAACTTGTTAAACCAGCTGAGGAAAGGGGAAACATCAAAAAATACGTCAGGGAGAATCTGTATAAAAAATTGTCTCTTTTTGCTCCTACAGTTCGTTCAGTTCACCCATCTACATCGTACTTTTATTGTTTGGTCTCGCTGAAAATGTTTAAACGCAAGGACTTAGCTTAAAAGATAAAGAGGAATTGTTTAAGCAATTTGATCCTTTACCAAAATGCAGCCAACCTGTACATTGTTGAAAAGAACGGAGGCAATTTCGGATGAACTGATGAGAAGTGTAAATGTCTCACATAAGCAAAAACGAAGGGTCTCCCGATGTTGGAAACTGCATCTTGTAATGGCTTCGAAGTGCCAGGAACAAGAACGCCGCGATGTCACTAGAAATCCTGTATAAAAAGGAAACAGAATTCGCCAAGAAGTTCGTAAAGGAGTTTATCCCAACCGTTGGATGACTCACATGGTGGAAAGAAAGAAACAAAATCGTTTTCTGAAAATTACATGGAGAGAAACAAGTCTACAACTTCCATTCTTCAGCCATTAGATTAGGGTGTTATAAAGTCATTCAGTTGTCACTACAGAAAGCAAGTGGTTCAAAATGTTATTAATGAAATCGATATGACTGATACAGTTTGTTCTTCTACGGAAATTATTAAGTCGATTTCTCCCTCAGATGCATGTTATTTTAAATGCGTTAGATGAAGTAACTTTGTAAACGATTTCAAATTGTTTTAAAATAGCCGGCTTGCATACAAAGCAAATTTCCGGAAACTTAAGATATGCCAGAAGACAAAGGTGACGATGAAGAAATGCATGATGAGAACTTCCTCGGATATTTGGGAATCGATGGAAATATCCAAACTTGCTACGAAAACAGTGATGCCGAGATCATCGAAATTATCAGAGAAAACAAAGGAATTAGTGAAAAGGAAAGTGAATCCGAAGATGAAAATTCCGATCTTGTACCAACAGCAAAAGTGTCTCGACAAGCGTTACGAGTTTCGAGAAGAACGATCGAACTCAAAGGTGGATACAGGAAGTTAAAATGAATACCGTGTCTTGGAGACCACCGTTTGAAAGCTACTAACAAGAAATATGCAACAAACTCGAATGGATTCATTTTTAAATAATGTTTGATATGCTTACATATTGTATCGATCTGTGTAACATTTTGAAATAATTACTATTTTTAAAAAATAATGAAAGTTTTATATAAAAATATATTATGTAACTTACATATTAAACAGTATATCAAAAAAGAGTATTAACCTAAACAGCAGGTCGGTATGGAAGGAGAGAGAGGCTCAGGTATGTGCATATTTCATTCATAAAAAATTTATTGGAATCTTATATAAAATAAGTCTATTTCAGAAATTTTATTTTTATATCTCCCGAAAATATCCAATTTGGAACCCCTAACCGAAATGAATTCCCGCGAGCGGCCCAGCACCACATAAAAAACTCAACTGCTATATACAATCAAATACTGTCGAAACGGCCGTAAAGCGGTACCCACTATAATTTTCTTAATACTCTGCAGTCATTAGTTGGGTTTACTTATGAATACTGCAGATCTCTTTTGATTTTCATTTCACAGGTCTCTGAAACCAATCCATCTGCTCTCGCTTGTGACTTGAGGTAAGCGACACGTAAACAGTAGTTACTTAGAAAAGAAATCATCTAGAAACCGTGCATAGTGAATAAAGCTAATATAATACTTATGACAGTTGTTATGCTGTGCTCATGTCCTAGCAGATAAATTTCGTCTTGAAATTAGTTGTAGACAACGGTGTTATCCAGGCATCTACATTCTAGGTCTACATCCAAAAAGCTGGTTCTATTAGGGAATTGGATTTTCTTGAAGCTTTTCACATTCACAAAAATTTATTCTGTTTAGTCAATGACTTTAATTCCAATCCAATCTTGCCTAATGCTTTAAAATTCTACTAATTTAACACTTCATTTTTTGTTATTATTTCTGCCGACAGATGGTGCTATCGGCTCTTTACATTTTTTGCCTGTAAGGTATAAATATGATCGGCATTCGCTTTCTCGATTTGCAGAATGTTTCCTCATGATGAAGGGGGACCCATTTTGCCCTTGAAATCGATTGGGATTTTACAAAATTTACGCCGAATACGAGGTTGTCGATTTGCCTGTTCTATATTTTAGGTCTTGTTTGACTGATATTTTGGATAAAGAATCCATGCTTAGAAGTTGATTCTGCTATCTATGAACAGCAGTAAAAGTTGCAATCAGTCACTGACACACTTTAAAGACTCTGACAATTCTCGGGTGGCCTATCGGCACTCTCTCGCACTTCACTACACAACTGAAGTATCGAGGTCTTTGCTACGCAATGGCTATTACAAATTTTTGTGCCGCCCAACCGGTGTAGTGGTTAGCGTCGCTGACTGCTCGAGTTCAAATCCCGGAGAAGGCATGGATGTTTGTAAATGTATAGTGTTGGTGCGGCATGGCGGCTTTTTAAATATGCGGCGAGCCGAAAGTCCTCTCATATGGTTTGGTGGAAGGGGAGAGGGGTGGGAAACCCTCGGACCCGTCCCCCCCCGGGATGCTCTCTATCAAAATTGGGGGCGGAACTGAGTTAAATCGCACTGTCACCTGTTAGGTGCTCAAGGCTATTGCCAACGACAGGCGTAATCTTCCACTCCTTGCCACAAGATTTCTCGTGGGATTGGACTGTGTCAAACAAGTGAGCATGAGTAACAACAACAAATTTTTGTTTTAAGTTTTTACTTATAACATGAAGAAACACCATTCAAAATGCTTGTGTTTTATGCTTCTATCCAATTCTAAGAAAAATATGTAATTTGTAATTAATTTTCACACTATCTAATAACGCTGCATTCTTATTGGCTACATTGGTAAATTATGAACGTCGTATTACTTCTAGGCGAATGTTGTGACTGTTCTCTAATTAATAGAAAGGAGAATATTGTGTTTGATTTTCGGACGGTCCAATAAAATCCTACAGTCAATTTTTGACGCACAGAGGTCAAACTTTTTTAACTTCATTTTTTTAAAGTGATTATATGAATTTCTTAATTTTTGTAGTTTTTTTAATTAAAAAATGCCCAAACATGAGTAGCACATTAAGTCCTTTTTTTCTTTGAAAGTATATGTTTACAACTAATGTTTTAGAAAATAAATCCCATATAAAGACTTTTATAGATGAGGCAGGTGAACGTTAAAAAAATCTGGTACGAATGCAGATCTTTCATACAACATAGTGACTTAAAACGAATTTACGGCTTAAAACGAAAATTAGGATATACCTGCATTGATATATTGATATTCTTCGCTAATATTTTTTAACAACATAAAATTTCAAAGATGGATTTATTGTCTTCAATATGGAAGTTAACGTATACTGGTAATAATCAGTCAAGTCAGAAAATATTGACAATTGTCAGTAACGAGAAGAATACCGGTTTATCACAATGAGCAACAAAATTTGGTACAGTTAAGAAAACGTTTTTATGGCTTGCTAGCCAATTTTGCGTACGTAGCTTTATACTTCAATTTACTATTCATGACAATTAAATTTAAAATCAGCTTTCATTGTCAAAATACGGACGCCTTTCAACTGAAGAAAAATGATTTATTATTTTGAGAGGCGGAGAACTGGGGGGATACCAGATCCTTCCTTGAATTTGTCTTGCTTGATTCTTTAGTGTGATTTGGCAATGTATATGTCTCAATAGCTTCCAACAAGCAATTGTCAGTAAGACGTTGCAATACAGCACAGGAAGATAAAGGAAAAGTTTATATAAGACCTTGCGTTGAACGTTGTGCTCCCTTTTAATTAGAATTAGAATTTCACTTAAGTTGAAACTTGGTGTTTCAGGAATTATGGTTTTCGGAACATCAGTTGAGGCTTTTAAATCAAAAATACTGTTTGGTGGATTTGTTAAATTTAATAAAAGCATACTTGCCTCTATATCGTTGTCTTTCAAATGAGGGAAATTAGTAGCCATATATTTCATTTTGGGCCAATTTTTAGATATAATAAAGTTGAAATTTATCGTTCTGTTTCGGACCTTAGTGTTCATATTTTGACCCTTGAAAAAAAGTAAACGTTTTTCAACATCCGTTTTCTTTTTCAAATAAAGCTTAATGATGTAATTCAAATCCTCATTTCCATTTAACATGTCACTTAAATTAAGAGAATTATTTTTTGTAGTTTTTCGTTTTTGTATATTTTCAGTGTGATTAATTGCTTTAGCAAATCCCAAAACATTTTCTTTCTCGGATTTGAAAATGTAAGAGTCCTTATTATTATCTGTAATAGGAGACTTTAAATCTCCTTTATATTTTCTGGCCGCAGCTGCAGAAGACGTTTCGAAAAAATTATCGTTTTCAGATTCGAAAACGGAAGCGCCTTTAGTATCCTCAGTAACAGATGGAAAAATATCAAGCGTATACTTTTCTTCTGGTGCTAAAATGCGTGTTCTTATAATGCGTTCATCTCCAGGGTTCAAAGCATAGTTGGTATTTTGAATTACTGTTGGGAATGTACGAGGCCATTGTTTCGTCTTTAAAGTAACAGCAGGTTTTCTGATAAAAGTTTCATCTTTTATGTAGAAAAGAACCGAAGTATCTTCGTCATTTCTTGAAAAAGTGGAAATTAACTTAGATTCGTATTCTTCCGTTATTGGCATGCCAGGATTTGAAATCAAATCTTTGCTAGTTAAGTCAGGAATAAAATCGTTCATATCCTCATTAACAACTGGATCTGAATACTGTGGATAGTCATTATCAGTAGGTGCCTTATTCTCAATCCTAACAGTGAAAGAATTTCTGTTTTTCTTCATGATGTTTCGAACTGACTTCAGGTCATCTCTCTTTGTTGTAAGTGCATCAGGATCTAATGCGAGATTTATAGGGGCAGCAAGGAAGTTTTTATCTATATTTTCTGTGGAAATAAGAACTAAAGACGCAGGATTTTTCTCGACCACTGCAAAAGGTAAAGACACGGAATCTCTATCTTTTAACCTAGGAATCAAATTATTTTTATCATTGATTGGAACATTTGCAATTATATGAGAGATATGTTGCTTCTCTGAACCTGAGAAAAGAGTTGAGGGGAATGATTTGTTTTCTGTATTAGTAATACTTTTTTCTTTTTTCTCAGAATCGTCTGAAAAATTGTAATCAGATTCTCTTTCGCAATCCTCTGTATTACAGGAAGTAGTTAAGATGCTACTCGCTGGATTGTTTTCATTAATTTTAATTTCAATAGATTTATTAGTTTTACGTCGGAGATGCGATTTCTGATATCGATCAATGTGTGACAACGTTTCAAATTTCCTTTTATTAGCGCTTCTCGGCAGATTCCGTGGAGTAAATTCTGGAACATACAGGTATTCAGAATAATTAGGCTGAAGTACTCTAGTTTTCGTTAAATTTTTGTTCTTTCTTTTTGTCTTCAGAGTAAACAATATTTTTGAAATTTTTCTCTTCTGAATTTCATTCTCATCGGAATTTTCATTCTTTTTATTCAGCTCTAAAATTTTTAAATCTATGAATAAAATAAATCTTTATTTAAAAAATATAGAGTTATCAGTTTTGTTTTTCCTTTTAAAATACTAGAAAAATTTTAAATATTTAAAATACTATTATTATTATACTATATTTAAAATACTATTATTCATCAGTCAAAATGCTGGCTAGAAAATTAGCGATAAGATTTTGGCACCATTATATCAGCCCGAAATCTTATCTATTGGTTAAAGCGGCAGTTGTATTTTATTTCTAATATGATACAATCTGCAGTTAAAACAAGGTCAGGTAGAACAAATGATTTCAATATGAGATTTCTTACATGGGTAAAATTTAATCACAATAGTTAACTAGGCTTAATTTTAACCGGAATACACCGAATCTCGGCTTCAGCTCTTCCCCGTTTCTGATAGAAACCTAATTTTTAACAAAACACATGTCACAAATCTTTTCAAATCAAAACAAAACACAAATCTTTATTCAAACGAGCCCTGTTACCTCTCCCTGTGGATTTAAATAATTTAATAAAAATTGCTCCGTATATTATACGATGTTCTGGGACGTGTTAAACCCGAACAGAAATTTACTAAAATAAAAAGTTATTTTTCAAACATGCTTAATGATATTTTGCAAACAATATCTTTCATATTGAAAGAAGGAACATGAATAAAAGATTGCAAGGAGATTGAGAATTAGACAGCGTGTTGGGTCAAGTCAAGTCTTCAAGTTATAAATGGAAAGAAGTCTAAATTTTAATCAATAAGCATATTTAATAAACTCATTATTTTATTGCTTCATTTTAATTCTAACTAAAAAATGGTGTTAAATTTAATCTTTAATAATTACAAAAAGAAATATTCACCTTAAAGTATTCAGATAAACATTGTTTTGTGGTTAAACGGGAACACTGTTGTCAGTTTATTTCCTTTCTCTTTTATATATTTTAATATCAGTTCATTAAAAATGCTTCATCCGAGTTCCTATATGAAATTTTAAACAATTTTAGCTTCATACATTCCTTTATTTTCTCTTACATATCCTTACCAAACTTTCGAGTTCATATTTGTGAGAAAAATATTCACATCTATCAAAATGGCTAGATCTTTCCCAACAGCCTAATATAATGCAATTTTCTAATGAGTTTCATTGCAGGAAACTAAACATATTTTGCTTGCTGCAACTTTTTCTCATTTTTGCAATTTAAGGAGACAAAAGGGCCAGTGGATGGAATAATTCCTGCTAAATTCAGAGTCCACTTTTGAAATGATGGGAGAAGACCTAAGTCCTGAAATCTTACAGTTTGTTAAGTACGTAAATTGCGGTTATTTTCGCATTAAAAAAAAAGCTCTTTCTTTACTCAGCTATATAAAAATCGAAATTATCCGTACTATCTCAGACCGAAGCACATGCAGATATTCGAAATAGCCACATTATTGGATTGTCTTATTTCGATTTGCCTAATATGTAGTCTCTGCAGAGCAGGTTGGGAAATTTTTTACATCCGTTTAAAATTTTTCTTTCGTTTATCGTATTTTATTTTAAAATAAAGGTACCTGTCGACTGCGCAATTGTTACCAAGCAGAGCGATTTGACATCATTTATGGACAAACATGGCGTTCCAACGGACTCATAATATCTGCTCTTTTGTTTGATGCAATCCGGTTGATTCTTGATAACTCACGTTTTGTTTTTATGAACGATGATATGAATAAACTGTTATTACTTTATTTTTTCTTGCATCTTGAAAAAATGATTAAATTAAATTTGGCGGCTGCCTTCTACGGAACAAGAAGGAGTCGGGTACTTTCAAATTTATTAATTCTTACCATAAAAAAAACGTGTATTAATGAAAACGATATGGTACTTTATTTGAAAACTTATGAAAAATGAAGGTGCAACGTGAAAAACTGGGACAAGAGAATACCGATTCAAAAAGCAGTGTGATCCGGGACCTGTAGAATCACATTTGTGACCGCACTCCTCGTTTAGAGCTGGCTGAAAGAACTAACATCTGTTGAATGGAGAAGAGAGCAGATGGGTATGGCAGACAAAACAGCAATAGACTGGAAAAATTATCTGCAGACAGTTTGCATTCGTAGCGTTCTAAACAAAGTTTCCGATAAAACCGAGGATCTGACTAAATACACTCATGACCATAAATTAAGGATAATGCAAAATCAGGCAAAGGAAAAGTTAGAAGCAAAACAAATTTGATTTATTTGTAAAGCTTATTTATTAAACAAAAGGTAAAGAGCAAAAAAAGATGCTATGTGTTTGATATTATTAAAAAAATTAGCGATTTTTTCTCCCTGGAGCAAATTACAAAAAAAAAACCTATTTACAAAAAAACAATATTACATGGTTGGTATGATTGTTATACATTGTATGTCTCCCAGACGAGGCAATACAGTCCGTACAACGCCTAGGCATGCTGAGTATCAAATTATCGATCTGATCTTGGGGGATATTACACCATTCAAAAAGCAATACTCTCCGAAGTTCCGGTAGACATGTAGGAGGAGGTTGACGGGCTGCAAATCGTCGGCCAAGCATCTCCCACACGTGCTCTACTGGATTCAAGTCCGGTGAGAATACTGGCCAGTCCATACGGGTGATATTCTCCGATAGAAGGCATTCGCTTACGATGTTTGTACATTGAGGACGGGCGTTGTCATCCATAAACACAAATTGTGCGCCCCGAAACAAACGTACATGTTGTTCCAGAATGACGTCCCGATAGATTTGGCTTGTCATGGTTCCAATTTGAACATGTTGGTCAGTTCTGGAACCCAGAATAATTCCACCCCAAACGAGCACTCCTGCACCACCATAACGGTGTC